>CM053027.1:296783675-297132237 GCA_028564925.1 Lithobates sylvaticus | reverse complement strand
CCCTATGATCAGTCACAAATCCTCCAGCAGCACTGAATGTGCGTTCGGAAAGAACGCTGGAGGCAGGACAGGCCAGTAGCTCAATTGCATACTGTGCAAGCTCTGGCCAGTGATCCATCCTCAGGACCCAGTAAGCCAGAGGATTTTCGGTGGGAAAGGTGTCCAAGTCTGACCTTGCCCCAAGGTATTCCTGCACCATGTATATCAGACGCTGGCGATGGTTGCTGGAACCGATCATACCTTGGGGCTGCGGACTAAAAAATTGTCTGAACGCATCGGTCAGACGTCCACCTTCCCCACCGCTCCTTCTGCCACTGACCGAAGCCTCAGCAACTCGTCGCCCAGGACCAGGAGTTTGTAGCCTCCCAGTTTCTGGGAACGCGTTGCACAGACCTTTCTGCAAGGCCTCCCTGAGATGTCTCATCCTCTGCTCCCTCTGCGACGGCAAGATAAGGTCCGCAACCTTACCCTTGTACCGCGGATCAAGGAGAGTGGCCAGCCAGTAATGGTCCCTCTCCTTGATCCGAAGAACACGAGGATCCTTCCGCAGGCTTTGCAGGATCAGGGAGGCCATGCAGCGTAGGTTAGCTGAGGCATTCGGTCCGGAGTCTTCTGGGTCACTGAGGATGACATGATCGCCAGCCACCTCCTCCCAGCCACGTACAAGTCCACTGGCTTGTTGGGACTGTACATCATCCCTAAAAGACTGCTGCTGCTGATGCTGAGTGCCAGGCTCCACCTCCATGCTCACACAATCCTCCTCCTCCTCCTCCTCCTCCTCATCCTCTTCCTGTGTGATGGGTGGGACAGAAGGAACACTGTCCGGATAAAGGGGGCCTTGAGAGGCAAGGAAGTCCTCCTCTTCCTGCCTCTGTTCTGCCTCAAGTGCCCTGTCCATTATCCCACGCAGCGTATGCTCCAACAGGTGGACAAGAGGGACAGTGTCACTGATGCATGCACTGTCACTGCTCACCATCCTCGTGGCCTCCTCAAATGGTGAGAGGACAGTGCATGCATCCCTGATCATGCTCCACTGACGTGGGGAAAAAAACCCAAGCTCCCCTGACCCTGTCCTGGTGCCGTAGTCGCAAAGGTACTCATTGATGGCCCTCTGCTGCGTGTGCAGTCGCTGCAGCATGGCCAACGTTGAGTTCCACCTGGTGGGCATGTCAGATATTAGGCGGTTCTTGGGCAGGTTCAGCTCCTTTTGCAGCTCAGTCAGCCGAGCACTGGCATTATAAGATCGGCGGAAATGCACACAGACTTTCCTGGCCTGCCTCAGGACATCCTGTAAGCCTGGGAACCTGCCCAAGAACCGCTGCACCACCAGGTTGAGGACGTGAGCCATGCAGGGCACATGGGTGAGCTGCCCCTGTCGCAGGGCGGAGAGGAGGTTGGTGCCATTGTCAGAAACGACCATTCCTGGCTTAAGCTGACGTGGCGTCAACCACCTCTCGGCCTGCCCCTGCAGAGCTGCCAGAACCTCTGGCCCAGTGTGGCTCCTGTCCCCCAAACACACCAGCGCAAGCACGGCATGGCATCTTTTTGCCTGCGTACTTGCGTAGCCCCTTGTACGCCTACGGAGCACCGCTGGTTCCAAGGACAGAGCACTGGAGGAAGAAGAAGAGGAGGGGGTGGAGGAGAGAGGTATGTCACAACCAGTAGCAGTAGTCGCGTTTTGGAGGCGTGGTGGCGGAACAACCTCCAACACTACTGCACCTTGTCCTGCATCCCTCCCAGCTGCCAATAGAGTGACCCAATGGGCCGTGAAAGAAAGGTACCGTCCCTGTCCATGCCTGCTGGACCATGAGTCAGCGGTAATATGCACCTTACCGCTGACCGCCCTGTCCAGCGAGGCATGGACATTGCCCTCCACATGCCGGTAGAGAGACGGAATCGCCTTCCGCGAGAAAAAAGTGGCGTTTGGGAACCTGCCACTGAGGAACCGCACATTGAACAAACTCACGGAAGGGGGCCGAGTCTACCAACTGAAAAGGCAGCAGTTGAAGTGCTAGCAATTTAGCAAGGCTAGCATTCAACCGCTGGGCATGTGGATGGCTGGGAGTGTACTTCTTTCTACGGTCCAGCAGCTGGGGCAGGGAAATTTGCCTGCTGCATTCGGACGTCGGTGTACTGCAAGTACTTGGTTGTGACACACCGAATTCTACACCTTCAGTCCTCTCAGAGCAGCTTTCAGAGAGGACTGAAGGTGTAGTGGGGATGGAGATCCCAGCTGAGGAGGAGCAAGGAGAGGTCCGCTTAGTTCTTTGGTGTGGGTCTTTTATGTGTGCCTGCCAACGAGCTGCATGGCAGGTCGCCATATGTCTGGTCATGCTTGTCGTGCCCAAGCGGCTGATGTTTTGGCCACGCGAGATACGCTTGAGACAAATATTGCAAATAGCAGTGGTGCGATCTGCTGCACTCGTCTCAAAAAAGGCCCACACCAAAGAACTTTTCTGATAACGTGCAGAGGCAGCGCCCTGCACAGGCGGAGCTCTGCGGTGTTGTACAGTTGCTGTGCTGGCCTCTACCTGGCCTCCAGGGGGCATCCTGCCTCGTTGGACATGTGACGCCGCATCCTCCTCCTCCTCGTCCTCCTCCTCATCCTCTCTCCCTTGAGGCACCCACGTGGAGTCAGTGACCTCATCATCCCCTCCCTCTTCACCACTAGAGCAAACCTGGCAGTAAGCTGCAGCTGGTGGAACTGTACTGCCAGATTCCTCAAGCTGGGTATCGTCATCCGAGCCTTCGAATCGTTGGGCATCCTCCTGGAGCATGTACCCAACACTGTGCTCAAAGAGTTCGGGGGACTCCTCAGGAGGACATGGTGGGTCTAGGGAAGGGGTGGCTGATGATGCTCTGTCAGTACCCTGAGCCTGGGTGAGAGAGGATGAGGAGGATGAGGAGGGCTTGGTCATCCATTCTACCAAGCCTTCAGCATGATGCGGCTCCACATGTCCAGCTGCCGAAAACAAAGACGCGCGTGTCCCATGGCCACGTGCTGATGACGATGCACGACCACGTCCACGTCCACGGCCACGTCCACTAGAAACAGAGACTGTCTGCCCTGTGTTCTTGGCTCTGCACGCTCTGCCTCCCCTTGGCGGTCTTCCAGCCATTGTAGTCGGTAGTCCTGTGGGTGCTGCTGAGAAGAAAATATAGGAGCTCTGTGTGATGCCACTAACACACTAGAAGTCCTATAGGTGCTTCTGCAAAGAAAATATAGGAGCTCTGTGTGATGCCACTAACACACTAGAAGTCCTGTGGGTGCTGCTGAGAAGAAAATATAGGAGCTCTGTGTGATGCCACTAACACACTAGAAGTCCTATGGGTGCTTCTGCAAAGAAAATATAGGAGCTCTGTGTGATGCCACTAACACACTAGAAGTCCTGTGGGTGCTGCTGAGAAGAATATATAGGAGCTCTGTGTGATGCCACTAACACACTAGAAGTCCTGTGGGTGCTGCTGAGAAGAAAATATAGGAGCTCTGTGTGATGCCACTAACACACTAGAAGTCCTATGGGTGCTTCTGCAAAGAAAATATAGGAGCTCTGTGTGATGCCACTAACACACTAGAAGTCCTGTGGGTGCTGCTGAGAAGAAAATATAGGAGCTCTGTGTGATGCCACTAACACACTAGAAGTCCTATAGGTGCTTCTGCAAAGAAAATATAGGAGCTCTGTGTGATGCCACTAACACACTAGAAGTCCTGTGGGTGCTGCTGAGAAGAAAATATAGGAGCTCTGTGTGATGCCACTAACACACTAGAAGTCCTGTGGGTGCTTCTGCAAAGAAAATAGAGGAGCTCTGTGTGATGCCACTAACACACTAGAAGTCCTATAGGTGCTTCTGCAAAGAAAATATAGGAGCTCTGTGTGATGCCACTAACACACTAGAAGTCCTGTGGGTGCTGCTGAGAAGAATATATAGGAGCTCTGTGTGATGCCACTAACACACTAGAAGTCCTATGGGTGCTTCTGCAAAGAAAATAGAGGAGCTCTGTGTGATGCCACTAACACACTAGAAGTCCTGTGGGTGCTTCTGCAAAGAAAATAGAGGAGCTCTGGGTGATGCCACTAACACACTAGAAGTCCTATAGGTGCTTCTGCAAAGAAAATATAGGAGCTCTGTGTGATGCCACTAACACACTAGAAGTCCTGTGGGTGCTGCTGAGAAGAATATATAGGAGCTCTGTGTGATGCCACTAACACACTAGAAGTCCTATGGGTGCTTCTGCAAAGAAAATATAGGAGCTCTGTGTGATGCCACTAACACACTAGAAGTCCTGTGGGTGCTGCTGAGAAGAATATATAGGAGCTCTGTGTGATGCCACTAACACACTAGAAGTCCTATGGGTGCTTCTGCAAAGAAAATAGAGGAGCTCTGTGTGATGCCACTAACACACTAGAAGTCCTGTGGGTGCTTCTGCAAAGAAAATAGAGGAGCTCTGTGTGATGCCACTAACACACTAGAAGTCCTGTGGGTGCTGCTGAGAAGAATATATAGGAGCTCTGTGTGATGCCACTAACACACTAGAAGTCCTATGGGTGCTTCTGCAAAGAAAATAGAGGAGCTCTGTGTGATGCCACTAACACACTAGAAGTCCTGTGGGTGCTTCTGCAAAGAAAATAGAGGAGCTCTGTGTGATGCCACTAACACACTAGAAGTCCTGTGGGTGCTTCTGCAAATAAAATAGAGGAGCTCTGTGTGATGCCACTAACACACTAGAAGTCCTATGGGTGCTTCTGCAAAGAAAATAGAGGAGCTCTGTGTGATGCCACTAACACACTAGAAGTCCTGTGGGTGCTTCTGCAAAGAAAATAGAGGAGCTCTGTGTGATGCCACTAACACACTAGAAGTCCTGTGGGTGCTTCTGCAAAGAAAATAGAGGAGCTCTGTGTGATGCCACTAACACACTAGAAGTCCTGTGGGTGCTTCTGCAAAGAAAATAGAGGAGCTCTGTGTGATGCCACTAACACACTAGAAGTCCTGTGGGTGCTGCTGAGAAGAATATATAGGAGCTCTGTGTGATGCCACTAACACACTAGAAGTCCTGTGGGTGCTTATGCAAAGAAAATAGAGGAGCTCTGTGTGATGGGACTAACACACTTCAAGTCCTATAGGTGCTTCTGGGAAGAAAATATTGCTCTGTGTGTGTAATGGGACTAACACACTTCAAGTCCTATAGGTGCTTCTGGAAGAAAATATAGCTCTGTGTGTGTAATGGGACTAACACACTTCAAGTCCTATAGGTGCCTCTGGGAACAAAATATAGGAGCTCTGCCTGCCTGCCACGAACACACTACAAGTCCTATAGGTGCTTCTGGTAACAAAATATAGGAGCTCTGCCTGCCTGCCACTAACACACTACAAGTCCTATAGGTGCTTCTGGGAAGAAAATATAGCTCTGTGTGTGTAATGGGACTAACACACTTCAAGTCCTATAAGTGCTTCTGGGAACAAAATATAGGAGCTCTGCCTGCCTGCCACGAACACACTACAAGTCCTATAGGTGCTTCTGGGAAGAAAATATAGCTCTGTGTGTGTAATGGGACTAACACACTTCAAGTCCTATAGGTGCTTCTGGGAACAAAGTATAGCTCTTTGTGTGTAATGGGACTAACACACTTCAAGTCCTATAGGTGCTTCTGGGAAGAAAATATAGCTCTGTGTGTGTGATGGGACTAACACACTTCAAGTCCTATAGGTGCTTCTGGGAACAAAATATAGCTCTGTGTGTGTAATGGGACTAACACACTTCAAGTCCTATAGGTGCTTCTGGGAACAAAATATAGCTCTGTGTGTGTAATGGGACTAACACACTTCAAGTCCTATAGGTGCTTCTGGGAAGAAAATATAGCTCTGTGTGTGTAATGGGACTAACACACTTCAAGTCCTATAGGTGCTTCTGGGAAGAAAATATAGCTCTGTGTGTGTGATGGGACTAACACACTTCAAGTCCTATAGGTGCTTCTGGGAAGAAAATATAGCTCTGTGTGTGTAATGGGACTAACACACTTCAAGTCCTATAGGTGCTTCTGGGAAGAAAATATAGCTCTGTGTGTGTAATGGGACTAACACACTTCAAGTCCTATAGGTGCTTCTGGGAACAAAATATAGCTCTGTGTGTGTAATGGGACTAACACACTTCAAGTCCTATAGGTGCTTCTGGGAAGAAAATATAGCTCTGTGTGTGTAATGGGACTAACACACTTCAAGTCCTATAGGTGCTTCTGGGAACAAAGTATAGCTCTTTGTGTGTAATGGGACTAACACACTTCAAGTCCTATAGGTGCTTCTGGGAAGAAAATATAGCTCTGTGTGTGTGATGGGACTAACACACTTCAAGTCCTATAGGTGCTTCTGGGAACAAAATATAGCTCTGTGTGTGTAATGGGACTAACACACTTCAAGTCCTATAGGTGCTTCTGGGAACAAAATATAGCTCTGTGTGTGTGATGGGACTAACACACTTCAAGTCCTATAGGTGCTTCTGGGAAGAAAATATAGCTCTGTGTGTGTAATGGGACTAACACACTTCAAGTCCTATAGGTGCTTCTGGGAAGAAAATATAGCTCTGTGTGTGTAATGGGACTAACACACTTCAAGTCCTATAGGTGCTTCTGGGAAGAAAATATAGCTCTGTGTGTGTAATGGGACTAACACACTTCAAGTCCTATAGGTGCTTCTGGGAAGAAAATATAGCTCTGTGTGTGTAATGGGACTAACACACTTCAAGTCCTATAGGTGCTTCTGGGAAGAAAATATAGCTCTGTGTGTGTAATGGGACTAACACACTTCAAGTCCTATAGGTGCTTCTGGGAAGAAAATATAGCTCTGTGTGTGTAATGGGACTAACACACTTCAAGTCCTATAGGTGCTTCTGGGAAGAAAATATAGCTCTGTGTGTGTAATGGGACTAACACACTTCAAGTCCTATAGGTGCTTCTGGGAAGAAAATATAGCTCTGTGTGTGTAATGGGACTAACACACTTCAAGTCCTATAGGTGCTTCTGGGAAGAAAAATATAGCTCTGTGTGTGTGATGGGACTAACACACTTCAAGTCCTATAGGTGCTTCTGGGAACAAAATATAGCTCTGTGTGTGTAATGGGACTAACACACTTCAAGTCCTATAGGTGCTTCTGGGAAGAAAATATAGCTCTGTGTGTGTAATGGGACTAACACACTTCAAGTCCTATAGGTGCTTCTGGGAAGAAAATATAGCTCTGTGTGTGTAATGGGACTAACACACTTCAAGTCCTATAGGTGCTTCTGGGAAGAAAATATAGCTCTGTGTGTGTAATGGGACTAACACACTTCAAGTCCTATAGGTGCTTCTGGGAAGAAAATATAGCTCTGTGTGTGTAATGGGACTAACACACTTCAAGTCCTATAGGTGCTTCTGGGAAGAAAATATAGCTCTGTGTGTGTGATGGGACTAACACACTTCAAGTCCTATAGGTGCTTCTGGGAACAAAATATAGCTCTGTGTGTGTAATGGGACTAACACACTTCAAGTCCTATAAGTGCTTCTGGGAACAAAATATAGGAGCTCTGCCTGCCTGCCACGAACACACTACAAGTCCTATAGGTGCTTCTGGGAAGAAAATATAGCTCTGTGTGTGTAATGGGACTAACACACTTCAAGTCCTATAGGTGCTTCTGGGAACAAAGTATAGCTCTTTGTGTGTAATGGGACTAACACACTTCAAGTCCTATAGGTGCTTCTGGGAAGAAAATATAGCTCTGTGTGTGTGATGGGACTAACACACTTCAAGTCCTATAGGTGCTTCTGGGAACAAAATATAGCTCTGTGTGTGTAATGGGACTAACACACTTCAAGTCCTATAGGTGCTTCTGGGAACAAAATATAGCTCTGTGTGTGTGATGGGACTAACACACTTCAAGTCCTATAGGTGCTTCTGGGAAGAAAATATAGCTCTGTGTGTGTAATGGGACTAACACACTTCAAGTCCTATAGGTGCTTCTGGGAAGAAAATATAGCTCTGTGTGTGTAATGGGACTAACACACTTCAAGTCCTATAGGTGCTTCTGGGAAGAAAATATAGCTCTGTGTGTGTAATGGGACTAACACACTTCAAGTCCTATAGGTGCTTCTGGGAAGAAAATATAGCTCTGTGTGTGTAATGGGACTAACACACTTCAAGTCCTATAGGTGCTTCTGGGAAGAAAATATAGCTCTGTGTGTGTAATGGGACTAACACACTTCAAGTCCTATAGGTGCTTCTGGGAACAAAGTATAGCTCTTTGTGTGTAATGGGACTAACACACTTCAAGTCCTATAGGTGCTTCTGGGAAGAAAATATAGCTCTGTGTGTGTGATGGGACTAACACACTTCAAGTCCTATAGGTGCTTCTGGGAACAAAATATAGGAGCTCTGCCTGCCTGCCACGAACACACTACAAGTCCTATAGGTGCTTCTGGTAACAAAATATAGGAGCTCTGCCTGCCTGCCACTAACACACTACAAGTCCTATAGGTGCTTCTGGTAACAAAATATAGGAGCTCTGCCTGCCTGTCACTAACACACTACAAGTCCTATAGGTGCTTCTGGTAACAAAATATAGGAGCTCTGCCTGCCTGCCACTAACACACTACAAGTCCTATAGGTGCTTCTGGTAACAAAATATAGGAGCTCTGCCTGCCTGTCACTAACACACTACAAGTCCTATAGGTGCTTCTGGTAACAAAATATAGGAGCTCTGCCTGCCTGTCACTAACACACTACAAGTCCTATAGGTGCTTCTGGTAACAAAATATAGGAGCTCTGCCTGCCTGCCACTAACACACTACAAGTCCTATAGGTGCTTCTGGTAACAAAATATAGGAGCTCTGCCTGCCTGCCACTAACACACTACAAGTCCTATAGGTGCTTCTGGTAACAAAAATATAGGAGCTCTGCCTGCCTGCCACGAACACACTACAAGTCCTATAGGTGCTTCTGGTAACAAAATATAGGAGCTCTGCCTGCCTGCCACGAGCACACTACAAGCCCCTCTTTGTCAATCAATCTTTGTAACTGAATCTATCTAACTCAATCTCTGCAAGTGAATCTCTCTCTCTATCTATCTAAATGCAGCAGAGTGTCACAGGAACAGCCTGCTCAATCTGCGCCGGAACAGCATGTGACCGGCGCAGACGGCGTGGCGGCGTTTTATAGGGGGGGGCGTGTACTACAGCCCCTGAGCTGTAATTGGCTACAGGCGTCCTGCCTGTAGCCAATTATGGCTCTTCGAGTTTCCGGGGCTGTGATTGGCCAAGCATGCGGGGTCACAGTGCATGCTTGGCCAATCATCAGCCAGCAATGCACTGCGTCGGCCGCGCCGGCCGCAATGCATTGCGGGGCCGCTCGCATCACACGAACGTGATGCGAGCGGCCAAAATAGTTCTGGGCTCGCCGAGCGAGCGAACGCCCGGTGCTCGATGCGAACGTGGGTTCGCATCGAGCACCGGGCCCATCCTTATTCCCAAGTCTAATCCCTCAATAAAACAACAAAAACAAAGCTGATGGACTGTTCATTGTCTGGAGAGTGACTGGAAGTGAATGCCGGGCTGGGCAGGGTGACAGGTGGAACTACTACACTCAGCGGCCCCATGGGGGTACCGCTACAGCAGAATGCTGGGTGAAATAAAGACTCTGTTTCCCTCTCTGCTCTTTCTTTCTCTCTCTCTCATCTGCCCTTATTATTGGCTGTCTATGGATGGGGTCTTCTCAGGATCCAGAAAGGCGTCTGCAGTTTTGGGACCAGCCACATGTAGGCACATCTACAGCGCTGAAAATGGTGTCAGGACCAATTAGTCCTTTGGAGATGTGTAGAAAAGAGGGAGGCAGCATAGCCTCTGTGCTACCAACCCAAAGAGATGAAATCATCAGTAGTTCATTTTATCACAGAAAACTCTTAAATTGTGTCAAAGTATAAATTGCTGGACAAAATTTCACTTGACATAAAATAAACATTTCAAGCTTCATTTATTCGACTTACATTTCTAAAAAGAGGGTAAAGTGTTACAGCAATCTTTTGCAATGAGATTTTTCCCCGATCCACAGGCAGAGTGATCAGTATGTTAACAGCTCACTTTACCAGCTCTAAGTTGACCTTACTGATTGCTAATTTCCAAGCTTCCCACACAGCAGGATTACAAAGAAATAAAATTACAGACGTATTCATTCCCTGTTTTTTAGTACAGTTGTCTGCTGATTACCTGTCAATCATAGGATAGCATTAACATCTGACACCATATGCATAAGAATAACAGCAAGAATACATGAAACTATTTTGTCACCAAAATGAACAAACATAATGCACCATGGAGAGAGATAAGAAGCTGAACTAGCAATGTACAAGGAAAAATGGCAAAAAATGGTCTGATGCTGGCCATACAAATGACAATTTTTAGGAAAATCAAGCTGCTTTTTTTTTTTTTTTTTTTTTTAACCACAAACCGGTATGTAATTCACATGGATTCAGTAACCTGCTGCCAACAGTTTAGATATGTTTCATCTTTTCAACACATACTGAGAGTGGCAGATTTCCTTGAGCTTTTTGCAATCAAAACCTGGTTGAATGTGACTAAATTTGATAGAAAACTGAAGTGAGAATTGCTAACGTAAGAATAAACCATGACAGCAATTGCCCAGAGGAAATAGTGGGGGGCTTTACTAAAACTGGGGAGTGAAAAATCTGGTGCACCTCTGCATAGAAACCAATCAGCTTACAGATTTATTTGTCAAAGCTTAAAGCAAAATTCCACCCACTTTTACAAGGTGGTCTTAAACTAAAGATCACCCCTCCACCTCTTGTTTTTAGATATCTATATATATTTATTTTTTCTTTCATATCTTTTTTGAAGTACTAAGTGTACTTCCGTCCTAGCTCGGCTGCGGCGCAGGATGTCATGTCCTCTTCTTCGGCGAGCCCTCCTCCTTCACCCAATTAGCCTTCTGGGACTTGTGTGTGTCCCAGAAGACAAGCTGGCCATTCACAAAGCGCTGCACAACTCACACCTGCTGGTTTCCCTTATTTGGAATGGCGTGACTTCACCTGAGCCGGTGGATGAATTGCCCTCGAGGGGCCAACAACGCCGGCTTCCTGGATAGGTAAGTGTCCTTATTAAACGTTAGCAGCTACAGTACTTGTAGCTGCTAACTTTTAAAAAAAGTTGTTCAATTAAAGCTGGAACTCCGCTTTAATTGAACAAGCTGAAGTTAGAAGCTGATTGGCTACCATGCACAGCTGCACCAGATTCTAAGTGCTCAAGTTTTCCTAAATCTCATCCATAGTCTTTTTCACTTGTAAGGACCTTCGTTGACATCCTTTTGTTTAGGATCAGATGGGCTTTGTATTATCATTTAAGTCTATGCGAATGCAAAAGGCCATTGAAGCAGACCAAATGCAGGTCAGAAAGAAATGAACTGTAAGGCCCCTTTCAGACGAGGCAGACTCCGCTTCCACGGAATCGCCTCTGTCCGCCGGCTCAGCGGGAGATCTCTCCGTTGATCTCCACTGAACCGGCGGATGACAGGTCCATCTCTGCTCGCTGAGCGGGCAGGGGCTTGCGAGCGCCGCTGGTCACAATGGAGAGATCGGATGTAAATGGACAGCGTGTCCATTGTCATCAGATCTCACCCGATCCGATCCGCCAGTGACGGATCTGGAAGTAAAGCCATACGTCTGCTTTTGGCGGATCGGACCGGGTCAGATGTCAGCGGACATGTCTCCGCTGACATCCGACGCTCCATAGACTAACATGGAGTGCCCGTTCAGGTCCGCCGTCAAAACTGACAGGCGGATCTGAACGGTCCGATCGTGTGAAAGGGGCCTTAGTCAAATGTACATGTCAATTAATTCCTTAAAATTTCAGAAGCGTCTCAAACTGATGTCATACTGATGCCATCTACACAAGCCCAAAGCCTGTGAACACTGGCCCTAAATTTGATCCCTTTACCATTCCAATTGTAGTGCATTGTAAGTGTAATTTTATATATGTGTGTGTGTATATGTATATACACTCTCTGGCCACTTTATTAGGTACACCAGTTCAATTGCTCGGTAACACAAATTGCTAATCAGCCAATCACATGGCAGCAACTCAATGCATTTAGGCATCTAAACCTGGTGAAGACGACTTGCTGAAGTTCAAACCGAGCATCAAAATGGGGAAGAAAGGGGATTTAAGTGACTTTGAAAGTGGTATGGTTGTTGGTGCCAGACGGGCTGGTCTCAGTATTTCAAAAACTGCTGATCTACTGGGATTTTCTTGCACAACCATCTCTAGGGTTTACAGAGAATGGTCCAAAAAATATCCAGTGAGCGGCAGTTGTGTGGGCGAAAATGCCTTGTTGATGTCAGAGGCGATGTCAGAGGTAAGAGGAGACTGGGCAGACTGGTTTAAGATAGAAAGGCAACAGTAACTCAAATAACCACTCATTACAACGAAGGTTAGCAGAATACCATCTATGAACACACAACACATCAAAGCTTGCAGCAGAAAACCCTCTTCTGATGACTACTTTCAGCAGGATTATTCACCATGTCACAAAGCTCAAATCATCTCAAACTGGTTTCTTTATCATGACAATGAGTTCACTGTACTCCAATGACCTCCACAGTCCCCATATCTCAATCCAATAGAGCATCTTTGGGATGTGGTGGAATGGGAGGAATGTTTTCAACACCTTGTTGAATTTATGCCAAGAAGAATTAAGGCAGTTCTGAATGCATAAGGGGGAGTCCAACCCAGTACTAGCAAGGTCTATCTAATAAAGTGTCCGGTGAGTGTATGTATTTATATATATGTATATAAATACATATATTATATATAAATTCCTGAAGTACATGATAAGTACTAGTAGTATAAGTAAGTAGTAGTATAAGTAAGTAGTAGTCCATTTGACCATTTGCACATTTTTTTTGTCTTTGTCTTCTTTGTCTTTAAACAATAAGCTAAAAAAACTTTACCTGAACCCAAACTTTCTTTTTTGAATAGATTAGAAGATTATAGATTGATTGTCAGATCGGTTTTCTGTCTGTGTCCTGTTGGTAGATTTACCTTCACTTCTTGTCATGTAGATGCAATAGAAAGTGAGAGAAAAAGCCTAGTACACAAAAATCTGACGGCTCGGGTTGGAGCTGCTGTACTAACAATCTGTTGTTAGTACAGCAATCTCTCCTGCTGTTCTATTATGTTCTGACAGCCCCCCCCCATTGCCAGAACACTCTGGCCAGTCCTCTCAGCCATTGGCAGAGAGCGCTGATCAGGTCATGCCCCTTTTGTTGGACTGGCTGCAGTTCACAGTTGAATGTTGACCAGTCTCTATCAAACCGGCTGATGCCGCTCAATATTCGTCCCATGTGGACAGGGCTTAGGGGGGGGAAATGGCCATTTAGACAGTGTTCCAAGTGTAAGATTTTCTTTCTATTGCTGTTTTTTTTGACAAATAAAAAATGTTATCCCTTTCAGTTCCAGTAGAAGTAATCAGCAGGACAAATTGAGAGGGTTAACCTCTCTAATGGGTCACAGATAGAAGTAAAAACTTGACAGGGCATCCAACTTTCCTAACATGTCTAAAAGTAAAAAAAAAAAAAAAAAGTTTTGGTTTAGATTTACTTTCAGCTGGACTTTTGACAAACTGCTGACTACATAGTGAAAATAAACTTTAATAAATTGACTTATCTGCCAACATGTTTTAAATTCTGTCCAGCCATTTTTGTGAATTATACACCTAGGCTTGACAGCAATGCCAGAAGGGTGGCACTATGTTTGCCAGAGGTTAGGAATACAGTAGTGTCACCTCTATTTACTGACTACACAATAAAGGAAAAGCAGCACACTGATAAGTCATCAGCGTTACTCACCTTGCTTTCTCCTGCTGTCAGCATGTGCCCCCTTTAGCACAGTGTTGCTCTGAAGGACATGAAATAAATTGATATAAATACAGGTTCAGGTTCTTTTGCTAGATGTATGTGAAAATACATTTAATTATTTTAAATAAATACACAAGTACTGTACAATAAACAGTTTTTTTTTTTTAATATCTGTCTGGAGTTTTCAGCTTTATTTATTCCAGGCACTTATATACAGGGGGTCCCTGAGTTACGAAACCCATTAGGGACTTTCCTCCTGTTTATAATTCGGAAATGTTCGTAAGTCGACCACGCATGCACAGAACGACAATTACGGACATTTCCGATGTTCCGTCGAATGCCGTTCTGTGCATGCATAGCAAATTACGGACATTTCCAACATTTTCCAAGGCTCCGTCTGGCCGCGCATGCGCAGAACGGCTGATAGTCCATGCAGAATGGCAGAGGGTCCCCACAGCGCCTGGTTCGTAAGTAGGAGTGGTTCGTAGGTTGGGTGTTCATAAGTCAGGGACCCCCTGTAGCACTGACAATTTCCATATACTGTATATGTTTTGTACAATCACATCAGTCCCTGTCCTCGAGAAGCTTCCAATCTAAGGTCCCTAACTCACATTCATACACATTCTTGGGCAATTTTAAATGGGGCGTCCATCAATCTACCAAGAGTGTGGGAGGAAACCTGAGTTGCCAGAGGAAACCTGAGTTGCCAGAGGAAACACACACGGGCATAGGGGGGAACATACAAACTCCAGGCAGGTTGTGCCATGGCTGCAATTAGTCAGTTGTGGATTATCTAAAATTGCAGTCACTTTACAGTAAAATTGGAAGCATGTTAAACTTTTCCAATAAGCCATAAGACCCTGAAGTATTCCCAATAGTTGCTGGCAGATCATCTACAATAAAATGAAAATATGACCTCTGGTATTGATTCAAGGGTATTTGGGTAGAACTGGGTATTTAATATGCACCCATTTGTGTTGCTAGATTTATAATATAATCATTTGCATTTCTTAATATTCTTTATCTATAAAAAAACCCAAAAAAAACATTGTAATAACAAATGCAAGAGCTAGTTTTTTGTTTTTTGCTAAAACTCTCCAGCCTAAAACTGTAATTTGGCACTTTTTAGGTCTCCTCTGCCAAAAAAATTATTTAGCTCCCAGCTAGAAATGTTTTTCTTTGTGCAAAAGCATTGTGAGCATGTACTGTGCAGCATGCACTCCCATTCAATTCTTGGTTCTGTAAGATTATAACTATGGAGCTGGATAAAGATGGATGAGACCATGTGTATTTTAACAGACCAGTAAACCCACCAGTAGTTGATTTTGGTAAAATGCAATAGTATAGATGGTGGACGTAAAATGAAAGCATAACAATAAAATGTAACATGTGAAAATTAGATGCCTCTTTAAAACGTGCTGCAATTATAAAGACCCTTGGGTAACTGAACAGTTCTTTTAAATCAGTATTCACATTTAGTCAACAAAGAATTGCTGGAAAAAAATAATATTTTATTCCAAGTACTAATGATTTTTTTATATGCTGAAAGTGTTATATTGCACCAATAATAATGCAAACAATAAAATTCATACACTTTACAGTGAATGTACAATTCTAGAATATGATTACCGTTTTATCATGAGTTGTAATCAGTAGATGTAGTAGTCCAAAATAAAGTCCCCTTGGTTGAAAAGGTCCACTGGATTTTATAAACATCCCTAATGAATTTTTAGTTTTGGACAGAATACAGAATGATATAAACCTCTTTCTGATTGTAAATGCTCTGAGATTTTTTGTAAGATGTTAAATCCCATTTTTGTCTCTTTGGAAATGTAGCAGGGACACCTTTGCAAGGTGTCCGCTATATGTGAAAATGTAGTTTTTTCCCCAGAACAGTAGTGGGGTTCTGAGGGTTAATTGTGCAGGTTTACTTTGGCATCAGTTCGGCTGGGCTGTACTAGGGTTCTGCCTGGTCATGGGTACAGTGAGGTACACATGACGGTTTGAGTATCAGTCTTCTCCAGGGCCAATCAGTGGGTGCGTCTGGCCCCGCTATGTAGTCTGGGGAAGGGTACTTAAGGTGCTAAAATCACGTGTTCGGGGTTCGACCGTAGCTGCCTGTTTCTCAATCTGGACCGGGGTAGCTGTCCCGCAACATGGTCAGTTTGACTAGCCCCGCAGACCTGCATGGTCTGGGGCAAGGATCCATCTGTTCCCGAGTCTCGGAACTGGCTGGTCGGGGGCGCAGTGACTGAGGGAGGATTCAAGGCGTCCGGGTGTGCTCTCAATCTTGGAGGGGCACTGCAGTTCGTGTAAAAGACCGGGGGAGGACTCTTCGGAGGAGGGCCAACAAGCTGGCATCTCAAGAAAAGCCTGGTTGCTGGGTTGTTACGGACACTAACGAATACACAGTTTCACAGCACTGCCAAGGAGACAGAGAAAGTTCCAGGTACTGAGTAGGGATGAGCCCGATGTTCGATTCAAACCCATGTTCGAATCGAACATCGGGCGTTCGTCAAGTCCAGAACTCTGCGGGCCGTTCGCATCAAATTCGTGTGATACGAATGGCCCACAATGCACTGCGCCAGTCGCAGTGCATTGCTAGCTGATGATTGGCCAAGCATGCACTGTGACCCCGCATGCTTGGCAAATCATAGCGCCAGCAGCGAGGAGAGCAATAATTGGCTACAGGCAGGATGCCTGTGGCCAATTATAGCTCAGGGGGTTTAGTACACGCCCCACGCTATATAAGGCTGCCGTGCCGGCGGCCTTGTGTAGTGTGTTCCGGCGTGCAGGGAAAGAGGATTGATAGGCAGGGACAGTGTGAACTTCTTATCAGTCATTTGCGTGTAGGGAAAGTGCAGGGAAAGAGCATTGATAGGCAGGGATAGTGTGCTCTTCTCAGCCATTTGCGTGTGGGGAAAGTGCAGGGAAAGAGCATTGATAGGCAGGGACAGTTGTTCTTGAATCTTTATTACCAGGCATTTGCAGGACTTAGTGTGTGTTCTGTGCCTCAAGCGCACTATACACCTGTATCTACCCTTTAGTGCTGTTGTTCTCTATAAATACAGCCATCTGCAGGAGTTAGTGTGTGCTGTGTGAGTCCAGCACAGCACAGTATAAACCTGCACCTGTATCTACCCTTTGTGCATATTGCCAGGACAAGACATGACATTAAAGCCGCACGCAGTTTTAAATGTTTTTTTTTTCCTTTACAAATGTCATTTTGTGCAGGGACAGTTCTAAACACGGGAAACACATGCCACTTCACAGGCATACTTTAGACACCCCCCAGGTACCATATTTAAAAGGAATATTTCACTTTTTTTTTTCACTTTATGCATCATTAAAATGACTGCTCCAGAAAAAACTTTCAGTCCATTCGCAGGTTCTGGTGCGAACCGAACCCGGGGGTGTTCGGCTCATCCCTAGTACTGAGAAAAGGTTCCTATTCACTTTCGGTTGAGGGTTTATTCTGTGTCAGACACTTTACAAGTTTCCGGATCAAAGTGTTGACTGCCATAATCTCTGGCTAGAGATTTGTTCAGCATTGAAGTGCCCAGCTGCGAGTGCAAACTTTATTTGATAGCAATACAATGATTGTTTGAAAGAACAATTTATTCACTCAGGTGGTGAACTATAACATTTTCACTTTGGGGATGCTATATTATTAATCATACGATGCTTCATTTGTTCACATATATATTTTTATTTGTTCACATATGTTATATTATGCACTCTTGAGCACAATATTATACACAGAGAACAATAATACTTGACAAAATTTTAGGATGGTGTTTTTTGTAGGTCTGCTATATGTTCATGTATATTTTCATTGATATTGACTATTACTGAGCTACCATTGAGGGTGGAATAATTTAGAACTTACAGTGTTTTACATTTATCTTCCATCTATGTTTTTAAACAAAGTAATTAAATAAATAATTTGTTTGCTAAAAGTTAGGAAGATATTTAATTAACTTGAAGTTGAAGAAAATCCTCCTGCCAAATTGCTATTGCCCAAAAATAAACAACCAATCAAAATATCCACTACTCTGGCACATTTGTTAAGAGGTATTATAAAGCACATTCATCAGACTAGAGGAAATTGTATTATACACATTGATTAGTTAACAACATTAAAAAACAGATGGTATCTGAAGAAATACAGAAAATAATATTGAAACATTTAAAGGACTTTATAATGAGATATGAAGTAATTTATGTCTTCAAAAAGATGCAATTTATAACAAACAATGCCAACAAGAACAGGTATGTATTTCTTCAGATTAGATACTCTAAAATGCAAATTTCAAGCATAATCAAACCAAGCTAAACTTTGAGGGCATAATTAAATCCACAGAATGGAAAAAAACACTGACATTAGTTGGGATTATGCAAGGGAAATCCCTACTGCGTACTGAAAGTTTTGGAAGCTTCATATGTCAACTTGTTCAAATAAAATGTTTATTGAACTTGTCAAATTGTCTCAAAACACTTTCAAATCAGTGTTGCTATATGTATATATACAGTGCCTTGAAAAAGTATTCATACCCCTTAAAATTTTCCACATTTTGTCATGTTACAACCTAAAACTTAAATGTATTTTATTGGGAGTTTATGTGATAGACCAACACAAAGTGGCACATAATTGTGAAATGAAAGGAAAATAATAAATGGTTTTCAATTTTTTTTTACAATACATATCTGAAAAGTGTGGTGTGCATTTGAATTCAGCCCTCCTGTGTCAATACTTTTGTAGAGCCACCTTTTGCTGCATTTACAACTGCAAGTTTTTTTTTTGGGATGTCTCTACCAACTTTGCACATCTAGAGAGTAAAATTTTTGCCCATCCTTCTTTGAAAATTAGCTCAAGCTCTGTCAGATTGGATGGAGAGCATCTGTGAACAGCAATTGTCAAGTCTTGCCACAGATTCTCAATTGGATTTAGGTCTGGACTTTGACTGGGCCATTCTAACACATGAATATGCTTTGATCTAAACCAGGGGTCTCCAAACTTTTTAGCCCGAGGGCCACATTGTAGATTTTATAAATATTTGCGGGCCGAAAAAATGTATTTATAATTAAATGAATAAAAATGTAAATAATCTCGTCAGAGCCTTTCCGCACATCTGTGTCCCCGTCCAGAGCCTTTCCAAATGTCTGTGTCCCCGTCAGAGCCTTTCCACATGTCTGCGTCCCCGTCAGTGCCTTTCAACACTTCTGTGTCCCCGTCAGTGCCTTTCAAACACTTCTGTGTACCCGTCAGTGCCTTTCAACACTTCTGTATCCCCGTCAGAGCCTTTCAACACTTCTGTATCCCCAGCAGAGCCTTTCCACATGTCTGTGTCCCCAGCAGAGCCTTTCCACATGTCCGTGTCCCCAGCAGAGCCTTTCCACATGTCTGTGTCCCCAGCAGAGCCTTTCCACATGTCTGTGTCCCCAGCAGAGCCTTTCCACATGTCTGTGTCCCCAGCAGAGCCTTTTCACATGTCTGTGTCCCCAGCAGAGCCTTTCCACATGTCTGTGTCCCCCAGCAGAGCCTTTCCACATGTCTGTGTCCCCGTCAGAGCCTTTCAACACTTCTGTGCCCCCCACTGTGATTACACCTCCATATAACCCCCCAATTTGATAACACCACCCCAGATACTCCCAGTCTGATCACACCTTCATATCTCTCCACTCTGATCACACCCCCCATATCTCTCCACTCTGATCACCCCCCTCCTCATACCTCTCCCCTAACACACCCCTCCACCATCACACACCTTTGGGTTTTGCAGTCCTGCAGACAGTTCCTCCTAGTCCTGTGGCTCCTCCTCCAGATGATGTCAGTGGAGGATCCTGCAGCACACCAGGGTGGGTTGGCTGTCACACTGGAGGCACAGTACTTCCATACAAATCTGGCGGTGGCAGCTGCACAGAGCGGGAGCCTTCTCTACTCCAACCTCGCCCTCTGCCGCCACTCCCCCAGCCCAACCTCGTCCTCTGCCGCCACTCCCCCAGCCCAACCTCGTCCTCTGCCGCCACTCCCCCAGCCCAACCTCGTCCTCTGCCGCCACTCCCCCAGCCCAACCTCGTCCTCTGCCGCCACTCCCCCAGCCCAACCTCGTCCTCTGCCGCCACTTCCCCAGCCCAACCTCATCCTCCGCCGCCAATCCCCCAGCCTGACTCCAGCACGCACAGCCAGCCCACATCCATGCTGCCCGACAGGCCCCACCTCCTCCCTGCGAGTATTGGACTCTGCCCAACTGCTCCGCCTACCTCTGCCTCATTGGATTTGCTCTGACAGCGGCACACATACATCGCCCCGCCTGCCTTCTGCTCTGTCCCACTACCTAAAGCGCACGGGGAATTGAAGCAGGCAGTCTCTGAAGGAGCTGCGGGCCGGTTAAAACATCCAAGCGGGCCGGATGTGGCCCGCGGGCCGGGGTTTGGAGACCCCTGATCTAAACCATTCCATTGTAGCTCTGGCTGTATATTACAAAAGTGTATATTACAAAAATGAGTACACCCCTCACAACACTGACGAAATTACACTTTGCTACAATGTAGTTAGTGTACAGCCTGTATTACAGTGTAAATTTGCTGTCCCCTCAAAATAACTCACACAGCCGTTAATGTCAAAACCACTGGCAACAAAAGTGAGTACACCCCTAAGTGAAAATGTCCAAATTGGGCTCAAAGTGTCAATATTTTGCGTGGCCACCATTATTTTCCAGCACTGCCTTAACCCTCTTGGGCATGCAGTTCACCAGAGCTTCACAGGTTGCCACTGGAGCCCTCTTCCACTCCTCCATGATGACATCACGGAGCTGGTGGATGTTAGGGACTTTCCGCTCCTCCACCTTCAATTTGAGAATGCCCCACAGATGCTCAATAGGGTTTAGGTTTGGAGACATGTTTGGCCAGTCCATCACCTTTACCTTCAGCTTCTTTAGCAAGGCAGTGGTCGTCTTGGAGGTGTGTTTGGGGTCTTTATCATGTTGGAATACTTTCCTGAGCCCCAGTCTCCAAAGGGAGGAGATCATGCTCGGCATCAGTATGTCACAGTACGTGTTGGCATTCACGGTTCCCTCAATGAATTGTAGCTCCCCATTACTGGCAGCACTCATGCAGCCCCAGACCATGGCACTTCCACCACCATGCTTGACTGTAGGCAAGACACACTTGTCTTTGTACTCCTCACCTGGTTGTAGCCACACGCTTGACACCGCGCTTGACACCATCTGAACCAAATAAGTGTATCTTGGTCTCATCAGACCACAGTACATGGTTCCAGTAATCCATGCCCTTAGGCTGCGTGTCTTCAGCAAACTGCTTGTGGGTTTTCTTGTGCATCATCTATAGAAGAGGCTTAGCAATGCAGACCAATTTGATGCAGTGTTCGGTGTATGGTCTGAGCACTGACAGGCTGACCCCCCACCCCTTCAACCTCTGCAGCAATGCTAGCTGCACTCATATGCCTATTTTCCAAATACAACCTCTGCATATGACGCTGAGCACGTGCACTCAACTTCTTTGGTCGATCATGGTGAGGCCTGTTCTGAGTGGAACCTGTCCTGTTAAACCGCTGTATGGTCTTGGCCACCAAACATGGCACCTCATGGCAAAGAACTCTCTGATCTGAAAAAAAGAATTGTTGCTCTACATAAAGATGACCTAGGCTATAAGAAGATTGGCAAGTCCCTGAAACTGAGCTGCAGCACAGTGGCCAAGACCATACAGCAGTTTAACAGGACAGGTCCACTCAGAACAGGACTCATCATGATCGACCAAAGAAGTTGAGTGCACATGCTCACCGTCATATCCATAGGTTGTCTTTGGGAAATAGACTTATGAGTGTTGCCAGCATTGCTGCAGAGGTTGAAGGGGTGGGGGGGGTCAGCCTGTCAGTGCTCAGACAATACGCCGTACACTGCATCGAATTGGTCTGCATGGCTGTCATCCCAGAAGGAAGTCTCTTCTAAAGATGATGCACAAGAAAGCCTGCAAACGGTTTGCTGAAAACAAGACTAAGGACATGATTTACTGGAACCATGTCCTGTGGTCTGATGAGACCAAGATACACTTATTTGGTTCAGATGGTGTCAAGCGTGTGTGGCGGCAACCAGGTGAGGAGTACAAAGACAAGTGTGTCTTGCCTACAGTCAAGCATGGTGGTGGGAATTTCATGGTCTGGGGCTGCATGAGTGCTGCTGGCACTGGGGAGCTGTCAGGGGTACTCACCCGGGCCGATATGCTGAGAGCTGCTCCCCTTGCGACTAAGCGCACGATGCCTCTGGAGTGGGTACAGAGGACACCGGGCTCAAAGATGCACGGGTTGCCAGCAGGAGTGTAGCAGGTGGTGTGCAGTAGCGACGTTGACCAGGAGAGGCTGAAGCTGCACTGGGAGTAGACACCTGGCAGAGCTGTGATCAGGTAGAGGTTGCAGAGGTACCAAAGCATATACTGAAGGAGGACCCTCGGGAGCATGAGAGAACTGCAAGTCCAGAACACCGAGCAGGAGGTCCAGCACAAGGAGCAGGAGATAGTCCAGCAAGCAGGCCGAGGGTCAAACACAGGCAACCAGGCAGTAGAAGTATCCAAGAGGCAGGCCAGGGGTCAAACACAGGTAAGTAACTCAGAGAATGTCCAGGAGGCAGGCCGGGGGTCAAGCACAGGTAATCAGGCAGTAGAGGTATCCAAGAAGCAAGCCAGGGGTCAAACACAGGTAAGTAACTCAGAGAATGTCCAGTAGGCAGGCCAAGGGTCAAGCACAGGTAATCAGGCAGTAGAGGTATCCAAGAAGCAAGCCAGGGGTCAAACACAGGTAAGTAACTCACAGAAGGTCCAGTAGACAGGCCGAGGGTCAAGCACAGGTAGTCAGGCAGTAGAAGTATCCAGGAAGCAAGCCAGGGGTTCAAACACAGGTAAGTAGCGGCAGCGGTAGTCAGACGGATTCCGGGTCGGCACGGGTAGTCAGGTAGATGCAGGGTACAGGGTGCAGGATACAGGATACAGGATACAGGATACAGGATACTGGACTGGAGACAGGACTCAGAAGAGACAACAAACCAGCAATTTGAAAGCGAACAGGGAAGGCCTTTTATAGGCCAGGTAAATGGTCAGGTGGGATACCCGGACGAGTGCGCATGCGCACTCGTCTTCTGTCAGCACCGCGCACAGCGGTGAGGCGTACTGGCTGGGTTGTGTCAGATACCCGAGTGCCGCGGACCCGCGCATGCGCACCCGTTACCCGGCGTACCTGTAACATTCGTTGCGCCGCTCTACCGCGCGTGCGCAACCCTGGAACCCGGCGAAGAGGCCTGGTATTTCCCTGACAGGAGCTACAGTTCATTGAGGGAACCATAAATGCCAACATGCACTGTGACATACTAAAGCAGAGCATGATCCCCTCCCTTTGGAAACTGGGCTGCAGGGCAGTATTCCAACATGGTAACGACCCCAAACACACCTCCAAGATGACCACTGCCTTGCTAAAGAAGCTGAGGGTAAAGGTAATTGACTGGTCAAGCATATCTCCAGACCTAGACCCTATTGAGCCTCTGTGGGGCATCCTAAAACGGAAAGTGAAGGAGCGCAAGGTCTCTAACATCCACCAGCTCTGTGATGTTGTCATGGAGGAGTGGAAGAGGAATCCAGTGGCACCCTGTGAAGCTCTGGTGAACTTCATGCCCAAGAGGGTTAAGCCAGTCCTGGGAAATAATGGTGGCCACACAAAATATTGACACTTTGGGCCCAATTTGGACATTTTCACTTAGGGGCTTACTCACTTTTGTTGCCAGCGGTTTAGACAATAATGGCTGTGTGTTGAGTTATTTTGAGGGGACAGCAAATTTACACTGTTATACAAGCTATATATTATAGCAACGTGTTGTCACATTAAAAGATATAATAAAATATTTACAAAAATGTGAGGGGTGTACTCACTTTTGTGAGATACTGTAAATGTGTGCGTGTATATATATATATATATATATATATATATATATATATATATATATATATATATATATATATATATGTATAAACATATAAACAATGGTCTGCTTTTATTATATGGTGTACAGCAAAAAGGGGTTAATGGCACAGTATAGGGGTATAGAGAGACCTCTAGGGGGTGTCTAATAGTCCATGCTAACGTCCGCAAATAGAAATAATATAGTCCGGTGTACACTCCAGGCAGCTTGTTCTCAAGAGCTAGAAGCAGACTCTGTAGAATGGGATAACACAAACAAAGGGAAAACAAATGCCATCACAATATGGCCAGCACGTCCCTGACATATGCACTAAGGAACAGACAATGGTGAATACATAACTGTGTGACCAGATGTTATTAAATACCCATATTACAATTTAGTGCTGACTATATCTTCATTGAGGCCTCTCGGTGCTAATGTGTACAAAGTCTAAATCCAGAATGTTTCTCTTTGGCAGAGCCACTTGAAACGCTCTGCCACCAGGAAAGTTTTAGGCATTGATTCGATAGCGCAAACCCTCAGGTCTGAGGTAGATTTCTGATGGAATCTTCCTCAGAGATCTGTCTGGGAACACTGTGCTTGTCGACACTGTCCTCACCAAAGTGATGGTGCGCCCCAAAACGCTTCCTCAGGGTCCTGATAGTTCCTATATAAAACAGGCCACATAGGCAAAAAATACATTAGACAACAATTTTGGTGGAACAAGTATAAAAATCATTACTAAGATATGTGTTCCCCCTTCTGCCCATGTTGGACATGCCTGCAGGTTATACATCTGGGATTTTGGCATTGGTACATCCACTTTAGTTCAAAGAATATAGGAGTTTGTGTTCTGGAAGGGACAGTGGATCTAATTCTGCTGGGGTCTATTCTACATCCCAGGCCTTTCTATAAGACACCTTTGATCTAGAGGTATAAGTGAATGTGAGATGTGGATCTTCTAACAATATAGACCATCTTCTATTAAGCATGCTCTCCATTTTCCTGAACTGGGCATCATGTCCACTTCCCTTGTTTATTCCATGGTGTACTCAGATGCCTTTGGTCTTCCCAAGTGAGCGAAATCCTAACTGGATGCTCTGTGTTGCTCCATTCATCAAGTGGGAGTTTATTTTATGTGAGTTGCCTTATTTGCGCTAATAATTATCTTTATTTTCTGCTAAACTCAGATGGTGCTTGTTTTCACTTTGTTTGTGTTTATTCATATGGTTTAACTTTTATCTCCCAAAACACATTGTCCCAATGTTGATGAGTACAAGGGCCTCTTCCCCACAACCCTGGCCCGGTGGTTTTGGGGGTGTGGGGGGTGACCTTTCGGAAACTGGAAGCCACAGATTCTGACCCCCCCCCCCCTACGTGAATGATTATGGGGTACATAGTACCCCTAAACCAGTGATGGCGAACCTTGGCACTCCAGATGTTTTGAAACTATATTTCCCATGATGCTTAACTACAATGCAGACTGCATGAGCATCATGGCAAATGTAGTTCTAAAATATCTGGGGTGCCAAGGTTCGCCATCACTGCCCTAGTCATTCACCCAAAAAATGTCAAAAGTAAATAAAAACACAAGCTTTTTTTGGCAAGTCCTTTATTAAAAAAATAAATAAAAACATATTCCCCAATGTAAATCCAGCGCCAATCACAATGAATGCTGATCCACGGCAGCCCACTCCTTAACAACCAGCTGTTATTCACAATGAATTTGAATCTGTACGAAAATAGAATAAAGAATTTGGAAAGCGTTTTGAATCCACCCGGTATAATGCATATACAAAACAAATCCTGAAGAAATAAAATAAATCCCGAAACTGAACTGGACTAACACAACGATAATAAAAGATCAACCTAATAAATGCATCCGGAACAAAATGAAACCAACATTTTCCAGCATGTACATGTCTCCTAGCGACAGACTATATCATTATGTCATTTTTGATTTTGCCCTTATTTCTACTTTATTACTAACATTATAAAATGCTCCAAAGGTTATGCACCATGGTTTAATATGAACTATCAATGTTTGCCCTTTTCTGTACAATAGGATTTTTGACAGTCAATGTCATTTTCTGATGAGTCTTAGCAGGGATGGAGACAGTGGCAGATTATATGCTATACAGTATAGAGTATATACAGTGCAGAATATATACTATGCAGAGTGAATATAGTAGACATTTGTGAATTATATAACATACAGCAAGGTTTATGGTTTGTAAACATGTAATCGTACATTACAATGTATAGAAAAGGGTGGTATAGTATCACAGTTTACAGAATGAAACAGTGAGCAGTACAGAATTTACAGCACATTGTACAGTTTAGCCGTGCAGAAAATAAAATATACAGCACAATCTATTAAGTGGTGCTTTGTGAGGTAAAGACTGTACAGGGCAACAGTATGGAGCATTTAATGTATGGCATACATAATGTATGGCATAGTGTGGAAAGTGAACAGGGTGCAATATGTAATGTACAACGCAATCTGAAGAGTGGTGTGAGATATGCAACATACAATGTGAACAGGGGAGATGTGTGTAGCATAGAACAAGTGGCACAATATATAAAGTGGAGCTGTACTGAGTAT
Source organism: Lithobates sylvaticus (assembly GCA_028564925.1). Classification (NCBI taxonomy): domain Eukaryota; kingdom Metazoa; phylum Chordata; class Amphibia; order Anura; family Ranidae; genus Lithobates; species Lithobates sylvaticus. The sequence goes on along the minus strand of CM053027.1, from coordinate 297,105,781 downwards.
ATAACATGCAGCACCGCGTAGAGAAATGAGCTGTGCGAAGTTTAGAACAAATAAATCATTATGCAGAGTGTAGTGATATGTAGTGGAGAACAGAATATGCAAAAAGCAGATATTTTTTGTATGTCGTTGGTTAGTACCCTTGAACAAAATATCCAGGAACAACTCTTTGAAATTTAGGACTGTCCTTAGAGGGATATGACAACTATTTGTAAATTAGTATACAATTAGATAGTCATGTTAAGCTAGGGACATCAAGGTGAGAAGACGATGATCTTTCACTTACTACCCTTTCCAGAGCTATTATTGACATTTGACTAAATTTTTCAGACCTCCACCAATGTACAGCGACACATCTCAGCTCATCCCAGTTGATGTAATTTACAGTCCATTTTATTCTGGTTTGCATAATTTCATCATGTAAAAAAGTACACAGCTTTTTTTCAGGAGGAATTTTAAAGTAAAAAATACATTTTCAGGGTATTGCTTAGGCACAATGAACCTCTCTAGGTGTTCCATATAAGATAACAAATCTTCACTTTTTGTGTTTAGGTTCACTTTAAATGATGGTGTATAATCTATTAGAAAATGTAGTCAAGTATAGATCTACAATACTAAAGTGCAGTAGTCAGATTAGTTTACTGTAACGAAGAGTCTATCAAGCTTCAATATTAACAGATGATATCTTAATTCATGAATGTACTGTATTGCTTTATGGTATTAGAACCCTGATTTCATGATTTTAAAATGATTATACAATGTCTAAACATTGTAAAGTTCGGGGGACCAGCTAGATCACAGGACACAGGCTTTTAACTCAAAAGGAGGTTTATTAAACTTAAACAGCTTTACAGCAGCAAAAACAAAAGAAAAAGGTTTCAGTCTCACCGACTTGGAAAGTCCAGAATTGCTATCGCAATCAAACAGTCCTTGGGTGGTTGCAGGTGACTTCAACTGCTAGGAGGCTTCCAGGCAGAATGCTGCTGTCCACTTTGGTTGCTGCAAATCAAACCACACACAAACCACCATCTCCTCTACACTCCTCCACACCCATCTGCAACTTCCTGTCTTGTTTTTAAACCCACTTCCTTTGACAGGTGAGTTAACCCTTTTTGTTCCCTTAAAGGGACCACAGTCCAAACAGAGGGGAAACATAGCGTCCTTCCAGGACCCAGCCACGGCGTCCTGTACATATCCCCCCCCCCCTGTGCCCCAACGCCAAGGAGGTGGAGGCAACAGTGGAGCTCAAACAATGGACTCGGGAGAGGGAATCTGAATTTTGATGAAGTCTCCCGGGCCTATGCTCCACTACAAATTTAAATTCCTGGAGTGCCAGGAACCACTGAGTAACCCTGGCATTAGTCCCTTTACCTTGTCTCAGCCATGTTAAAGGGGCATGGTCAGAAACCAGCCTAAACTTCCTCCCCAAAAGGTAATATCTGAGGGATTCCAGAGCCCACTTAATGGCCAGACACTCTTGTTCAATTATAGCGTAGTTTTTCTCCGCTGGTGTTAACTTCCTACTGAGGAAGACTACTGGGTGCTCCTCGCCATGAACAACCTGTGACAACACCGCTCCAAATCCTACATCGGAAGCATCAGTCTGTACAACAAACTCTTTTGAAAAATTGGGTGCTACTAGGACAGGGTGTTGGCACAGTGCCGACTTGAGCTCCAAAAAAGCCTTCTCAGCGTCTGCATTCCATTCCACCATGACCGATTTCCGACCCGATGTGCGCAGCTGTTTAATCCGGAACAGCTTGCACACATCAGCCATAACCTTCGACATAAACGGGGTGTCTGGTCTGTGAGTATTTCCTTGGGAAAACCAGTCCGTGTAAACAACTGGAATAATTCCCGAGCAATAGCCTTAGAGGAGGTATTCCGCAGAGGTAGCGCTTCATGATATCGGGTGGCATAGTCAAGGATCACCAGTATGTAGGAGTGACCTCGAGCTGACTTTACCAAAGGACCCACTATATCCATGGCTATCCTCGCGAATGGGACCTCAATTATGGGCAGAGGGACCAAAGGGCTCTGGAAGTGGGTCACCGGAGCGGTCAACTGACAGGTGGGACAAGAGGCACAGTATCTTCTTACCTCTGCTTTCAGACCTGGCCAGTAAAACCGGTCGGTGATCCGTGCCTCCGTCTTTTCAACTCCCAGGTGTCCCCCTAAAACATCATCATGGGCCAGGTCCAGGACCTTGCATCTATACTGTTGGGGTACCAATAATTGTTCTACCACATTTTCTCTCACTTTGGTAACCCGATAAAGCAATTCATTACATATTGCAAAGTGTGGCCACCGCTCATTCGCACCTGGCTCTTGGGGTACCCCATTTAATACTACAACTTGTTCCCGTGCACGGGCCAAAGTGGGGTCCTGCATCTGGGCAGTACCAAATGTCCCCTGGGGAACACCCAAATCCGGCAGGGCAGGGGTAGAGGCCACTTCCTCATCCTCTTCACCCAGCATTACCTGAAGTGGGGAAGGTTCCCCCTCCTCAGTGTTCGGGTAGGTCTGCGAACCACACATTTTGACACCCTTAACACTATCAGCACTACTTTCATCACCATTACCCAAATCATTAGCATTTTTATCAACTGGATCCACATTAGGAACATTTGGCATCTCAGGGTTATTACCCTCAACCGTAGGAACAGAGGAACTAGTTTCTCCCCAGTCTTGGGATCGTTCAGGTAGTTCTCCTTGTCCCCACAGTTTTTCAAAAAACGGACAGTCTCGTCCTATGATAACATCATGTATGAAGTTCTTTACCACCCCCACCTCTTGAGTACCAGTGCCATATGCTGTGGAGATGGACACCGAGATGATAGGGTACTCTATAGTGTCCCCGTGAATGCACACAACCCGTAAATTTTTGCTTACCGGACCGATCTTCCCAATTACTCTAGGAAGAACCGATCTTCCCAATTACTCTAGGATGAACCAGGGCTACCATGCTTCCGGAATCCAGCAAAGCCCAGGCAGGGAGGTGGTTCACTTGGACTACACACTCAAAAGGTGTGTGGTACATGCTCTATGGGCATAAAAAGACCCCCTCCGAAGAACCCCGCATTCCATGGGCTCCTCTTGCAGTGGGCAGTGGGCCCGGGTATGGCCCCAAGAATGACATTGCCAACATTGTACATCCCCTCCTCTCCGAACAGGAACAGATCACTGAGGAGGTACTGGGAGTGACTCTTGACTTTCTGGGGTGTTGATTCCAGGGCTCCGGGGGACATCCTTTCGAAGGGCGGCAGTCGATCGACTAGGCCGTGGCAGACTGGGCCCTTGGCGCTTGGTAGGACCAAGCAGATCCTCCACGACTGTATATCGTTCTACCATCTCGACAAGGAGGTTCACTGATTTGGGGTCTCCATGGCTGACCCACCGTTGAAGGTCATCTGGCAGTGACCGTAGGTATCGGTCCAGCACGACCCGCTCCACGATTTGGGGGCCAGACAACACTTCGGGCTGCAGCCATTTTTTTACCAGTTGTACCAGGTCATGCATTTGAGACCGTGTTGGACGATCTGGACGATACTTCCATTGGTGCACTCGTTGGGCCCGAACGGCCGTAGTCACCCCCAAATGAGCCAGTATTTCTGCCTTTAGTTTTTGATAGTCTTTAGCGTCATCCGGTGTAGGCTTTTTGAGGATTTCCGGTGAGGAAAGGGGCAATTAGGCCGGCCCACTGGTCCTGGGGCCACCCTTCTCTCTCTGCCGTCCTCTCAAATGTAGCAAGAAATGCCTCTACATCATCACTCAGGGACAACTTCTGCAAAAAATGGCTTGCCCTCACAGTCACCTGGTTGCCAGGGGCAACAGCCGCTTGCTCACGACCCTGAGAAAACTGCTGCACTACTTCTTTTAAGGCAGTCACCTGAGCCTGCATAACCCCTTGCTGGGTTGCTTGCTGGGCTGCCAACTGAGCCACCAACAGGCGAGTATTTTCTTGCTGTACCTCCAGCTGGGTTGCTAAGCGCTGATTAGCTTCCTCATGGAGGGTCTGCGCTTGCATATTAGCCAGGGACAGTTGTTTAATTAGTTCCTCCATTGCTTCAGCTTTCAGGGTTTGGGCAGCTTTAACCCAGGACATAAATCCATTGTACTGTCCCTTTAAATGTCAGTTTTAAATTCAAATGCAAAAACAGCAAAAAAAACGCCTGTTACTCTGTCCTGCCCGCATTCGAGCACCACTTGTAAAGTTTGGGGGACCAGCTAGATCGCAGGACACAGGCTTTTAACTCAAAAGGAGGTTTATTAAACTTAAACAGCTTTACAGCAGCAAAAACAAAAGAAAAAGGTTTCAGTCTCACCAACTTGCAAAGTCCAGAATTGCTATCGCAATCAAACAGTCCTTGGGTGGTTGCAGGTGACTTCAACTGCTAGGAGGCTTCCAGGCAGAATGCTGCTGTCCACTTTGGTTGCTGCAAATCAAACCACACACAAACCACCATCTCCTCTACACTCCTCCACACCCATCTGCAACTTCCTGTCTTGTTTTTAAACCCACTTCCTTTGACAGGTGAGTTAACCCTTTTTGTTCCCTTAAAGGGACCACAGTCCAAACAGAGGGGAAACATAGCGTGCTTCCAGGACCCAGCCATGGCGTCCTGTACAACATAGAATCATCTTTTAAATATTTAATACACATTGGCAATTTGTCTTCATCAAGCCAGACTAGTGTTGGAATTTATATTTTCGTAAAAAAAATTTTTACTGCCGATTCCTTAGTAAAATTGTATTTGCCAGATCTGAATACTTTAAATCCCTGGCCATGCATTTGGTAAACGCGGCGAGACTGTGCATTCCAGTACATTGGCGATCTACACACACTCCGACGATAGGCGAGTGTTTTTTGAGGATATCAAAAATAGAGGAAATGGAGGAACTGGTACATATCTCCCAAGAACGGATCCAGAAGTTCAACTCTACTTGGGCATGTTGGATCCACTTCAGAACAACCCAACGCTTTCTATCTTATACCACCTGAATGGCCATCCTTACCAGAACGGCACTGACTTAGATGATGAAACCGTACCGAGGTAACCACATCCATCCACATATTGCCCTTACCATAGATCCCCTCGTGCTGCATCTACCCCCCCCCCCATCCTATATCCCTACCTCTCCCTCTCCCTTACCCCTCCCCTCCTCTACTCACGCTATGGCCCTATCCTCTCTACACTCCACAACCTCTCCAGCTGTCCCCCTTCCCTCTCTCCTTCTACTTCTACACTCTACTTGAGCTTCCACCTGTCTTCTTAACCCGTCTCTCCTTACTCTACCTCTCTTTGGGCTGACCACACTAACAAACAATCCTAGATGGCCGACTGGCCATATTACCCATTTTCGCCAGCACAGGATTCTATGTTGAGATTCCTTGTGATCCTACAACCCTCACACTTGTACCTGTTTCATTGTAATGTCTTGGAATCTCCTAAGCAATCTGTTCTGTATTCCAATGTTGCTGTTTAAGCTGTTTGTTGTAAATATCAATAAAAACTTTATGGAAAAAAAAAAATTGTATTTGCATAGGTTGGGAGTTCCTTTGGATAAGCTGTTTCTGGTCATGTGCATTCATCAAGTCACTTTTATGTACCATATTTATCGGCGTATAACACGCGCCGGCGTATAACATGCACCCCAAGTTTAGGAGGAAATTTTAAGGAAAAAAACGTTTTAAAGGAAAAAAAAACTTACATTTAAATGCCCATCAATGCAGCCTTGCACAGCGTCCATCTGCATGCTTGTCAGTGTCATTTGCAGCCTTGCAGACTTCTCAGTGTCATTTGCAGCCTTGCAGCCTTCTCAGTGTCATTTGCAGCCTTGCCCAGGCTGCAATTGAACTGCAGTGACATGTCAGTGTCACTGCAGTTTTAAAATTGGTGCCATTGGCCGTTCTCACCGCTCTCGGCCGCCTTCGGCCTTTCTCGGCAGCTTTCGGCCACCAAGAACGGCCGAAAGAGGCCGAAAGCTGCAGAGAAAGGCCGTAGGCAGCCAAGGAAGGCCGAAGGCGGCTATCGAAAGCCGCTGAGAAGGGCCGAAGGTGTCTGAAAGCCTCACAACGGTGGGGGATCCGCAGGGGATCGGCGTATAACACGCACCCCTGATTTCCCCCTGATTTTAAGGAGAAAAAAGTGCACGTTATACGCCGATAAATACGGTAAGTGCATTTTTAATTTGTTTTAGCATTACATTGGTTTTCCTGAAGGCTCCAGACTGGGCCCTTGGCGCTTGGTAGGACCAAGCAGATCCTCCACGACTGTATATCGTTCTACCATCTCGACAAGGAGGTTCACTGATTTGGGGTCTCCATGGCTGACCCACCGTTGAAGGTCATCTGGCAGTGACCGTAGGTATCGGTCCAGCACGACCCGCTCCACGATTTGGGGGCCAGACAACACTTCGGGCTGCAGCCATTTTTTTACCAGTTGTACCAGGTCATGCATTTGAGACCGTGTTGGACGATCTGGACGATACTTCCATTGGTGCACTCGTTGGGCCCGAACGGCCGTAGTCACCCCCAAATGAGCCAGTATTTCTGCCTTTAGTTTTTGATAGTCTTTAGCGTCATCCGGTGTAGGCTTTTTGAGGATTTCCGGTGAGGAAAGGGGCAATTAGGCCGGCCCACTGGTCCTGGGGCCACCCTTCTCTCTCTGCCGTCCTCTCAAATGTAGCAAGAAATGCCTCTACATCATCACTCAGGGACAACTTCTGCAAAAAATGGCTTGCCCTCACAGTCACCTGGTTGCCAGGGGCAACAGCCGCTTGCTCACGACCCTGAGAAAACTGCTGCACTACTTCTTTTAAGGCAGTCACCTGAGCCTGCATAACCCCTTGCTGGGTTGCTTGCTGGGCTGCCAACTGAGCCACCAACAGGCGAGTATTTTCTTGCTGTACCTCCAGCTGGGTTGCTAAGCGCTGATTAGCTTCCTCATGGAGGGTCTGCGCTTGCATATTAGCCAGGGACAGTTGTTTAATTAGTTCCTCCATTGCTTCAGCTTTCAGGGTTTGGGCAGCTTTAACCCAGGACATAAATCCATTGTACTGTCCCTTTAAATGTCAGTTTTAAATTCAAATGCAAAAACAGCAAAAAAAACGCCTGTTACTCTGTCCTGCCCGCATTCGAGCACCACTTGTAAAGTTTGGGGGACCAGCTAGATCGCAGGACACAGGCTTTTAACTCAAAAGGAGGTTTATTAAACTTAAACAGCTTTACAGCAGCAAAAACAAAAGAAAAAGGTTTCAGTCTCACCAACTTGCAAAGTCCAGAATTGCTATCGCAATCAAACAGTCCTTGGGTGGTTGCAGGTGACTTCAACTGCTAGGAGGCTTCCAGGCAGAATGCTGCTGTCCACTTTGGTTGCTGCAAATCAAACCACACACAAACCACCATCTCCTCTACACTCCTCCACACCCATCTGCAACTTCCTGTCTTGTTTTTAAACCCACTTCCTTTGACAGGTGAGTTAACCCTTTTTGTTCCCTTAAAGGGACCACAGTCCAAACAGAGGGGAAACATAGCGTGCTTCCAGGACCCAGCCATGGCGTCCTGTACAACATAGAATCATCTTTTAAATATTTAATACACATTGGCAATTTGTCTTCATCAAGCCAGACTAGTGTTGGAATTTATATTTTCGTAAAAAATTTTTTTACTGCCGATTCCTTAGTAAAATTGTATTTGCCAGATCTGAATACTTTAAATCCCTGGCCATGCATTTGGTAAACGCGGCGAGACTGTGCATTCCAGTACATTGGCGATCTACACACACTCCGACGATAGGCGAGTGTTTTTTGAGGATATCAAAAATAGAGGAAATGGAGGAACTGGTACATATCTCCCAAGAACGGATCCAGAAGTTCAACTCTACTTGGGCATGTTGGATCCACTTCAGAACAACCCAACGCTTTCTATCTTATACCACCTGAATGGCCATCCTTACCAGAACGGCACTGACTTAGATGATGAAACCGTACCGAGGTAACCACATCCATCCACATATTGCCCTTACCATAGATCCCCTCGTGCTGCATCTACCCCCCCCCCCCCCCCCCATCCTATATCCCTACCTCTCCCTCTCCCTTACCCCTCCCCTCCTCTACTCACGCTATGGCCCTATCCTCTCTACACTCCACAACCTCTCCAGCTGTCCCCCTTCCCTCTCTCCTTCTACTTCTACACTCTACTTGAGCTTCCACCTGTCTTCTTAACCCGTCTCTCCTTACTCTACCTCTCTTTGGGCTGACCACACTAACAAACAATCCTAGATGGCCGACTGGCCATATTACCCATTTTCGCCAGCACAGGATTCTATGTTGAGATTCCTTGTGATCCTACAACCCTCACACTTGTACCTGTTTCATTGTAATGTCTTGGAATCTCCTAAGCAATCTGTTCTGTATTCCAATGTTGCTGTTTAAGCTGTTTGTTGTAAATATCAATAAAAACTTTATGGAAAAAAAAAAATTGTATTTGCATAGGTTGGGAGTTCCTTTGGATAAGCTGTTTCTGGTCATGTGCATTCATCAAGTCACTTTTATGTACCATATTTATCGGCGTATAACACGCGCCGGCGTATAACATGCACCCCAAGTTTAGGAGGAAATTTTAAGGAAAAAAACGTTTTAAAGGAAAAAAAAACTTACATTTAAATGCCCATCAATGCAGCCTTGCACAGCGTCCATCTGCATGCTTGTCAGTGTCATTTGCAGCCTTGCAGACTTCTCAGTGTCATTTGCAGCCTTGCAGCCTTCTCAGTGTCATTTGCAGCCTTGCCCAGGCTGCAATTGAACTGCAGTGACATGTCAGTGTCACTGCAGTCTTGCAGCGTCCATCTGCAGCCTCCTTAGTGACATTTGCAGCCTTGCCCAGGCTGCAGTTAAACTGCAGTGACATATCCGTGTCACTGCAGTTTTAAAATTGGTGCCATTGGCCGTTCTCACCGCTCTCGGCCGCCTTCGGCCTTTCTCGGCAGCTTTCGGCCACCGAGAACGGCCGAAAGAGGCCGAAAGCTGCAGAGAAAGGCCGTAGGCGGCCAAGGAAGGCCGAAGGCGGCTATCGAAAGCCGCTGAGAAGGGCCGAAGGTGTCTGAAAGCCTCACAACGGTGGGGGATCCGCAGGGGATCGGCGTATAACACGCACCCCTGATTTCCCCCTGATTTTAAGGAGAAAAAAGTGCACGTTATACGCCGATAAATACGGTAAGTGCATTTTTAATTTGTTTTAGCATTACATTGGTTTTCCTGAAGGCTCCATGTCAGCACAGCTGGGTGAGGCCCTGTCCACCCCCTACGTAATCAGGACTTAACTATAAAAATTTCCGCTCACCTCTACATAATCAGGACTTAATTACACATTTTTTTGCTCACCTCTACATAATCAGGACTTAACTATAAATTTTTTTGCTCACCTCAGCCTCAGCGTTCCTTTTTCTTCCTCCTAGGTCAGGACTAATGGTGTCTCCCCTCCTAGCTGGTATAAAGTGCTGGCTGTCCATCCGGATTTGTCTGCTGCTGGACACGGTCCCTGCTTCCTAGGCTGCTAATAGCAACCTTGTCAGGGAGCCCCGCAGCTGATCCTTGGGGCGGCTGCATCCTGCCTTAAACAGTCAGCTTTTGGGGAGCTTGGCGGTGTGCTGTGTTTCTCTCTAAGAGCGGCGGATCACTGTGCCTGTTAGGGGCAAGCCGCACTTGTTCTCTGCCCTTTCTGTGTTCCCTGGGCTAGAGATGCAGGCCAGCATTGAACGCACACTGGGCGGCCACTCTGGGCATGTGCACAGCCACCTGACCAATCAGGGGAGGGGGGCGGAGCAAGCCTTAAGGGAGCCAGTTTATAAAAGTGCTATTACCTAAAGAAGCATCGGCTGTTACAGCTGACTGAGCTCTGTGTGCTCCAAGGCTGCCTGTCATCGGGAGCGGTGGTCGCTGTCATGTGACTTGTAGCCCATCCCCCCACAGTTAGAATCACTCCCTAGGACACACTTAACCCCTTCATCGTCCCTTAGTGGTTAACCCCATTCACTGCCACTGTCATTTACACAGTAATCAGTGCATTTTTAGAGCACTGATCTCTGTATAAATGACAATAGTCCCAAAATAGTGACAAAAGTGTCCGATGTGTCTGCCATAATGTCGCAGTCCCGATAAAAAAATTGCAGATCGCTGCCATTACTAATAAAAAAAAATTTTTTAATTAAAAATAAAAATGCCATAAAACTATCCCCTATTGGGTGGAGGGGAAGGGTGAGGTAGAATGGGTGATGTGGGAACAACGTTTTCTTTCAGGATCATTAGGGTGTTGTAAAAAGAAATTGTCATTTAGTCCTATAAAAGCACGTATATGCTAGGCTTTATGAATCATGAGTGGATTTGGCGTCTTCAAAGTCCTGGGAGTAACGGAATGCGAACCAAGGTTGCCAAGTTTTTTGGAAACTTTCTGCTCTGCCAGTGTTTTGTGCCAGGGTGTCCTCCATCTCACATATGTCTCTGACTTTATTTAGCCATTCCGAGATGGATCTCCAGTACAGTGGGATCAATGATTTGGCCGCATTAAGGAGGTGCTTGGATAGTGAGTTTTTATACTTTTTGAGACTGAAGTTAGTCACATGTAACAGACAACAAGCTGCATTCAGGTTTAGTTTAGTCTCTGTAATTGTTTTAATCAGTTCTCTGATTTTGTTCCAATAGGATGTGATTAATGGGCATTGCCAACGAATATGGAGTAGTGAGCCACTTTCTGCTTGAAATCTCCAGCATAGTGCTGATTTTTGGGTGTCCCATCTGTGGAGTTTGTCAGGGGTATTGTACCAATGTGTTAGCAGCTAGTAGCCTGTTTCCTGGATTTTCGTACTTATGGAACATTTATGTGTTAAAATGCAAGCATACCTCCATTTCTTACCTGTGATCTCCTCCTGTAGCTACTCCGACCATCTCCTCCTGTGCTTGTCCGCCCCCGCGTTCTTAGTGAGTTGTAGCCACGAATATGTTATTGATGTGGTTTTGGTAAGTGGGGTGCCTTTGTGACACACTGATTCCAGATCTGTTAGGGGACTGTGAAAGTCCTGTGTGTGTTTCTGTTTAGTTAGGTAGCTTCTTAGCTGAAAATATGACCACCATCGTAACTGTGGGAGGTTGTTTTCTAGTTTTAATGTAGATAAGTCTTTACGTTTGCTCCCGGTTTAGCAGTAACCTGCTAGTAGTGAGGTGTTGCGTTGAAGTGGTTGGAATATTGTGTTAGATATACCTGGGGGAAAGCAGGGTTGCCCTTTAGTGAAGACAGGGGACTAAGAGGCATGGTAATGGTTTTGCGTTTGGAAATGTAATGTAGGATCTCTAAGGTATTGTCATGATAAGGTGATTGCGTATATTAATGGGGTTCTTAGGCCCCGGGAACCATGGGGAGAATTTCAGTGGGGTTGCGCATAGGGTTTCCTCATGCAATACCCAATATTTCGCTTGACCATGGCAGTGCCAGTCAATTATTCTGGCTAAATGTGAAGCGTAGTAATAATTTTTGAAGTTAGGTAGGCCTATCTCTCTTGCCTCTTTAGGGTTGGTCAACCATTCTAGTTTTATTCTTGGTTTCCGACGGTTCCAGAGGAACTTCAGCAGGATGGAGCTGAGTGCCCTAAAGAAATGTGTCAGGATTTTATTGGGCAAGGTTCTCATTAGATAGAGGAGTTAGGGCAAAATCACCATTTTGATTATTGCCGCTCGCCCTAACCATGAAAAGTATCCCAAATGCCATTTTGTAATGTCTTCCGTACAGCTTTTTAAGAGGGGTGGAAAGTTATGATCAAAGATGGACTGAATTTGTGGGATCAACCAGGTGCCTAGATATTTAATGGCTCTGGGGTCCCATCTAAAGTTTAAGTTGGATTTAGTCAGTGTTAGCAAATTGTTAGGGAGTGATATGTTTAGCGCCTCCGATTTTGTGTAATTTATTTTCAAGTTTGAGATATAGCCATGGTGGGCGAATTCTTTTAATAGGTTAGGATAGTAGTTGTTGGGTTTGTTAAGAAAAATAGGTCATCTGCGTATGCTGCTAGTTTGAACTCCCTGTCTTGTATTGTGAAACCTGTAATCGCGGCGTTAAGTTTAACCAATCTTATCAAAGGTTCGAGAGACATAATGAACAATAATGGGGACAAGGGACAGCCTTGTCTAGTGCCATTTCGTATGTAGACCTTTTCAGATAGTGTGCCATTGATTTTCAGTTTTGCCATGGGATTGTGGTATAATGCATAAATCCAGGACAGCATGTGTGGGCCTAATCCCACATGTCTGCACAATGCCATCCGTGGAGAGGAGAAGGCCTTTGACATCCTGCTCCTGCATTGCATGAATAAGGAGTAGTGCTTTGGTGACAATATCTTTTGCTTCTCTACCCGGTACGAAGCCCACCTGTTCCAAACCAATGAGATCCGGAAGAAGGGGGCCTAAGTGGAGTGCAAGGGTTTTTGCGAAAAGTTTGGCATTGAGATTTAAAGTGGATGTAAACCCGAATTTTTTTTTATTTTTTTTGTCTGGTACAATATAGAGTATGGGATTTCAGACCAGCTGTGTCCAGTCTTGCCACAAAGAGTTAATCCAGCTCTGAGCAATTCTCATATCTTTTTTCAGTGAAATAAAATGGACAAACTGTGAAAACTTTGTCCGTTCCTCCCCCTTGCTGTGATTGACAGGTGATTTACATATCTTTTGCACTAGTCTAAGACATGCATTATTTTTTAATTCCCGCCCCCACTCCTTTCTTCAGCAGCTCTGCAAGGATTGGCTGTTCCACACCTCAGCATGATTTGGCATGCTGAAGTCATGTGGGGACTTTTCTGGGTTTTGACTGGATGTTAGTGATCATAGCAGAAGTTCAGTGTAAAAAATACACAGGAGAAAATACTGATAAGGGGAGTGTAGAGGTGGGCAGGGAGTCTACTGACATTACGACTCCACCCACTGAGCCCTGGAAAACAGACCCACCCACAAAATCTGTGGGATCTTTGCCAGTTTTAGGAAGCACCACTATATGGGCGGACATAAAATCTGGTTTTATTTCCCTGGGAGTAGACATGGAGTTCAAAGCAGTAATGAGCGGTTCAGTGATGATGTTTGAGAAGGTTTTTTAGTAGATGGCGGAGTAACCGTCTGCACCAGGACTTTTTTCCAGGTTTCAGAAGCTTATTAACATGCCTAATTTTTGCGGGGTTTTACAGGGTTATCAGTGCTTCTAGCAGGGAGGAGTCTAGGTCCTGTAGTGTCAGGAGCCGGCTTTTAGTCAAGTATTCTTGTATAATTTGTGTCCTGTCACCATCCATGTCCTGTGGTCTGTGTTTGGGTGGGAGGTTATATAGCTTCATGTAGAACTCATTGAAATGTGCAGCTATCGCTTCCGTGGTCACGTCTGTGATACCATTTTGTTTTTTAATGCCTGCAATATTATTGGAGCATGTGTGTTCTTTCAGAGCCCTGGCCAAAAATTTGCATGGCTTGTTCCCTGACTCATAGTATAGTTTCTTCCTGAAGAATAGCATGCGTTTGGTTTTGGAGTCAAGTATGTGTTGTAAATCTTCAAGTAATTATTCGGCTGACTGCACTGAGAGCGACTGCTTATGAAGGGTTTCTAAAGTATTTATTTGTCTTACTAACTTTCAAATGTTGGTCTCTCTTTCGCATTTAGAACCCAATCTAATCAACTCTCCCCTGATTGTACATTTATGGGCTTCCGATACCATGAGTGGGTCAGCGTCTGGTGTTGAGTTGTGGTTGAAAAATTCTGTCAGTGTGGTGTTGAGTGAGGGCAGTAGTGCTGGGTCTGTAGGCAGAGATGCGTTAAGTCTCCATGTTGGTTGTCAGGGTGGGGGGTCATTAGGTCTAGTGTTAGTGATATAGGAGAGTGGTCTGAGATCGATTGAATGCCGATATCGACCGCTTCCACTGAGGACAAGTCCATTTGTGAGATGAATAAGTAATCTAGGCGGGCATATCTGGAGTGTGGGTTGGAGTAGTGTGTCAAATCTCGGCCTTCAGGGTTAAGAAAGCGCCATGTGTCTGTCAGGTGCAGAGATTGCAGCATGTATTGTATCTTCTTAAGTATTCTGTAGGTAAGACATGATTTGCCAGTGGAGGTGTCTGTGAGTGGGTTTAGCGGAATGTTAAAGTCCCCACCCAGTATTAGGCAACCTGAGGTAAACCCTTGCAGTTCCATGGTAATTTGCTGACAGAACGTTACATGTGCTCTGTTAGGAAAGTACACATTCACTAGAGTCACTGGTGAATTTTAGGAATATAAATCTACCTCCTGGGTCAGCCCTTTGTTCTATCAATTCAAATGGTGCATCTTTGCTCACTAAAATTGAGACCCCTTTTGACCTGGAATCATTGTTGGTTGCATGAAAGGCCCTTGTAAAATATGGATTTATAAGTTTGGATGCATGATGTGTTTTAAAATGCGTTTCTTGAAGAAACACAAAATGGGGCCTAACTTTTTTGAGCTCACAAAGTAAGGTTGAGCGACGTTCAGGGATATTCAGGCCTCTGATATTGTGCGATATCACTGAAGGGCTGTGCCCCAGGGATGAGTAGGCCATCTGGACTGCACAGGGGGAGATGCTCCCAGGATCCAACTGCAAGAGACAAAACTGATAGACGTAGATTAACACCTGTGTTAAGGGTAAAGTGAAGCAAACAGTATGTGTTCCCATATATATGGAGGGTGATAGCAGGGAGGATGGGAGTGGGAAGAGAACTAGGGGGTAAGTAGAGAAGGATACAAGTATAAAGGTAAGAGAAGTGGTTGTTTATTAGTGGTATGTCTCCAGGGTAGGTCCAGCCCACTCAGGAAAAAGCACCCACGTATTGGTGTAGTGTCCCCCGTGTCCATAAACAGGAGCAATGGGTCACTCTGTGGGGTAGAAGGGAGGCAGCAAACGACGCAGCGGCAGTCCACCTGTGTCGTATCCTAGGGGTAGAATAAACTAAGAAACCTAGGGGAGTAATTGGCCGTTGCACACACAGCCGTAACCGTAGTAGCTTTGATTTTGAAATTTTGTAGCGTACTAACAAGTAAACATGTAAAATGTATATTCAAGTAAACATATAAACTTATAAACTTATAAACCCGACCTAAAAGGAGGAAAAGAAAAATGAAAAGGGGGTCATTGTGAGCCTTATTGTCTAGCGTTCAAGTCCCTTGAAACTGGGATTTGGTACAACGGGGCACCAACTCGGTCCATGGCCCACTCCAATGGGAGGAGGCACATAGGATAGTTCCAGCCAGTGTGGTAATATAATGTGTGCAGTTACGGATCAGCAGTAATCTGCAGTGTTCCGTGGTTTCATGCACTGGCTGTGGGTGATAAGATAGGAGAGGCCATTCAAGTAGGGCTGTTCCTGCTGTGGCGTAAAGAAAGTGCATAGGGGGGAGTATATTTTCACTGTGGACTCTAAGGGTCCCTTAGACAGCATCTATCGTGGCCCAACTTGTGGTGTTGGAGGAGGGAAAGAGACAGAGTGTGGATGGATTAGTCTTCATTTTGATCCTTAGCTGACTCAGCTTGTGGTCTGGGTTCCCTGTTTTGGACCTGCCCCCACCACTCTGTTTTGTTTTTTTGGCTTGCCTCTTGTCAGGTGTGGGAAATGGAGACCTGGGGGGGGGGGGGGGCTTCTTTCCAATGGGACCTGGAGGAAGTCCGAGTACCAGTCAGGTAGATCAGTCTGACCTAGGTTCAGTGCAGTGCAAAAGTCCGGCAGGTCAGCAGGTGTGTTCAGGACATGTTGTTGTCCATTGTGTGAGACTGTAAGGGCGAACGGTAAATACCATGTGCATCTTAGCTTCCTATCCCTCAATTTCTCCAGCAGAGGGTGCACATCTCATCTGTTCTTGATTTGGGATAGGTCCTGGGATAGCATTATAGTTTCTCACTAAACACTATTTGGTCATTTTGCCTTGCTTTGCGCATGATTTCTTCTTTAAGAATAAAGCTTTGAAGGCAGCAGATTATGTCCCTTGGTGGGGCAGTCTTGGGTCTCTTTGGCCTTAGGTCTCTGTGTGCTCTCACAAAGTCTATCTCCATGTCCTCTTGTTTTTCCAGCAGGGTGTTAAAGACCCTCTGTAACGCTGGCACAATCTGGTCATGGTCTATTGTTTCTGGGGTCCCCCTCACTCTTATATTACATCTCCTGCCCCTATTATTCAAATATTCAATGTGTCTGTTCATTTCTATGAGATGTTTGGCCTGTGTGACCGATATCTTTTCGTTCCTGTGAATGGCTTTATCTCTATGCTTTTGTGCTGCCTCCGCAGATATCAGCTTCTCATTAAGCACTAGCAGATTTGTCTTTAAATTTGTAATAGCTGCTGAGAAGGTAGATTTGATGTCTGCTGCGATCACTGACATGTCAGAGTTAGGTGGAGATCTTATCTGGTCTTACCCCTGCCTGAGTCCTCCAGAGCAGATTGTGAGTCCTCACTTTACTCCTCCTCGTGGTGCGTTGGCGCCATCTTGGATCCCAGGCCGCTGCTGTGTGCTGCAGATTTGCTCTTAAAAATCTCAGAAATATTCCTGGCAGGGTAGGCAGCCGATCCACAGCGTAGGCGAGAGTGAGGGGTGGTGTAGAGCCTCTTTGCTGGCATCTGAGAGCTGGTGGTCGGGTGTAGGGCAGTGTACAGCTGTGTGTGTTTGCGGAGCTCCCTCAGTGTGTTGCTGTCTGCATCACACGCCAAGCCATGCCCAAAATAGTTTTTTTATATATTTTTGGGGGATATTTATTATAACATCGCTCTTTTTTGTTTATAGCGCAAAAAATAAAAACCATAGAGGTGATCAAATACCACCGAAAGAAAGCTCTATTTGTGGGAGAAAATGGACATCAATTTTGTTTGGGTGCAACGTCGCACTACTGCGCAATTGTCAGTTAAAGCGACGCAGTGCCGAATTACAAAAAGTGCTCTGGTCAGGAAGGGGGTAAATTCTTCCGGGGGGCTGAATCAGTTAAAAAGAAATGTAATTGGTATCAGTATCAGCTAGTAGCAGTGTGTTTTAGGTAGGATAAAAAAAATGCAAAATGTGCACCATTGTTTCTGGGCTATACTACAGGTAAAAACAACAACTAACCTACACGTATGTGGTATCGTTGCAATCTTCAGGAGTAGGAGAGTTTATTTTGGGTTGTTCTTTGGTGGTAAATGGTGATAATAGCAAGAAACATACAAGAAAGCAAGAAATATTATTTTTTTTACTATGTTGGGCAAGTTTTCCTTTGATAATAGAACAAAATCAGGAGATATCCATTACCATTTACAATCAAAAGAAAGCCAAATTTGTCCTTAAAAAAGCAAGGTATAATCCACCTGGATACACTAAGTAGATTTTCACAGTTTTACTAACACGTGTCAAAGTTGCAAAATTGTGCTTGGGCATTTACATTTGTTTTACCCTTAGGTGTGAAGGGGTTAAGAGCAATTTTGTGTGTTAAATATAGTTATATTCTGTACCCCACAAGGTCTCTGGTGATTAGATATCTCTCAAACAGGATTCTTATAACTGTCAAACTTTCATTGTTATTTCAAAGCCAACTGATGTTACAATTCCCAAATGGATTGGCTGCAGTAAACACATAGTTGAGGCATCCTGTAAGAGGATGACACCATTGCTATGACCTGGGACAAGGCAAGATGTGAGGTATCAGAGCTGATTGGAATGTTTACTGTGACTAGTGACAGTGCTTCTTTTTTTTATTAATCGGCATATTCATCATTACCATGATGTAAATCAACATATCAGTAATGTAATGCAATAATGCTGTTCAGAGCTGTATCTTCTGTTAATTTTGAAAGTGCCATTTATTGCCCACTCCTCATCATCCTCATATTAGTATCACTAATGCCGCGTACACGCGGTCGGAATTTCCGATGGAAACAGTCCGATGGGAGCTTTTCAATGGATTTTCCGACCGTGTGTATGCCCATCTGTCTTTTTCTGTCGGAATTTCCGACGGACTTTGGGTTGAGAACCTGTTCTCAATTTTTCCGACGGAAAACCATTCTATCTGGTTTTCCGATCGTGTGTATGCAATTTCGACGCATGCTCGGAAACAATTTGACGCATGCTCGGAAGCATTAAACTTCCCTTTTATAGTGCTGTCGAACGTGTTTTATGCCGCTGTGTTACTGACTGTCGGAATTTGGTGTGACCGTGTGTAGGCAAGACAGTTTGAGCAAAATTCCGTCTGAATTCCGATGGGAAAACCATCAGAGCATTTTCCAACGAGAATTCCGACCGCGTGTACACGGCATTAGAGGTTTACTATATCAACTGTTATTGCTGATTTTTTTTACTCTTTGGTCCCCCAAAACCTGCCAGTATTAGCTGTCACAAACCTTTATCATGTGTAGCGGTACCCTTGTAGAAGCTGCTGATAACTGTAGTCCGTCTGTCACCCTGCCCAGCCAGGCACACACTTTCCAGTCACCCCTTAGACAGAAAGCAGTCCTTGCACTTGTTTTTGTGTTTTTATTGAAGAGAATAAACTTGGATGGGGATGGGATATTCATGAGATGCTCAACTGATTGCAGAAAAATACATGGGACAACTATATACACCTCCGGTATATACAACTCCAGTACATCACTTCAGCACTTCACTTGCTTGCAGACTATCTTTCCTCAATACCTCCAGCACATCACTTGCTTGTACTTTTTGGACCAGCTAGCATTGATAGATAGGCCTGACACAAATGCCCTTTGCAGGCAGGGACCGCATGCCTCTATAGAGTAGCAAAAAAAATGATAGATCTTGGTGCTAGCTGTCCACGTGGCTACTGAGCCCAGTACCACATCTTCAGGCCCTGACAGCCCTCCTGGCTGCAGCTGCCTCTCTCTCCAATGTTCATGACACTACAGTCCATCCTACTGGCTCTGCACCCATCTCAGACTGCAATCTCCCAGTCCTCTCAGGCATGCCTCCCCAATCCTCTCCTGACTGTGTGTCACTCACCAGCCCTCTTGGCTGCATCCTGTGGTTCCCCCCTTGAGACTTGCCCAGAAGTGCTCTCTCGTTGTCCTCTCTTGCTTCTCCTGTGCCTCCAGGACACCTCTGTGGGTTGTAAGAGGGTCCTGTCCTCACCCAAGCCCAGGCCCAAGGATACCCCCCCCCCCCAGACTTGGGAGCTAAAGGCACTCCATCTCCAGTTTTCACCCAAATAACTCCTCCCCCCAGCAGGGCTGACCCTGGGTATTTAAGGAGGCCTGCCCCCTGCCAATCCAAGTTGGGTATTGGTCAGGGCTCCTCAGAATACCCCTGACAGCTCCACCTTTACTTTCCTCCTTCATTTCCAGAAGACACCAGAACATTCTAGAAAGAAGTGGGAGTTGTGGTGATGCTGCCCGTGAGTCACCCAGCTCTGCCCTGAATCACTCCCAACCCAGATAAAAAAAACACACCCAGACTCTGCTGCCAGCCAAGCCTGGAAATTTATCTACTCTAAAGCCCCATACACACGGTCGGACTTTTTCATGGATTCTGTCCGATCGGACAATGTTGTTGAAAAATCAGACCGTGTGTATGCACCATCGGACAGTGTACGTTGGTTTGTCCGACGGACAAAGTCTTATCTCCTGCTGGAAAGATTTGCCGTCAACACGGTCCGATCACACCAAATCCGATCGTGTGTACGGTTGTCCGACGGACAAAGTGCTACGCATGCTCAGAAGAAATTCTGTGACGGAAGCGCTCGGTCAGGTAAAACTACCTTTCCTAATCGACACAGCACATTTGTCACGCTGCAATGTTAAAATGTCTTTAATGCAGCGCATTCTCTTTTTCTTTACAATGCAACAAGAATGACATGTTTTAGCTGCTCCTATTCACCCGCACTTCTCACAAACTTACTTCTTTATTACTTTTCAGCATTTATACACTACATGTTTATTTTTACTCAGATCGTAAAAGAATCTTTGTTATATTTTTAGCATCATTTGTCTTTTTTTTTTTTTTTTTTGGGAATACATATTTGAAGGAGATTTTTTTTTTTTTTTTTTTGGAGGGGGGTTGTGTGTCTCAACTTAGCAAAACCACATTATTAACATTTGTATTTCTTGCTTAAATTTACTAGTAGTTTGTTGGTTGTTGGTGCCCCTTGTTAATTCTACTTTAGGATTAGTGAAATGTACCTGCCTACTCCAAGAAAAACTGTCATTGTAGAAAAGTAAAACACAATAGTCAATGATTATTTCAAATCAAAAAAACCTTTATTTAGGTCTCAGCAACAAACCAAAGAGGAACGCAGCCATGGTGAAACTTGGGGAATTTGCAAAGCCTTGGACACCCATGGCAACCATCATTTTTCACGCTTAAAAAATTGGGGGCCTGAAGAGTACCTATCTAAATAATAAGGGAGCGCAATCTGGTCCTGAAGTCCAAAACATCCGGAACTGCAGCAGATGCCATCTAGGTCCCCAGGCTCTGGTCCAACGAGAGGCTCCATCTTCTCTCAGACCAGACTGAATCAAGGTCATCACTCTCTTGTCTTCCTTGTACGCTTCCTTCCACGCCATGGTGCTGGTGCTGGTGGGGTGGCAGAAGGAGGAGGAGGAGGCGGAGCAAGGTCACTCTCGCAAACATGTGTGAGTGGGGTAATCTCCCCAGCCATCCCCTCATTTAGTATTTTGAGGATGACATCCTCACACATGCTGCGTTGCCCCGCCTCCATACCCATCATTTTACTGCCAACCAAGGAGGCAAAGGCCTCCTCGTAGGTGGGTGTGGCATATAGGGAGGCTGAGGCATCTCGTATCAGCTGGAGCGCTGACTCTCC
This sequence comes from Lithobates sylvaticus, assembly GCA_028564925.1. Taxonomy (NCBI): domain Eukaryota; kingdom Metazoa; phylum Chordata; class Amphibia; order Anura; family Ranidae; genus Lithobates; species Lithobates sylvaticus. The sequence goes on along the minus strand of CM053027.1, from coordinate 297,084,961 downwards.
CACCTCCCCCATGCTTTTCGCCCTTCTGTAGGGAAGGCGGAGGGGAGGGACTTGGGAGACAGTCAGGCTCCTACGCCTACCCCCCTGTTGGCTGCCACTAACCCCTGCCTCCTCCTGACTGCCACCTTCCACAGCCACCTCCTGGCTGAGGTCTTCCTGTGTCTGAAAAAGGGACATAGTTTCAGTTATTTGTTCATCAAACACACACAATTCTCATCTAGTGACTGTTGCAAAATGTTTATAAATAGAAAACCATACAATTCTCAGCCCTGCAGTTTAGAGTCTTCCCAAAAATGTCTCCAACACCACTGTCTGTTGATATGTCAATCACGTTAGGAACTAAGCAATTGGGGATCCTGAATTAACTGAACATCATTCCTTATTCCCCAAAATGGTTACAAAACTACTATACCTGGAACAAGCTGGGCACCTGCACATATTCCAGACTGGAAGGCCCAGGTTGGTCCTCGGAAGCCTCATCAGGGGTGGCGTGCGTGGAAGGACGCGTGCAAGGAAGAGTCGAGAGTGACTTCCTGACAGTAGTCTGGTCTTTGAGAAAGTGGAGCCTCTCATAGTACCAGAGCGTGGGGACATGGACATCAGCTGCTGCAGCTCCAGATGCTAGGGACTTCCGGACCTTATTGCGCTCCCGGAAATATGTACTCTTCATGTTGTTAATCTTCACTTTTAAGTTTGCCACGGTTGCCATGGGCAGGGTTGGCTTTACAAATGCCACAAGTTTCAGCATGGCTGCGTACCTCTTTGGTCTGTTGCTGTAGTCACGGTGCTTTGGTAGCCATAAAAGGGGAAATTCCCTGTATTTATCAATGAAGAGGGGGAGAAAACTCACGTCGTAGAAGGCCTCCATCACCTCTGCAAGACACAACACCACACAGAACAATATAAATAATGTCAGCCTAAACTCTCCTAATCTTCTCCATAAAGAAGCCTCAAGTTCTAATCAGTCTAGGCTAGTTATGTACCAACGTCAAATTGTACCTTCGTTTCTAGCGATCGTCTCGTGCGTGAGCTTTCTCTCCCCTCGTCTCCCAGATCGTGGCTACGACACAGGCGTGTGACGTTTTATATACAGTGCGCATGCGTCAAACTCCGCCCGCCCCTGACGATCTTTCTCGTCTATTCCCCACCCCTTCTCTTTACGGCGCAGTGGGGAGAGCACATGGCGGGGACACAGCAGGTGCGCCACAAATATCCCACCAACGAGGAGGACGAGGAAAGTCCGGAGGCAGAAACGTCCCGATCCCGGAGCCTGAAATTCAAGGCCTCCAATATGTCATTTGGAGAAATGTTGGAGATGGTGGACATATTAAAGAGGAGCGACTATGATGGGAAGTATGGGCCTTACCTCAACCCCAATGTCCGCAAGGCCAAGATCATGTCTAAAGTTGTGAGGAGGCTGTACAATAATTTTGGGGTACAACGATCCAAGGAGCAACTCAGGAAACGCTGGTCAGACCTGAAACTGAGGGAGGCCGATCAGTACAGAAAGATCAAGCGAATTCTTCAAAAAAGTAAGTAGTTGTGTTTTGTGTTTTATTTCTTGCTTGCATACTGCTCCATGTGGTTTGATTTTTACAAAGTTGTACATTCCAAAATGGCCACTTTCATGTTCGTCTGTGCATTCGATCGTACTCAGCCTCGATCTTTCTGCCACTGTCATGGTCTTGTGTGTGTCCATTCGATCGTACGCAACGATCGGCCACTTATAATACGATGTTTGGTGTTTTTTTTGTGGAAAGGAAGTTTGTTCTCACTCGAAATGTCATCAAGAATGTAAAGCCAATTTATTCAATGTAAAGGAGAGGTCACCCAGTAGCTGGTTACCCATCTGGACTCTAGAGCACTAGTGCTGGGACACCCAAACCACCTTTTTATTAGGCTTTTCCACACATGTGCTCCAGTGGATACTAGAGGGGGGTCTCCATCACACAAACTTCTACCAAAAAGCTAGTCAGTTTAGCACCTTTACAAAGTGACTACATTCATGTAGTTGGCATTTGTAACTGGCCAAACAAAAATTGTGTCCGTCACTTTCAAGCAATGTTTGTCATTTCCTATTTCTGCCCTCAATAGATTGTGTTGCTAAATCTTCCTTTTGTACATTCTCATAGGGGAGCGAAAACTTGGCCCGTCTGAGGAAAACCCCAAAACCAACACCTCCCAAAAAAAGGTGAAACAGCAGAAGCAGAGGAGGAGGAGGAGGAAGGAGAGATCATCAAACTTGGAGAAATTGTCACCACAACAGGTGAGTGTGGGAGAACACAGCTACTGGTAAGCTAATCAATGTATGCCTGCCTCATTTCCAACACCCGATTTTTTTTTGTTTGTGGTTTTTTAGGTGACGTGGATGTTGTGGAAGAAAAATCGCACTTTACCACAGAGAGTGCCCACGTACTCATCGGGGAGATAATGGTCTGCAATAGAGATCTCGATTACATAAAGCAAAACATCAATGATGTTCAACAAAAATTGAAGAACATCATTGATGTTTTAGGAAAAATATGAAAACGCACCAAGTAATTAACACACATTTGTGCCAGCTTATGAACACATTTGCAACTTAAGAACTGTGTGAAATTTGGAACATGCACACATTGTGTCCACATGTGCTAGCTCCCATCATGGTGGATGAATGCCCTCGTTTTTTTGGGGGTGCAACCACTTTACGAACTACGAAAGTGGTTGTGGTGAAGGGGTTGCACCCCCAAAAAACGTCCATTCATCCCCATGATGGAAAATTGCACTTTTGAAGCTTCTAGGCATGTGTTTTACCATCTAATGACCATTTTCAGACCCAAATTGTGTGCATGTTCTAAATTTCCACTTTCCAGGGGTGACCCCCCCATGTGATGAAGGCAAGATCAAACACACTTTGAACATATAGTCATGTCTGATCTTGTCTTCACTTTACAAAGTTGAACTTTCCAAGTTCATAGGTTCTGTTTTGCTCCATGCCTGGTTTTACCAATTGCGGAATGTTTCTAAACAATGCTGTAAATAACCAAGATGTTGTCAGTTTGGGCGTGAAGATTGTAAACGCACTTGTGAATGTTTTCCAAGTAAACTTTTTTATTTTTCTAAATGTGTGGCTTCCTTATTTCAAAAACACAATGCATTATGTATGTCAAATGGAAAGGATATGGGGGCCAATTGGTGTTATTTACTAAAGGCAAGTCCACTTTGCACTGCAAGTTTCTTTTCCAGGGCACTTTTTCACTGCACTTGTAGAGCATAGTGGATTTGACTTATGTAAATGACACCCACAGTGCTTTGTACGAAAACACGGAGCACAGCATTTTTGAGAATACACACATGTCTGACCTGGTGATGAAAAGGAGTATTTTGGGTGTCAGTTAGGCAGTACAAACCTTATCTAGACCAAAGATTAGGTATCAAACACACAACATGAGACTAATCTTTTTGGGAAGAAGAGACTGTTACCTCCTTTTGCCCAGAAAGTGCATTCCCACTGTCGAAGGCAAAGTGAAAAAATTTCAAGGTAAAATAAGCAAAAAAGAATACTGAAATGACAAGAAATCATAGGTTGGTTGAAATATCAGATTTATTAAAAAATGCCTCTCACACATCGTCAGGCAGAGCAATGGCCCCCCTACCCACAAAGTACTCCATATATTGCTCGCGGACCGCGCGGGCATTTAGAGGGGGCAAGCCTGGACGTGCCACTTGAAGGGCTGTGAGGTCCGCATTTGGAGGGCCCTCCACATCTGGGCCAACGGGCACCACATAGTTCCTGTTATGTCTTTTGAGGAAGTTGTGCAATATGCAACAGGCAAGAACTATGTGGTTCAGTTTGTATTCCGCCAAGTTAATTGCCGTCAAGAACAGGCGGAAGCGGCTGGCCAGGATGCCAAAAGTGTTCTCCACCACTCTTCTGGCTCTGGACAGCCTGTAGTTGAAGACCCTCTGTTCTGGGGTGAGGGTCCTCATCGGGAACGGCCTCATCACATGGGGAGTCAACGCAAACGCTTCATCTGCGACAAAGACGAAGGGGAGTCCTTCAGCATTCTCCTCTGGAGGTGGCAAGCACAGACTGCCACTTTGGAGACGCCAGTAGAACTCCGTGTGCGTAATGGCACCACCATCCGAGATCCGGCCGTTCATCCCCACGTCCACATACATAAATTCATATGTTGCCGACACCACAGCCAACATCACTACAAACAGAAAGCACCGATAAACAGCAAGGCCTGAAAGAACTAAATGAATACCAGAAACGAGCAGACACCAACATCGGACAAAGTACGACGGACAGGATCCGACCGACCTGGTCCGCGGATTGTCCGACCGTGTGTATGGGGCTTTACAGAAAACCTAAACACTACCACTTCTAGCACACTAGAGGGTGCTACACATGGCTTCTGACATTTGTAGTTGAACAGTATGGCATGTCCATTTGTGTACTCAGATTAACATAAACAGATTATTTTATTTGTAGGATCTGTTAGGAATGGTGATGTTCAAATTGATCCAGGTTCAATTTGCATAGGGCTAGGTGAATAATGTTAGAAATTTGGAGAATACAAACGTTCCCACAAATTCTATTGAATTCTGGCCAATTTTAAGAGGGAAACTGTAAAAAAAAAAAAAAAAAAGGCAAGGGAAATTACGAACTCTCATAGGGTATCTGTGCCATTGACAAAAAAAAAAGAAAAGTACAACATTACTGAGGTTATCGCTGTTCTCACTGATGCAGAACTGTCCTGATGCTGACCAAGTCAGTGGTGGCGGTTCTGCCCTTAGTAAATATTGTGTCTAAATAAGGACATTCAGTGTGGGTTAGGTTGTATTAAAGTCCTAAAAGTGTGATTGTAAAAGAATTCCGATCAGACTTTACAGATTTTCTTACGGAGGCTTTCAGAAATGTGAACTGTGACATCACTATTGTCTTTGTAAGGAAAAACCATATTACAAAATACATAAAAAAAGCTGTTTGTCAGTATTATGTGCATATTCATTATTTATTACAATGGACCATGCAGAAAACAACACATGCTATGGTTGCTCTTTTTATGTGCTGTTTTTTTTTTTAAACAAAGGAAATTAGCCTGTTGCCTAAATCACAAAGAAAACTGAATTAATAGACTGTGAAAGCAAACTTGTTTTAGAAAAAGTGAGAGTTTTAAGGGCAGTGTGAGGAAGAAATTGGCCCAAGTCCCCATGGAAACACAATGACAGTTAATCAGAACTTCCAACATAATTACAGGTCCCAGAAATTAGAACAAAGCACACCTCCATTAAAACCTCACTTGCAAATGATTTGCTTATTTAATTCTCTTTCAGAGGCTCATTTGCTTAAAATGGGAAACTACTGCTAATTGCAGTCTTTTGACTGTATTACTGTTAACTGCATGGCCAGCTTTAATCTTCTGCTTTTCAGCAATTTAACCACTTGTTGACAATCATCTGGATTGCAGAACATTGATTACTGAAGTGAGGTCATGACCAACATACACATTAGCATAGAAATACATTTGAGCCTGTGGTTTGAGCCTAAAAAAAGATAAAGGTGAATCCAGAAATATGTAAAGAAGAGAGTTTGCTCAGAGATTTTTGTACAATTAAGATAATTACCAGCTCCACAAGCCTCAGAAGATCCCTTTGGCACAGACACTGATAGGCTGGCAGGAGTAGTAATATCAGCATTACTGCTCCAATCACTCAGCAGGAGGAGTAGCGATCCAAAGCTGTAAAGGAGGAGAAAACTGGGAGAATAGGTGTTTATGCTGTCCCCTCTTCTAGCTTCTTTCCCTGACCAGAGCTGTGTGAATAGCAGTGTTGTGAATCTACCAGTTTCAAATTTACTGACACAGCCACGTTTTTCTGACACCCAAAATTTACTGGCACATCCACATTTTTACTGGCATTTCCAAAAGTTACACAATTGCAGTTTTAAGTGCAGATTTCAGTATTGAGGCTACAAACACGTACAATACGCAGTTAGCAATGTAATTAAAGGTAGATATTAATGCAAAAAACATTGTTCCCACATTCCCTTCTGAGTCACAGGGACAGTCTCTCTCCATGCTAGGTGGTCCCTTCAGTCCACTCTAGTCCAAACAGCACTAACAATCCCGTTCCTGGCTTGCCTTGCTCCCATCCCACAGATCCGCACACAAGGCTCTGGCCGCTCTGTTCGGCTCCCTTGCACCAGGACATCACATGACACACTCAGGCATCACCTCTGCCAGACCATCCCCCCCACACCAGCACCACCTGAACAGGTGGTCGGATGGTCTCAGCTGACTCCTGGCTGGAACTGCGCATGCACAGTTCCGAACGTCACAGCCATGTTTTTTACTGGCAACCTTTTCCTGTCACTGGCATTTACTGGCAGGATAAAAGTGCCCATTTTTACTAGCTGCCAGTAAAAATGCTTAAGGATGGCAACACTGGTGAATAAAGGCAGGAGGGTCTACAGCCTGATGCCCAGACTGGTGGCCTGAAGTAAATGGTAGGATGTGGGAAGCAGACTGTGCTCCAATTTTTGTCACTGTTATTGTCATTACTTGTGCATAATAATTATTGTCTGCTTGTTACTCGTGTATTGTAATAATTTCTGTTAGTCAGTCATATAATGTAAGTGTTCCTGTCACTAATAAACAACACCTCTTTAGGTGATTGTTCTAAATTTAAAAAAAAACACTTCAAACTTACCTACTCTATGCAGTGGTTTTGCACAGGGCAGCCCGATCCTCCTCTTCTCGGGTATCCCGCTGGTGCTTCTGGCTCCTCCCCCTGCTGAGTGCCCCCATAACAAGCCATTGACACACAGAGTGTGGCTCTGCCCCACCTCACAACAGTGGAGGGCCAATGGCTCCTGAGTCTATGAGGAAGGAGAGAGCTGGGAGAGCTGGACCGAGATGAGGCTTTGGTAAGTATAAGGGGGTGCATACTGAAGGTTTTTTACCTTAATGCAGAGAATGTCATATTCTTAGTGGTGTGCTACACACAATTTCAGGCTCAGGTAGTGTAAAAAGTTCACAGATATGTTAGTATGTCATAGAGGTAGTGCTATAGTATATTAAGTGGTTTCCAGCTGAACAAATCCAAACTGGAGAGAGATTTTGCCATTTTAAATACCAATAATTTACTATCCATCAGGCATTAGACTCAAAAGCAAATGTCTATTGAGGAAAAGGTACAGATGAGCATTTTTGCATGAGGTAATCTTAAATTAAAAATCAAAACATGCATTTTTTTTGTGTTGATTGGATAAAACCAAATCAATGCTATACATTTTAATGTGAATCTTTCTACTATGCCAATAAATGGAAATTTGCTTCACGAAATGTCACTAACAGTCTTTTTGGATTAAAGTTCAACCAAAAATATAAACTGCACAAAGGCTTGTCAAACAGTAACCAAAAGGAGATAACATGTGAAACAAATATAGCATTTCAGTGGCCTGATTAGAAGTGTTGCTCCCAATTTCTTGCATAGCATGTGAATATTGCCCATTTATGAACTTCAAGAGTATAAATAGATAAAAAGTCATTCAGGCAGGCTGAGGTGCTTGTTGTCACATAGGTAAATTCTTTTTTTTTTTTTTTTTTTCTTTTTTTTTTTCCACTTCAGCGATATTCAAGAGATTATTATTCAACTTGATGTTCATTTACATCTCTCGTTATATTTCACATCATTGTGGAGTTTTGTTACTAAGAAATTTAAACCATAAAGCTTGTCATATTCTATATTATTTATTATAATCTCTTTTAGATTTGTATTACTCTTTTATAGTGTGTGGGGTTTTCTTTTTCCTTCCTGTTTCTTTTCCCTCACATCCCCCTCCCGGTCCCACCCCCCCCTATTTCCCAATACCTCTCGTCTTTTTTTATTTTTTCTCAGAACCGTTTTTCTATCTCCTTCTATTTATATAATCGTTTCGAGATATTTCCAAGTTTGTTTAAATGTCTGCCATCTTTTCCATTTTTTCAGATCATCTTCTTCTCCCTCTTCTTCATTGTATCTTAGTTTTTCAAGGTGATATATTTCTTCCACTCTTAGAGCCCATTCTCTTTTAGTTGGTGCTTCTTCGTGCTGCCATTTTTTCGGGATAAGACCCTTGGCTGCATTTAACATCTGGGGAACAGTGTGTTTATATATTGTTTTATTTGGTCATCTGTCCCATGGAATAAGCATGTCCAAGGGTCTTCCTTTATGGTAACCTCTGTGATTATTTTTATGAGGCTTAAAATCTCTCTCCAAATTTTTTTATTTTTGGACACTCCCACCAAATATGGGCCATTGTGCCCTGCTTATTACATCCCCTCCAGCAATTCTGTGGGTTATCCAGGTAGAATTTGTTAAGTTTATCAGGTGTCATATACCATCTGGAGAGGCATTTATAGTTCATCTCCGCCGTCAAGGTGTCAATAGCTGAATTATGGGTTAATTTCAATATTTTTTAATTTTATGCATATAGTCATGTGCGCCCAATTCCGTGCCCCATTTTAAAAAAAAAGGCGGTATCTCCAATTTCTCCTCAGCAAGAATAGCTCTGTAAAGCCGAGATATTGTTTTCTTTTTTTTTTGTCCCCGTGTCGACACAGATTTTTTCCAGAGCTGTGTAATTTTCTTTTGTCCTTATCGGTTGGGGGAGGCTTCTTACAAAATGGACCAACTGTAGGTATCACCACTCATTTATCCTTATTTGTGTTACATTGTGCTGTAATTCTACTAGTGTTTTTATTCTTCCTTTATCTATTATGTATTTTAATTGCGTGTTTTCCCCTAACCATTGGCCCCCTACGTGTCTTTTTCCTGGTGGAAAATACTCATTATCACTCAAAATCATTAACGGTGAATTATACTTCCACTTATATTGTTTGTGTAATAAATCCCATATTTTTAATACATTTTTGGTTATTTTTTGTGTGTTTGTGCCCAAACCTCTTAAGTGTGAGGGAATCCAAATTACCTTTCTTAAACTTTTTTCGCTTATGATACTCTCCATTTTAACCCAGTGTTTATCTTTTGTTTCCCGTGCCCACTCTATTGCTCGTGACACCGTGACTGCGTAGTAATATTTTTTTAGGTCCGGGGTCCCCATTCCTCCTTGATCTTTATTCTGTTTCAAAATATTGCGGGAGATCCTGGGTTTTTTATTTTGCCAGATGAATCTGCTTATTATGGAATTTAGGGTTTGAAAATAATAGTCTGGGAGAGGGATTGGTAACATTGAGAATTTATATGTAACTTTAGGTAAAAGCACCATTTTAACTGTATTGATCCGGCCAAACCATGATAGGGGCCTTAAGGATAGTTTTTTGGTCTCATTTTTTATTTCATCTAATAGTGGAATATAGTTCTCACTAAATAAATGTTCTACTGAATTTGCTAATTTGATCCCCAGGTATTTTAGACCTTTCTTCTTCCAAGGAAATGGGTATACTTTTTGTAACTCGTGTACCTTATTAGGTTCCATATTTATGTTCAGAATTTCCGATTTATTCAAATTGATTTTGAAGTTTGCTATTTCTCCGTATTGTTTTAACGTTTCAATCAATCGTGGCATTGTGTGTTTAGGTTCAGAGACGTAGAACAGCAGGTCGTCAGCGAAAGCTGCGACCTTATGCTCGACGTCACTGATTTTTATTCCTCTAATATCCTTATTTGCTCTGATTGTTGCTAGTAGTGGTTCCAGCGAGAGCACAAAAAGAAGTGGGGACAGGGGACAACCCTGTCTCGTCCCGTTTCTCATTGTAAAAGGAGTTGAGTAATCCCCGTTGATTTTTATTGTTGCAGTCGGTACTTCATATAATACCCTAATTCTTTGTATCATCCTGTCGCCCAAGCCCATGTACTTCAGTGTCTCCATCATGAGCCCCCAGTCTACTCTGTCGAAGGCTTTTTCAGCATCAATTGACAGAAATAGACCTGGGGGCCCATGGACTTTCATTTTTTGCAGCAGGAGGAGTGTTCTGACTCCGTTATCGCGCCCCTCTCTTCCTGAAACAAAGCCTACCTGGTCCATATGGACCAGTTCCCTCATTTTATCTCTTAGCCTATTGGCCAGAACTTTTGCATAAAGTTTTGTATCGCAATTCAGGAGTGAAATTGGTCTGTAGCTTGGGCATAGCATTTTATCTTTACCTTCTTTTAAAATTACAGTTATCTGTGCTCTCTGTGCTTCTGAGCTTAACCCATACTCTACACCGAGTCCGTTCATGTAATTACAAAGCCTGGGTATCAGGATTTTCTCGAATTTCTTTAAATATTTCATGGGGAATCCGTCCGGGCCTGGGCTTTTTCCTGTTGGTGTCTCTAGGATGGCTTTTTTAATTTCCTGCTCCGTGATAGGGTTTTCTAAGTCTTCACTATCATCTGAATTTAATTGAGAAATTCCTGATTTATCTAAGAACTGTTTTATTATGGTTGCTTTTCCTCTTCCTACGTTGCCTTTCTTGACGTCGTAAAGTGTACTATAATAATTTCGGAAAACTTCTGCTATCTCTTTTGTTTTATAGACTACTTCTCCTTGTTTGTTTCAGATTTTTTCGATGTAGTTTCTCGATTTTTCCTTCCTTAGGGTCTTTGCCAGGTGTTTCCCTATTTTATTACCACTCAGATATTTTCCTTTCAGAATTCTATTGAAAACCCTTTTTGTATCTTGTGTTAACAGATCTTTTAGTTCTTCTCTTTTGGATATAAGTTGATGGTATATTTCTTGGTGTCTCCCTTCAGGTCTTTTATGTAGCTGTTCTAGTTCGTATATTTCCTCTGTTAGGCTTCTAGTTTCCCTTTCTCTCGCCTTTTTTTTCCCCGCCCCCATGGATATAAATATACCTCTTATGTATGCCTTATGCGTTTCCCATAGTGTAGAATATGAGATATCTTGTGTGTCGTTAATTTCGAAGAAATGCATCAGTTCATCGCTTATTTTTTCTACATCTTGGTATTCACTAAGAAGCGCCTCATTTAATAGCCAATTGAAGGCTGGTCTCTGTGTTTTCAATTCTTCTATGGTCATCATTACTGGGGAATGGTCTGAAAGAGTAGAGATCCCTATTTCAACGTCTGTCACTTTAGTCAGTGTATTGTGGTCAATTAAAAAATAGTCAATACGTGTGTACGTCCCATGTACAGGGGAGAAGAAGGTGTAATCTCGTACTTTAGGGTGTAGAGCTCTCCACACATCCACCAGTTGGTTTTGGTGCGCTTTTTGTTTCAGTTTTTTGAGAGACACCTGTCCCGTCACCTGTACATGGGACGTACTGTCCTCTTGTGGGCTCAAACATAAATTGAAGTCTCCTGCCATTATTACTATCCCTCTCCTGAACTGTGCAAGGGTCCCTATCATTCTTTTTACAAACTCTGCTGGTTTTTTATTTGGGGCATATACATTACCCAGAGTACATTCTGTTTCCCCTATATATCCTCTTAAAAAGAGGAATCTTCCCTCTGGATCCGTAAGCCTTTCCTCTACTTTGAATCTAGTTTCTCTTGAGAACCCAATTGCAACTCCCTTTGCTTTATTGGTCATTGAGTCGGCATAGAACCAGGTAGGATGTTCTTTAGAGTGTAATTTTACATTGCCTCCTAAGAAGAGATGCGTCTCTTGGAGAAAGATTATATCTGCATGATGGTATTTTAGCTCTTTTAAAATCTTGTGTCTTTTGGCAGGTGTGTTCAGTCCTCGGACGTTATATGTCAGAAACTTAATCTTGTCTTAGATTTTTCCTTTTTTCTTATCACAAAAGGCGAGAGGTAGTGTTTCGTATCCCATCTATCTCCCCCCCCCCTCCTCCCTGACACCCCTCCCCTCCGCCCCTCCCTAAACCCCCTCCCGCCCCACCCACCCTCCCTACCCTAGCCCACCTCCCCACCCTAGCCCACCTCCCCCTCTCCCGGTCAATACTGACCTCTAGACCATGGGGTGAAACAAACTTCATCGAAGTCCCAGTTCTTCCTTCCTCGAGGTGTGACTCTATGCCCTCCCAGCGCTCCGCGCCCCTCCCACGGGCTAGTCCCAGGAGGGGAGCGGAGCGCGTAAACCGGGCAGAGCTCTCCTCCCTTAGTGCGCGAGGACCCCTCCCCCCACCCACTCTCACCGACCCCCCAAAAAAAAAGCGTAAACAAAAGGGGAAAAAGAGGCCAATCTTAATTGATTAAGCAACGCTCTATCCCAGGCCTTCTCTTTGTGACCACTCTGGAATTTCGAGTTCTTGTAAATCTAATTTGCCACAAAATTCTGGCAGCTCTTCGGGGAATGTAAGTTTCGTGGACTTGCCTTCTCTATAGCCTATTAGGCAGGCCGGGGAGCCCCAGGTGTATTTCACGTTTTCAGCTCTCAATTGATTTAATAGTGGTCTGAGGATTCGCCTCCTGGCCAACGTCTCCGGGGCCAGGTCCAAATATATTTGTAATTCTGAACCATTGATTTTTATTGGGGGTTTCCCTCTTAGATTGCTCCATATTGCTGCCTTGTCCTCATAGTTCTGAAATTTTACCAGAATGTCTCTAGGGCTTTCTGTTGGAATATGTTGGGGTTTCCTTACTCTATGTATCCTATCTATTTTCAGCTCCATTTCGGGGCCCTTATTCCAGATAGGGTTAAGAATGGCTTTTATTGTTTTCCTCAGGTCTTCACTGTTTTCTTCTGCTAGTGCTCGTATTCTTAAGTTGTGTCTTCTGTTTTGATTCTCGTATTCCTCTAATTTATAGTTCAGTCTCCTCTGGTTCAGTTTTGTCTCTTTAAGTTGTTCTTTCATCCTGGACATCTCCTGAATATTCTTATCTGTTTTATTCTCGATTTCCTCTATGCGGTTTAGGAGATGGCCTAGGTCTGATCGAAGTGCTGAGATATCCTTTTTGATTGAGTTTTCCATTCGGAGAAGCATCTCCGAGATTTCATTTTTAGTTGGCATCTGAGGGTTCATATTTTGTTCTTCCGGGGCACTTCTGTCCATCTCAGACTCCAGGGTTTCTTCTCCTACTTCTCCTACTGAGGCTTCGACCAATTCTTCCTTTTTCTTGTTTGTTTCCTTCCTTTTAGCTTGTTTACTCATTTGTGGTTTATCTGGGCCTGGGCTTTTAGGGCTTAGACCTTTTACCATATAGTGTTTGATTGTACTCGTATTTACTTTGTCTTTTGGGGTTTTGGGTTCACCTCCTTTATTAGTCTTGCCTTTCATACTATATTTCTTTTTTGATATTTTTCCTATTCCCCGGCCTGCCCCCTTTAGTGTATCTCTATGGATCTGGATCAGAAAGGGACGACCGATTGGGACATGTGGGCCTTAATCTATTTCCCCTATTGATCCCCCCGTCCTTGTAATGTTATACCCAGAAAGAAAGAAAGAGAACAAGAATTGTAGTATTATACCAGAGGATCTAGGGATAAATATTGATTTATATATAATGAATCTTCCAACCCTCTTTTTTTCCCCTCCACCTTCCTCCCCGGAAAATTTCTTTTACTCGGCCAAAAAAGAAAAAAAAAAAAAAAAAAGAGAAAAAGAGAGAAAAAAAAAAAAAAAAAGGGGGGGGCAGCGCTTCAGCTCTTGGAAAGTCTCTTTTACAATATGTTTTCACAGATTTCATGGGCTTATGCGTACGATTTTCCGTTGGCAAAAGATCTGCGTTTTAAAGGAATTCCGTGATTATAGCCCTGTTCCCATCTTTTTCTGTAGGTGTAGGTGAGTGAATCAGTGGCAGTTATGAGCTAGGGGTAGATACCTAGCGGTGCTGTTTAAGCCTTTTTTTTTCCCCCAGCTTATCAGTTATACCATTGGATTAATGTCCTGGTTAATGCTCTCTTTTTTTGGCTTTCCCCTTTCTCTTGAATCTCTATCTCTGCTGCAGTCAGTTTTTGCTCCAAAACAAGTTCAAATTGCAAATATATTATATGGCACAAAAGTTTTCTCACAATTCTCCTATAATGATTTGCATGTACATCCCTCCTTTAGTACACATTTATTTAGGAAAACATGGATTGGCACTCACCCCCTCCTGTAGAATCTTCGTCTGTGGCTTCAGCCGTTTGAGCATTTATTTCCCCTTTAGGGGGACTTACCCTAGTTGAGACTGATCCGGGCAGGGGTTCTAGGGGGTGTCTTTTACCTCCAGTGTGCGTGTGGGCGCTGAAACTCCGATGCTGCGTACTCTCCAAGGCTCCAGGGCAGCGGGGAGATGAAAACCAGGAGAGAGAGAGGGGGGAGGAGGGGAATAAGAAACCGCTGAACGACGGTATCTCCCGGCTCTCTATTCGCTTCTATGTCCTTGCTGAGCCATCAGTTCCGGGGACGCCGACCGTCCGATGCGGCGCATACCTCGCGCTGGGGAATCATTTCACGAGAGTCACGCCGCCTCTCACTCAGCGTGCTATCGCTCTGCTCTGGCCGTCAGCTGTTCCACGGGTCAGGCCACTCCCTCCATGAGGCTAGTCACGTCCTCACGTCCTCGCCATGAGTCCACCTCTTTCTTGGTAATTCCAGCAACATTTAGTTCTAATTAGTATTTAAAATCGTAACCATGTGCAGTAACATACAAAAACCTATGGTACAAAGAGGCAGGGTAAGGGAAGGGAGGGGTCAAGAGCGGATAGCGGATAAGACATAGTAGGGGACTTTTGTACCATTTCCTGAACTTATTAATGTCAAAACTTAATGGATTTCTAAAACAACCCAATAAGCATTGGGTTTAAAGCGGAAGTAAACCCATCGATTTAACAGTTTAAAAAAAAAAGGCATGCCGATTCACGCACATTCACTCACATTCACATTCACTGCACATTGGCTATGCTCTCAACCAAACAGTCAAACCATCCAATGGCTGGTGTCATAACGGATCACATGTGCAGCACCGTGGCAGTTGAAGATTAAACAGAGGCAAAGATGGCAGCTTCCTTGGCTGAAAACGATAGGAGGGTTTACTTCCACTTTAAATTACATGTAGAAGAAGGTGGAGGGAAAGAAGGAAGGCAGAAATAAGGAAAAAAGAAAGAGGAAGGAGAGGAATTCGAGAGGGTCAGCCCAGAGCTCATTAGGGAACCGAAATGTGACGGATCCACGTGTCCCATATTTTATCAAATTTTTCAGAGTTATTATGAAGTATGTGGGTGAGTTTGTCATTTACCATAATCCAGTTGAATTTGTTTTTAACGTAATCCAGAGGAATAACCAGTTGTTTCCAATGCCGGGGAAATGTTACTTTTAGACATGTTTCCGATGGCAATGGTGGTGCTGTTGATGGTGCCCATGGCAGGTGTAGAGGTGGGGAAGATGAAGGTAGGTAGGGGGCATCTGAACCCATAGTTTTACATGATTATACATTCTCATGAAATGTTTGGTTTGGCATCAAGTGAGGATAAGTTGGAGGACAGGGTGTGTGGTCTGATGAAAAATGTCAGAGGAGAAAAGAGAGCAAGAGGTGAAAAATGAAATTGTACAAATGCATGTCCACTTCTGTAAAGGTTGACTTTGATATACCGGTAGATTATGGAAAGAAATAATAGTCTTCTGTATTACTATAGATTATGCCATTGTTTTATATATTTTTTTGGGTTTCATGCTGGGGATTTGTAAAATGCTGGTCAATGTTTTTTTTTCTGTTGTACCAGGTGATAATTCAGTCAGCATGTTTGGGGTATACACACAATTGGGGAAATAATAAAAAAGTGTCTGAGACAAACTTTGTCTCAAATGGAACACTGCCAATCAGCTTTCCATTTTCCGAGCTGTGTGGAAAAAAATGAAATATACAAGCTAATTGGTTGGTATGGGAACTTGTCTCAGACATTTTTTATTTACTCTGCCACAATGGGTACAGGCACCTGTTTGAAGACGTTGGCTCTAATCTGACATATGAAGTGCCACCACACTTTCTGGTAGGAAAAACACTTTGTCCAACCCCATGCTCAGCATTTTTCTTTTTTCTTTTCCCCTTCATCACCAGAAATCTGCTTCTGATATAAGTTCAACATCCTGAGCATTCTTTTCAGCTGCTGTCAACTCGGATAGGCAATTATAATATATAGCATATAGCATAATAATTATAGCATATAATTCATTAGCAATGATGGATGTTAGAAAATACATATATAAGCAGGGAACCAACTACTGTACTACACAAAGTTGGTCTCATGATTTTGATGCTATGCTGCCTCACATCTGACGATCCTTGAAGAAAAAAGCCCATTAGCATGTTTAAGATATGTTGATAATAGTTTCTCCACATCTACAAATAGGCAACAAGGTCAGCAACAACATCCTGCATATTTTTGCTACTCTGCAACCCATGAATATGCCTTGTTTTGCTCATGTACTGCTTGGTGGTGCAGAAATGATTTGCTCCCACCTGATAGGGTTCCACCCTGTATCCCATTTTTTCTTGACACACACTTGACAATAAACAAAACATAAACTATTAAAATTGTGCATAGATTGTCAGATAAGGTAACCCTGAATGTTAAAGAAAAAAAAAATGTAAAAACAATGTTCCCATTTCACCTTCTACAAACACTTAGTTAATTATTATCACCTTCTTTCCTTTCTACCTCTCTAATATTTAAGTCTTTGTTCACACCTATGTGTGTGGCTGTGGAAATCGCCCACAACCACCCACAGTAAAAACGCGCTGCTGCTACTGCATTTGGAATGATACCCCCATGCATGTAAAATTGCAGTGCGTGAATGGGTGCAGGAACTGCAGGAAAATTGTATGGTCACAATGACTATGCAATTTCCCAGCGAGCTGCATTTTGAATTAGGTACATGCGCCTGTTTCTGTGGGAGACGCAGACACAGCAGCCCATTGAATTGAATGGGCTGCCAGCCCGCAGAAACGCATAGATTTAAACCAAGGCAAATCAATTTCGGAGCATTGTCGTGCTTTCTTTTCAAGCATTACTTTGTCACGATATTTAGTGTGCTTGTGTCCCTATATCTGGTATCAGTGAGCTGAATTTTTTTAACAATCGATACATAGGGGTAGATTTGTTAAAACTGGAGAGTACAAAATCCTGGTGCAGCTCTGCATAGGAACCAATTAGCTTACAGTTTTTTTTTTGTCAAAGCATAATTGAACAAGCGAAAGTTAGAATCGCAAACACAGGCCACAAAAACGCAGAGGTGTGAACATAGGGTAAACTTATTTTTGTATTTAATTTCTCATGTTCCTTTATTATTATTATTATACAGGATGTATATAGCGCCAACAGTTTGTGCAGCACTTTATTTGTGAAGCATTAAAAAAAGGATCACTGGTTGCAGCATTTTTGTTTGCAGCGGTTACTGGTCACAATGAAATACTGTATAAGGGATAGCTAAGATCGTGGAATTGTGTAAAGAGACCTTTAGTCATCAAATACAAACAAAAATCATATTGGATATCCACTCTAAAACATATAAATTACAAATGAGCAATACAAGCAATACAAGAGAAACATAGAGATGGCCATTATCTGTATTCTAGCTTCCTGGCTGCCATTACTTCATTACTTTGAATAACCAAAGCAGACCAATTATGCAGGTGAGTCTGGCTTTACTTTAACTTACCTAATCTACAGTACATACTCAAACAAGGAAAAGGGGGGCGCCTCTGTGTGTAAAAAATTAAATTTATTAAACAACAATATCCACTCACATAGAGGTATACGAAGTCCCATTCAGGTCCTGCATGCTGGGCTGGGGAGGTGGGGAAGCTGCAGATCTTTAGCAGGTCCACTTCACTTTTCTTCCAGCTTGAGTCTTTGTCACAAGGATGTGGATGTGGCAGAGCGTGGTGAGAAGGAAAATTCCCAGGAGTCCAGATGCAGGTTTTAAAATAGTCCAGTCTGTGAGTGGGGCATAACAAAGCCCATTTTTCAGAGCAGGGGTTCCGGTGGTAGGGTTCAGGGTAATGAGGGGGCGTCAATGCCGGGACAGCGCCGGGGGATAGCTCAGGAAGCCGTCAGTCTCGCCAGAAAGATGTTAGAGACACGGCCGTGTACTGGGGTGACGAAAACGAGGCCTGGAGAGCAAACAGACGGCGTCGTCGCCCGGCTGTGACGTCACCGGTATGCAACGCGTTTCGGGATTGGCTAGCCACTGTATGGGGGAGTGGCCGCATTCCTTTTTCAAGCATAGTGGTATAGGGAGCTGGGGGCAGTTATATAGATAGATGGGGAGGGGAGGGGGCGTGGCCGGAACGGGATGATAAGGCAGAAAGTCACTGGAGATGGGTACAGCATTTTTGACCATGAAAGGAAAAAAAGGCACAGTGCAGGGAAGGAAAAAAACACAATGTATATATACTATAAAGGGACATCCACAAGATACTATAGCAAATTAATGGAGAGGGGGATGATTAGTAATAATAATTATTATCGTATAAACAACATTAAATGCAAAAAATATATATATAAAAGAACATTAGATCTATATATGAAAATAGGGATAAAAATAAGACTAATGGATATATATTATTAAAAACACATTGACAGATATATATGAAATAAATATATACACATATATATATACATATCGAAAAATTCATTAGAAAACCTTCTAAAATGTGTATTAAGAGTATTAAAAGTATATTCAATTATATTAAAATATATAAAAAATATGTAATAAATGTATTAAAAATATATATACAAAATATATATATATTAATCAAAAACCACACACATATGGGGGACAGAGAAAGGTAGGGGGAGGGGAGAAGAAAAGCAAGGTAGGGGGAAATAAGCGTATATATAGATAGTAATTATAACGCAAAAAAGGGGGGGGGCACACAAATATTCAAAACTAGGAAAAAATCTTCTATAGCTTTAAAAACAATAATATTTCTAAAAATCCTGATACTTACTATAGAGATGCACGAACCCGCCACCCCCATGTATATAAGTGTATATATATGTATAGAATGAAACCTACGATAAAAAATTGATAGAGATCTATATAAAAACTTTTTTTTAAAAAGCAATCGAATGGTCATATCATCTACTGTAATATTACTAAAGGAAATAGTGACAATATGAGGACTTAAGGCCAGGCTATAGAACGGTAGCAATTTCTATGCCTTCATTAAGGCCGCCAGGCGAGAGAACGTCTAAGGTATATATCCAGAAAGTTTCTCTGGCACATAGTCTCTTAAAACGCTCAGCTTCGGTCATGGATTTTGGAATTTGTTCAATAATCCAAACCTGGAGGCCATTGGTGGATTTTTCATGGTGCTGGGCAAAGTGTCAGGGGACACTATGCATATCTTTACCTCCCTCAATGAGACGCCGGTGTTGACCGAACCGCTGTCTCAAAGGACAAATTGTTCGTACAACGTAGACTAGACCACACGGGCAAGTAAGGCCATAAACCACAAAATCTGAAGAGCAATTGTAGAAATGGTCAATGGGATAAGTTGTGCCTTTACACTGAAAAGATTTTTTGCCATGTTGGATAGGAGCAGGTCTTACAGCGTGTTTTTTTGCATTGGAACATACCCATTAAGGGTATGAGAGTGTTTGTATTTACAGTGGTCTGCATGGTTTGAAGTTTGCTGGGTGCAATTTTATTTTTGAGGTTGGGGGCCTTTCGGTATGTAATTTTGGCAGTTGGTGGAAGAATGTTTTTAAGTAAGGGGTCTTGTTGGAGAATGTTCCAATGTTTATTTAAAATGTTTTCCATTTTTTTTTGTATTGGTAATTAAAAGTAGTGAGAAATCTCAGGGAGTAGTCCATATTTTCTCTCACTTTTTTAACAGGCTTACCCTTGGAATACAGAGTGCATGCTTCATCAACAATCTCAGGTGGGTAATCTTTGTCCGCAAATTTTTTCTTTAGAGGTATACTTAGTTTATCATAGTCAGTATCAAGGGTACAGTTCTGTCGGAGACGACAGAACTGTCCCTTGGGTATATTTTTTGTCCATTTTGGGTAATGACAGCTCTTATAATGCAAAAAGGAATTGCCAGCTGTGGGTTTTGTGTGATTCTTGGCGATAATGTTCTCGTTGGCATGACCTAACTCTAGATCGAGGAAGGCCAGGCTAATAGGGTCAGAGGCATGTGTGAATGATAAACCATAGGGGTTGGAATTACAGTATTCAACAAAAAGGGGAATCAAATCGGGGGTACCGTCCCAGATGATGATTAAATCGTCAATATAGCGACCATAAAATATAATGTTGGCAGAGTAAGGATTATTTTGCGTAATGTAATTTTTCTCCCAATAGCCCATGGCTAGGTTAGCATAGGAGGGAGCAAAATTAGCTCCCATGGCTGTCCCCTGTATTTGCAGATAAAAATCACCATTAAAATTAAAGTAATTGTGTGTAAGACAAAAATTTGTGGCTTCTAGAATAAAAGCAGCTTGGCGCGGATTAATAAGAGGGTCTTGTGCTAGAAAATACTCTAGCGCTAGTAGGCCAAAAGCGTGTGGTATGGATGTGTATAACGAGGTCACATCTAAGGACAGCCACCTATAGGAGGATTCCCATGTGTAGGGTGTCAGGAGTTCTAGGAGATGGGTGCCATCTCTGATGTATGATGGCAGCTGTTGGACAATGGGTTGCAGATATTGGTCAATATACTGACTGAAACTAGTGGTAACGCTGTCCATAGCGGCCACAATAGGTCTACCAGGGGGATTAGTCAGACTTTTATGAACTTTGGGTAGATGATAAAAGTATGGTACTTGATAAAAGCTTTTTTTTAAAAATGAGGCTTCTGTTTTGTTAATCACTTTTCGGTCCAGAGCAGATTTTATTAAAACATTGACCTCAGTGGAAAAGTCAATTGTAGGGTCCCTATTTAGTTTTTTATATGTGGTGGTGTCAGAAAGGAGTCTGTATGCTTCTGTGATATAGTCCACCTTGTCTTGCAGAACTATTCCACCTCCTTTGTCGGCTGATTTTATGACAATATCTGTCTTATTAATCAGGACATCTAAGGCTCGGGTTTCGGATAAAGATAAATTAAGTTGGCGAGATGGGACAGTAGAGGATTTTTGACAAAGTTTTAAAAAATCAACGTATACGACTCTGTAAAAGCTTTCAAGATAAGGGCCTTTGGATTGGGCTGGGTAAAAAATGGATTTAGGTTTGAGGGATGAGTGAATAATGGGTGGTGACGTGGCCAGGTGTTGTGTAAAAAGACTTAAAGTCTCGTCTTCACTAGTGAGAGATTCAAGAATGTCGATGATGTCTCCATCATATTCAAAAGAATCTGGGAGTGGGAGGCCAGGGGATAAACTCATGTCCGTAGTCGGTTTATTCTGTTTGGCATAAAAAAACCTTTTCAGTGTCAGATTGCGAACATATCTATTGAGGTCTTTGAATAAAAGGAAGGGGTTGGGCTTATTCACAGGTGCAAAGTTTAGTCCTCTGCTTAATAAACTGCTGTCAGCAGCAGAGAGCTGGAAAGTAGAGAGGTTGAAAATTTTTACAGTTTGCGGGATTTCTGTGCGTTTGTTTTTGAGTTTTTGTCCTCCTCTACAGCCTCGCCGGCGTGTTTTCTTTTTCGCCGGTTGGTTGGAGGAGGACTTTGGACTAAAAAAGTAACAGGGTCAGCTAATATAGGAGAACATATAACGTGTGATGAGGATATATTTTTTGGTAGTAAAGGGGGGGGGGGGGGGGGTGGAGGGGGATATTGCCCATGTCGGGCATCTCTGTGGATATATTATCGGTTACAGGGATAGGTGTGAGGTATTCAATAGTTCAATAGTATTGGTCACGGGTAGGGGAATGGGTAGGGTATCCATGGATTCAACATATGGATGGTTGGGTGACAACAGTTTATTAAGCAGAGGACTAAACTTTGCACCTGTGAATAAGCCCAACCCCTTCCTTTTATTCAAAGACCTCAATAGATATGTTCGCAATCTGACACTGAAAAGGTTTTTTTATGCCAAACAGAATAAACCGACTACGGACATGAGTTTATCCCCTGGCCTCCCACTCCCAGATTCTTTTGAATATGATGGAGACATCATCGACATTCTTGAATCTCTCACTAGTGAAGACGAGACTTTAAGTCTTTTTACACAACACCTGGCCACGTCACCACCCATTATTCACTCATCCCTCAAACCTAAATCCATTTTTTACCCAGCCCAATCCAAAGGCCCTTATCTTGAAAGCTTTTACAGAGTCGTATACGCTGATTTTTTTAAAACTTTGTCAAAAATCCTCTACTGTCCCATCTCGCCAACTTAATTTATCTTTATCCGAAACCCGAGCCTTAGATGTCCTGATTAATAAGACAGATATTGTCATAAAATCAGCCGACAAAGGAGGTGGAATAGTTCTGCAAGACAAGGTGGACTATATCACAGAAGCATACAGACTCCTTTCTGACACCACCACATATAAAAAACTAAATAGGGACCCTAAAATTGACTTTTCCACTGAGGTCAATGTTTTAATAAAATCTGCTCTGGACCGAAAAGTGATTAACAAAACAGAAGCCTCATTTTTAAAAAAAAGCTTTTATCAAGTACCATACTTTTATCATCTACCCAAAGTTCATAAAAGTCTGACTAATCCCCCTGGTAGACCTATTGTGGCCGCTATGGACAGCGTTACCACTAGTTTCAGTCAGTATATTGACCAATATCTGCAACCCATTGTCCAACAGCTGCCATCATACATCAGAGATGGCACCCATCTCCTAGAACTCCTGACACCCTACACATGGGAATCCTCCTATAGGTGGCTGTCCTTAGATGTGACCTCGTTATACACATCCATACCACACGCTTTTGGCCTACTAGCGCTAGAGTATTTTCTAGCACAAGACCCTCTTATTAATCCGCGCCAAGCTGCTTTTATTCTAGAAGCCACAAATTTTTGTCTTACACACAATTACTTTAATTTTAATGGTGATTTTTATCTGCAAATACAGGGGACAGCCATGGGAGCTAATTTTGCTCCCTCCTATGCTAACCTAGCCATGGGCTATTGGGAGAAAAATTACATTACGCAAAATAATCCTTACTCTGCCAACATTATATTTTATGGTCGCTATATTGACGATTTAATCATCATCTGGGACGGTACCCCCGATTTGATTCCCCTTTTTGTTGAATACTGTAATTCCAACCCCTATGGTTTATCATTCACACATGCCTCTGACCCTATTAGCCTGGCCTTCCTCGATCTAGAGTTAGGTCATGCCAACGAGAACATTATCGCCAAGAATCACACGAAAACCCACAGCTGGCAATTCCTTTTTGCATTATAAGAGCTGTCATTACCCAAAATGGATTAACCACTTCCCGACCGCCCCCTGTATATTTACGTCGGCAGAATGGCACGTACAGGCAGAATCACGTACCTGTACGTGACATTCTTCCGGCGGTTGGGGGGTCCGATCGGACCCCCCTCCGCCGGCGGGGACGGTCGGGATCGCTTCAGGAGCGATCCGGGACGAGGGGACGGCCAGTGGTTTCTGGCCACCCCCTCGCGATCGCTCCTGGCCAATGAAAAACTTCCCCTTCCTGTCTATTGTATAGACAGGAAGGCGGAAGTGATGTCACGCTCGGTGCGCCGGTCTATGTGACCGGAGACGCCGAGCGGCGAACATGTACAGGTTAGTGCACAACACTACACTGACACCAGTACAGTTAGGCACATATTCCACCCCCCTGTCACCCCCTGATCACCCCCCAGATCACCCCCTCCCCCCCCAGTCACAGTGTCACTAATTGCAGTGATCATTTATTTACTGATCACTGCATTTAGTGTCAGTGTGACTGTAATAACTGTCAGGGCAGTTAGTTTTAGGTCCAAGGTAGCCCCCTACCCCCCCCTAATAAAGGTTTAACCCCTTGATTGCCCCCCAGGTAACCCTTTCACCCCCTTTTGCCAGTGTCACTAAGCGATCGTTTTTCTGATCGCTGTATTAGTGTCACTGCTGTCGCTAGGTAACCATTTTTTTTTTTTAGGTAACCGCCATGTTTATATAGGTTCATAAATAGGTTTATAGGTCAGGTACCCCCATATTACAACCTAAATAAAGGTTTTAACCCCCTGATTGCCCCTAGAGTTAACCCTTTCACCAGTGATCACTGTATAACTGTCACTGGTGACGCTGGTTAGCCAGTTAGTTATTTTGTTATTTAGGTTCCCCGTCAGGTTTTTATATAGCGTCAGGTACCCCCATATATTACCTAATAAAGGTTTTAACCCCCTGATTGCCCCTAGTTAACCCTTTCACCCCCTTTTGCCAGTGTCACTAAGCGATCGTTTTTCTGATCGCTGCATTAGTGTCGCTAGGTAACCATTTTTTTTTTTTTAGGTAACCGCCATGTTTATATAGGTTCATAAATAGGTTTATAGGTCAGGTACCCCCATATTACAACCTAAATAAAGGTTTTAACCCCCTGATTGCCCCTAGAGTTAACCCTTTCACCAGTGATCACTGTATAACTGTCACTGGTGACGCTGGTTAGCCAGTTAGTTATTTCGTTATTTAGGTTCCCCGTCAGGTTTTTATATAGCGTCAGGTACCCCCATATATTACCTAATAAAGGTTTTAACCCCCTGATTGCCCCTAGTTAACCCTTTCACCCCCTTTTGCCAGTGTCACTAAGCGATCGTTTTTCTGATCGCTGCATTAGTGTCGCTAGGTAACCAGTTTTTTTTTGTATTACTGTTACGGGTGACGCTGGTTAGTTAGCTTGTTTTTTATACTGTCAGGGCACCCGCCATTTATTACCCAATAACGGTTTAACCCCCTGATCGCCCGGCGGGTGATATCAATTAGGTTTTAGGGTCAAATAAGGTCTGCGTCGCCCCAGGTTAGTGCCAGTACCGCAAACACCCACGCGCAAAGCATACACCTCCCTTAGTGGCACAGTATCTGAACAGATCGATATCTGATCTGATCAGATCTATACTAGCGTCCCAGCAGTTTAGGGTTCCAAAAAAAACCGCATTGTTAGCGGGATCAGCCCAGATACCTGCTAGCACCTGCGTTTTCCCCCTCCGCCCAGCCCAGCCCACCCAAGTGCAGTATCGATCGATCACTGTCACTTACAAAACACTAAGCACACATAACTGCAGCGTTCGCAGAGTCAGGCCTGATCCCTGCGATCGCTAACAGTTTTTTTGTGGTAGCGTTTTGATTCAGTCGCTTCAGTCAGGAGCTTTTTTACCTGTGAATCTCAAAAAAATAAAAAAAAATAAAATAGTTGTCGTTTTATTGTTCTCTCTCTCACTCTATTCTCTCTCTATTGTTGCTCTTTTTTTTACTCCATTCTATTCTGCAATGTTTTATTATGTTTTATCATGTTTTATCATGCTTGCTTTTCAGGTATGTAATTTTGTTTACTGTGTTTTAGTGTTGAGCATTTTTTTGTTTTCAGGTGCGCCATTCAGTTGCAACGCGGATTTATTTATCTTGACAGCAACAGCGTTTGCTCCCACGATACATAAAGCCGCGACTCCAACGCTGTAGGAGGTGATTTCACCACCACAGTTAAAAAAAAGAGCATATATGCCGAAGCATGGGGGCAGCAGGGGGGGGAGGAGCGATTGGCTCCTAATGCCACGTACATACGGTCGAAATTCCGACCGTGTGTACACGGCATAACTTTTGCGGGAGGATGCCCCCATGCATCGGCATATATAAATGGTGCATGTATGCCCATCATTAGAAGTGGGTGGATGAAGGGAGGTATTCTAATGGTGGGCATACCCACCAATCAATCTCTTTTTTTCGTTCAGCCAAGAGGCTGCATGAAAAAAAAAAGATTACAATATATGTCCAGTATGTTGCTGGACTTTGAATGGTTATACCAGAATGATGCCTGCAGGTTTAGGTATCATCTTGGTATCATTCTTTTCAGCCAGTGATCGGCTTTCATGTAAAAGCAATTCTAGCGGGTAATTAGCCTCTAGACTGCTTTTACAAGCAGTGGGAGGGAATGTCCCCCCTCCCGGATATAAACCGCGCCATTGGGAAATTGGGAAAGCATTTTATCACACCAATCTTGGTGTGGTCAGATGCTTTGAGGGCAGAGGAAAGATCTAGGGTCTAATAGACCCCAATTTTTTCAAAAAAAGAGTACCTGTCACTGCCTATTGCTATCATAGGGGATATTTACATTCCCTGAGATAACAATAAAAATCATAACAAAGAAAAAAAATGGAAGGAACAGTTTAAAAATAAAATAAAAAAGCTAAATAAATAAAAAAAAAAAAAAACAAAAAAAAAAAAAAAAAGCACCCCTGCCCCCCCTTCTCTTGCGCAAAGGCGTACACAAGCGTTGGTCTGGCGTCATATGTAAACAGCAATTGCACCATGCATGTGAGGTATCACCGCGAAGGTCAGATCGAGGGCAGTAATTTTAGCAGTAGACCTCCTCCGTGAATCTAATGTGGTATCATGTAAAGGCTTTTAAAGGCTTTTAAAAATGTATGTAGTTTGTCGCCACTGCGTGTTTGTGCGCAATTTTAAAGCATGTCGTGTTTGGTATCCATGTACTCGGCCTAAGATCATATTTTTTATTTCATCAAAAATTTGAGCAATATAGTGTGTTTTAGTGCATTAAAATAAAAAAAAGTGTATTTTTTCCACAAAAAATGCGTTTGAAAAATCGCTGCGCAAATACTGTGTGGAAAAAAAAAATGCAACACCCACCATTTTAATCTGTAGGGCCTTTGCTTTAACAATATATATAGTGTTTGGGGGTTCAACGTAATTTTCTTGCAAAAAAAAAATATGTTTTCATGTAAACAAAAAGTGTCAGAAAGGGCTTTGTCTACAAGTGGTTAGAAGAGTGGGTGACGTGTGACATAGGCTTCTAAATGTTGTGCATAAAATGCCAGGACAGTTCAAACCCCCCCCAAATGACCCCATTTTGGAAAGTAGACACCCCAAGCTATTTGATGAGAGCAATGTTGAGCCCATTAAATATTTTTTTTTTTTGTCCCAAGAGATTGAATAATGAAAAAAAAAAAAATATATATATTTTTTTTTTACAAAAAGTTGTCACTAAATGATATATTGCTCAAACATGTCATGGGCATATGTGGAAATACACCCCAAAATACATTCTGTTGCTTCTCCTGAGTACGGGGATACCACATGTGTGGGACTTTTTGGGAGCCTAGCTGCGTACGGAACCCCAAAAACCAATCACCGCCTTCAGGCTTTCTAAGGGTGTAATTTTTTTATTTCACTTCTCACTGCCAATCACAGTTTCGGAGGCCATGGAATGCCCAGATGGCATAAAACCCCCCAAAATGACCCCATTTTGGAAAGTAGACACCCCAAGCTATTTGCTGAGAGGTATTGTGAGTATTTTGCAGATGTCGCTTTTTGTCACAAAGTTTTGAAAATTGAAAAAAAAAAAAAAATTTTTTTTTTCTTTTCTTTCTTCATTTTCAAAAACAAATGAGAGCTGTAAAATACTCACCATGCCTCTCAACAAATAGCTTGGGGTGTCTACTTTCCAAAATGGGGTCATTTGGGGGGGTTTTGTGCTATTTTGGCATTTTATGGCCTTCGAAACGGTGATAGGTAGTGAGGAGTGAAATCAAAAATTTGCACCCTTAGAAATCCTGAAGGCGGTGCTTGGGTTTCGGGGCCCCGTACGCGGCTAGGCTCCCAAAAAGTCCCACACATGTGGTATCCCCATACTCAGGAGAAGCAGCAAAATGTATTTTGGGGTGCAATTCCACATATAACTATGGCATGTGTGAGCAATATATCATTTAGTGACAACTTTTTGAAAAAAAAAAAAAAAATCTTTTTTATTTTTGTCTTTATTCAATCACTTGGGACTAAAAAAAAAAATATTCAATGGGCTCAACATGCCTCTCAGCAAATAGCTTGGGGTGTCTACTTTCCAAAATGGGGTCATTTGGGGGGGTTTTGTACTTCTCTGCCATTTTAGCACCTCAAGAAATGAAATAGGCAGTCATAAATTAAAAGCGGTGTAAATTCCAGAAAATGTACTCTAGTTTGTAGACGCTATAACTTTTGCGCAAACCAATAAATATACGCTTATTGGCATTTTTTTTACTAAAGACATGTGGCTGAATACATTTTGGCCCAAATGTTTGACTAAAATTGAGTTTATTAGATTTTTTTTTATAACAAAAAGTAGAAAATCTCTTTTTTTTTCAAAATTTTCGCTCTTTTTTTTATTTTAAAAATTTTTTATTTGTTATTTCTCAAAAAATAAAAATCACAGAGGCAATCAAATACCATCAAAAGAAAGCTCTATTTGTGGGAAGAAAAGGACGCAAATTTCGTTTGGTTACAAAATTGCATGACCGCGCAATTACCAGTTAAAGTAGTGCAGTGCGAAATTGAAAAAAGACCTCTGGTCCTTTGGCTGCCAAATGGTCCGGGGCTGAAGTGGATATATACCTTAGACGTTCTCTCGCCTGGCGGCCTTAATGAAGGCATAGAAATTGCTACCGTTCTATAGCCTGGCCTTAAGTCCTCATATTGCCACTATTTCCTTTAGTAATATTACAGTAGATGATATGACCATTCGATTGCTTTTTAAAAAAAAGTTTTTATGTAGATCTCTATCAATTTTTTATCGTAGGTTTCGTTCTATATATATATATATATATATATATATATATATATATATATATATATATATATATATATATATATATATATATATATATACACTTATATACATGGGGGTGGCGGGTTCGTGCATCTCTATAGTAAGTATCAGGATTTTTAGAAATATTATTGTTTTTAAAGCTATAGAAGATTTTTTCCTAGTTTTGAATATTTGTGTGCCCCCCCCCCCCTTTTTTTGCGTTATCTATATATATCTATATACGCTTATTTTCCCCTACCTTGCTTTTCTTCTCCCCTCCCCCTACCTTTCTCCGTCCCCCATATGTGTGTGGTTTTTGATTAATATATATATATTTTGTATATATATTTTTAATACATTTATTACATATTTTTAATATATTTTAATATAATTGAATATACTTTTAATACTCTTAATACACATTTTAGAAGGTTTTCTAATGAATTTTTCGATATGTATATATATATATATGTGTATATATTTATTTCATATATATCTGTTAATGTGTTTTTAATAATATATATCCATTAGTCTTATTTTTATCCCTATTTTCATATATAGATCTAATGTTCTTTTATATATATATTTTTTGCATTTAATGTTGTTTATACGATAATAATTATTATTACTAATCATCCCCCTCTCCATTAATTTGCTATAGTATCTTGTGGATGTCCCTTTATAGTATATATACATTGTGTTTTTTTCCTTCCCTGCACTGTGCCTTTTTTTCCTTTCATGGTCGAAAATGCTGTACCCAGCTCCAGTGACTTTCTGCCTTATCATCCCGTTCCGGCCACGCCCCCTCCCCTCCCCATCTATCTATATAACTGCCCCCAGCTCCCTATACCACTATGCTTGAAAAAGGAATGCGGCCACTCCCCCATACAGTGGCTAGCCAATCCCGAAACGCGGTGCATACCGGTGACGTCACAGCCGGGCGACGACGCCGTCTGTTTGCTCTCCAGGCCTCGTTTTCGTCACCCCAGTACACGGCCATGTCTCTAACATCTTTCTGGCGAGACTGACGGCTTCCTGAGCTATCCCCCGGCGCTGTCCCGGCATTGACGCCCCCTCATTACCCTGAACCCTACCACCGGAACCCCTGCTCTGAAAAATGGGCTTTGTTATGCCCCACTCACAGACTGGACTATTTTAAAACCTGCATCTGGACTCCTGGGAATTTTCCTTCTCACCACGCTCTGCCACATCCACATCCTTGTGACAAAGACTCAAGCTGGAAGAAAAGTGAAGTGGACCTGCTAAAGATCTGCAGCTTCCCCACCTCCCCAGCCCAGCATGCAGGACCTGAATGGGACTTCGTATACCTCTATGTGAGTGGATATTGTTGTTTAATAAATTAAATTTTTTACACATACTCAGAGGCGCCCCCCTTTTCCTTGTTTATCTCTAGCTCACTGGAACCCGCTCTCTGGTTCTCCTGGGAGGCTGCCCTGACTGACCAAACGACACCTTTTTAGAATATATATATGTATATGCATATATTATGACCATCCCTGGACTATCTGGTGATCCTGTATGAGGTATATACATTTGTGCTGAAGCGCCTTTTTAACTTGTATTTTGTCTATTTTTAGAAGCCTTGCAAGTGCTGCACAGTCAAATTGATACATCGTCCACCATGTCCATCTTTAAGATTTATACCATACACTTGTCGCAGCCCCTATATATACCCATCTAGTGATTACCATAAAAACAACTGGTTCCTTGTTTTATATTGCATACTGCACCTGCACTTTGTATTTGTATTTCATGTTTGCTTTTACAGATACCACCCCCCTTTTAAGTGCTGTCACCTGATTCATTAGAAAAAATTTGCGGACAAAGATTACCCACCTGAGCTTGTTGATGAAGCATGCGCTCTGTATTCCAAAGGGTAAGCCTGTTAAAAAAGTGAGAGAAAATATGGACCACTCCCTGAGATTTCTCACTACTTTTAATTACCAATACAAAAAAATGGAAAACATTTTAAATAAACATTGAAACATTCTCCAACAAGACCCCTTACTTAAAAACATTCTTCCACCAACTGCCAAAAGTACATACCGAAAGGCCCCCAACCTCAAAAATAAAATTGCACCCAGCAAACTTCAAACCATGCAGACCACTGTAAATACAAACACTCTCATACCCTTAATGGGTATGTTCCAATGCAAAAAAACACGCTGTAAGACCTGCTCCTTTATCCACCATGGCAAAAAATCTTTTCAGTGTAAAGGCAAAACTTATCCCATTGACTATTTCTACAATTGCTCTTCAGATTTTGTGGTTTATGGCCTTACTTGCCCGTGTGGTCTAGTCTACGTTGGACGAACAATTTGTCCTTTGAGACAGCGGTTCGGTCAACACCAGCGTCTCATTGAGGGAGGTAAAGATATGCATAGTGTCCCCCGACACTTTGCCCAGCACCATGAAAAATCCACCAATGGCCTCCAGGTTTGGATTATTGAACAAATTCCAAAATCCATGACCGAAGCTGAGCGTTTTAAGAGACTATGTGCCAGAGAAACTTTCTGGATATATACCTTAGACGTTCTCTCGCCTGGCGGCCTTAATGAAGGCATAGAAATTGCTACCGTTCTATAGCCTGGCCTTAAGTCCTCATATTGCCACTATTTCCTTTAGTAATATTACAGTAGATGATATGACCATTCGATTGCTTTTTAAAAAAAAGTTTTTATATAGATCTCTATCAATTTTTTATCGTAGGTTTCGTTCTATATATATATATATATATATATATATATACACTTATATACATGGGGGTGGCGGGTTCGTGCATCTCTATAGTAAGTATCAGGATTTTTAGAAATATTATTGTTTTTAAAGCTATAGAAGATTTTTTCCTAGTTTTGAATATTTGTGTGCCCCCCCCCTTTTTTGCGTTATAATTACTATCTATATATACGCTTATTTTCCCCTACCTTGCTTTTCTTCTCCCCTCCCACTACCTTTCTCCGTCCCCCATATGTGTGTTTTTTTTGATTAATATATATATATTTTGTATATATATTTTAATACATTTATTACATATTTTTAATATATTTTAATATAATTGAATATACTTTTAATACTCTTAATACACATTTTAGAAGGTTTTCTAATGAATTTTTCGATATGTATATATATATGTGTATATATTTATTTCATATATATCTGTTAATGTGTTTTTAATAATATATATCCATTAGTCATATTTTTATCCCTATTTTCATATATAGATCTAATGTTCTTTTATACATATATTTTTTGCATTTAATGTTGTTTATACGATAATAATTATTATTACTAATCATCCCCCTCTCCATTAATTTGCTATAGTATCTTGTGGATGTCCCTTTATAGTATATATACATTGTGTTTTTTTTCCTTCCCTGCACTGTGCCTTTTTTTCCTTTCATGGTCGAAAATGCTGTACCCAGCTCCAGTGACTTTCTGCCTTATCATCCCGTTCCGGCCACGCCCCCTCCCCTCCCCATCTATCTATATAACTGCCCCCCGCTCCCTATACCACT
This sequence comes from Lithobates sylvaticus, assembly GCA_028564925.1. Classification (NCBI taxonomy): domain Eukaryota; kingdom Metazoa; phylum Chordata; class Amphibia; order Anura; family Ranidae; genus Lithobates; species Lithobates sylvaticus. The sequence continues at coordinate 297,052,891 of CM053027.1, read as the reverse complement.
ATGCTTGAAAAAGGAATGCGGCCACTCCCCCATACAGTGGCTAGCCAATCCCGAAACGCGGTGCATACCGGTGACGTCACAGCCGGGCGACGACGCCGTCTGTTTGCTCTCCAGGCCTCGTTTTCATCACCCCAGTACACGGCCGTGTCTCTAACATCTTTCTGGCGAGACTGACGGCTTCCTGAGCTATCCCCCGGCGCTGTCCCGGCATTGACGCCCCCTCATTACCCTGAACCCTACCACCGGAACCCCTGCTCTGAAAAATGGGCTTTGTTATGCCCCACTCACAGACTGGACTATTTTAAAACCTGCATCTGGACTCCTGGGAATTTTCCTTCTCACCACGCTCTGCCACATCCACATCCTTGTGACAAAGACTCAAGCTGGAAGAAAAGTGAAGTGGACCTGCTAAAGATCTGCAGCTTCCCCATCTCCCCAGCCCAGCATGCAGGACCTGAATGGGACTTTGTATACCTCTATGTGAGTGGATATTGTTGTTTAATAAATTGATTTTTTTACACATACTCAGAGGCGCCCCCCTTTTCCTTGTTTATCTCTAGCTCACTGGAACCCGCTCTCTGGTTCTCCTGGGAGGCTGCCCTGACTGACCAAACAACACCTTTTTAGAATATATATATGTATATGCATATATTATGACCATCCCTGGACTATCTGGTGATCCTGTATGAGGTATATACATTAGTGCTGAAGCGCCTTTTTTACTTGTATTTACAGTACATACTTGTACCATGTAAAAGCCCTACAATATTGAAACCAGTGGGCCAGCATATTAGCCAGGCAACTACAATTTTCAAAGGGTGTCAGCAATATATAGTTACAGAGTTAGTCAGTTGGACAAAAGTCTAACACATTCAACCAAAGGAAAAATGAATGAATGAATGAACAAATAATTAAATACTGTAAATATGTTTCATATTGAGAAAAACTGTTAACCCACAGTTGATGCAGAGGAAAAAGCCTTTGTAAAACATGGTCCAATATGCTCCAAAGCATACACATAAAGGGGCATGTTTTCTTTGGAGAGATGATAGCATTATACTCTATTTATAGTAACTATGCACAATGTGGACTGTATTGTATGGCCCACTCTCACTGCTTAATGGAGCAGAAAGTGACCATAATTGGTTGAGAACCAGTCATTTGGCTTCAACAGATGATGTAACTGGGCAGCTTCATCTTTTTTTCTACAATCCATTTACACTAAGATCCCAGGTCTGGAATCCCAAAGCCAGCAGAGTAAAAAGTAGATCACTGTGCATTATAAATGTGCATTTTTTTCTAAGGTACCATAACAGGTTACATTATTTATTTTGAAACATCCCTTTTTGAGAAAATAGTATCTTTTGTAAGTTAAAGTGATTGTAAATGATCACCTTGTAAAACAACCCTTTCAGTTTAAAACTGAAATGAAAGGCAAAACATTTGTGTATAGATATAAAATATTTTTTTATAAGTGATCCCATTCCCTCTGTTCCCTCTGTTCTCAGCTGCACAAGTGCTGGGGGAAGGAGAAGCAGCAGTACACGGAGCTTCCAAATGAATGGCTATGCAGGGGAGGCGTGTCATGACAAGGCTGATCATTGGAGGAGAGCAGGCTGAGTTCCCAGCATTGCTAAAGGACTCACCATGGTGTGTTCTCCTGCTTAGTGTGGTCAGTTTATAAGAGGAAAGCAGAGTGACTGGTAGGAACACCAGGGATTTCACACAAAGGAAGCAACACTGGCAGGGCTCAAGTCCTGCGGGAACGCATGGGAATGGAGTTCCTGTACTTTTTCCATAACAGGAACTTAGTTCCCGTTAGAAGCCGTGTCCTGCAAGACTTTGAAGTGTGTGAGCTGTGTGGCAGGTGCTACACCAGCAGCTGACGACACAGCTCGCAATAGTAAGTGCCGCACACCTGACCATTCAGGCATTGCCAGTAGGGGGCCCCATGACAGCTTCCGCATCGATCTACCTGTCAATCACAGCTAGCTGACAGGTAGCTCAGGTCCCTGCTGCTAAGAGATTGTATTTAGTCAGACCTTTCGTGATGCACTCCTCCCCGCCGCCCCCTCCTGATTTTCTGTCTCATCATCCCCCCCAGGCTCCTGCATACTTGCTCTGTGTGTCCCACTGAATCCCCCCCTCTCTATCTTCAGTGCCATATGATGAGAGAACCCAGAGGAGGAGCACAGCTATTCTGCTCACAGGACATGCAGGGAGAGAGGTGAGCTGAGGGCGGAACATCAGTTTGGGGTGGTAAGCTGAGCACAATACCTGGCAAAGTTTAATGCCAGGAGGGAAGTTTATGTGGAAATATGTGAAGGGTTGGAATAGCAGCGAGTGTGTTTTGGAGCCCTGCAGAGTTTGCAGCCCCCCAAGCTAACATACATCTCCTAAGCAAAAACACAGCATTATCTCCCTAAGCATCTGTCCAGATAATGTGCAGTTAATTTATAACCTTTCCGTTGAACCCTGTGCTATCCAAACTCTGTTCAATGAAAAGTGTAAACTCACCACATAAACACTCTATATACAAAATAAAATTCCCCAATAAAGATCAGAACATAATGTTCACATTTGCATGGAAGCATAATTGAATGAATGCTAATTATTCAGAGAATTACCGTATTTATGTTTATTGAGGATTGTTTTTTTTTTATGTATTGACAGTTAAGCTTCATACACACAATACAAAAATTGGATGAAAAATACCACTTTTGAAGCACTCGTGCATATGAGCGTATAATTTATTTTTTTTGGTGGGCGAGTGGATCTTGGGTGGGAGTTCCCACACTTTTTTCCCCAGGACTTGACCCCTGAACACTGGGGTAAAAAACACTTTAAATCATAAACTGCCTAATTATTTCAAGAAAAATAAATTCAAAATGTTTTCACTAATAGCTTTCAACTACTTACTGTAGGTACAATAAAGCCTTAGAGCCAAATCAAAAATAATTTGTTAACCAGTCATGAATACAGTAAACAAAATTCTTTATGGTTTCCACAACTACTTTATACACAATTCTTGCACCTCAAACTTTCCTATTAAATAACGAGTCTAACACAATGTCACTGAGAACGATGCATGTTCATAATTTTCCATTATTTTGTAAGTGTGACAAAAATATTTATAAAGCAAGTCTTCTAATTATAAAGTTAAATGCAGTTACTTTATGTAAATTTGTGAAACTGAGAATTCCACCATAATTGAAATGCTGCTATATGAGCATTTAGGCATACGTTTAAACTACACTATCATTTAAACTCTCACATAAACTAATGCTTATAACATTTCCATTGAAATTCCTTTCTGTGCAATTTAAATCATTTTTATAGTAGCAACACAGACTTATTTTTTACACCTTTATTTCACAAGCATTAGCTTAAAAAAATAAATGACAATTGTTTCTGTGTACAGCGTTTTTTGTAGACCATTGTAGACACTGGCATAGACAAGTGACTTTGCCAAAGCTGAAATGATGCCATCAGTCTGATGTAGGCAGGAGAAAGTATTTCTTAGGTTTCCTCTCCCCAAGTGTACAGACTGCAAAATTGTAACTAGGGATGAACAAATGTATCTTGGTTTGATTTACAGGGTTACCATCAAATCCTTACATTGTGGAAACAAATCCAAACCCTATTGGAGTTTATGGGTGCAAAGCTTAAAAATCAATATGCCCATTTTCAAGGCTGTTAGGCAAATTATTGTTAAACAAAGGGCTTGGAAGATGGGCCCTTTGGGACACATGAACTCTATGGGAGACATGAACCAATGCAAAAAAAAAAAAAAACCTGGGCATGGGCTTAGACACATCTCAACTTGCCCCTGAATAGCTGCTAGAATCTCTGGCTCAGCGTGGCTACTGTCCCCCAGGCATAACTACAAAACAGCTATTCCTGGTAATTCTGAGGTGTCACTGGATGAGGACATTAAAAAGTGGGCGATAAAGGTTATTGTCACCATAACCAATGGGCAGAGATAGGAAAGCACCACCAGCTCCACTAATTTGCCATGTTCAGTATCCTTCCCTGCCCAAACTTGCTGGACTATGTGGTCATATGGACCCTGGCATGACCTCAAGGTCCAGTGAGACATTACCTTGCACATGTTAGTGGAAGGCAGGGGTAGCCTCCTGGGCACAAACATGGTGTATAGGTACCTGCCACTGGTGTGCATGCAGGCCATGAATTCTGAGAAGGGGTCTGAATCAATCAGTTGTAGTGGGAACAGCTGTAAAGATAGACATTTTGTCAAGCTAAAATTGCGAAATTGGGCATGGGGATAATTGTTCTTTGACTTCAGCAGCTGTAGAAAAAAACATCTGCCTGCTTAAGGATGCTGCTGGAGATATCGGGGTGGAGTTAGGAGACTTACAGTTAGGTTTAAGTCTACACTTGGCTCTACTCAGTGGGACCATATGCTGATCCTTTTTCCAACTGATGTGCTAAAATATGAGCCTCTCATCCCCCTTGTCAGACTTCCCTCCCTATTGATTGAGGCAGCAGATATTACAGCAGAAAAATATTACAGCAGAAGGAAAGGGAGAATCTTGTGGAGTAGGAGGACAGGTGGAAAGTGAGGAAAAAGAGGATACTAGTCACATTGCAGTGATGCTCCCATTTAGCTTTGTGCTGCAGAATTATGTGTCTGCTTATGCATGTAGTACCCAAATGACTAAAAAGGCATAGCTTGGGGTTCCCATTACCAAAGGGGGTAGCTTTGCTTATACTTCATTGCCTTGGGACATCTTGATAGGAACCCAACCTGGCCTGACAACAACCCAGTGGCCTATCCTACCTACTATTGTCTACTGGTAACAGACATAGAGCTGTTCTGAGAGAAGCTTCTTTGAAGTTGAAATCAGCAAGCAGTCCACACACAAAGATATTCATTTTATACATTTACTTACATCAATATGTCAAACAGAATGATTCAGTCACAATGGAAGGCATCGGCACATGACTTCAATAGTGACAAACAATTCACAGAAAGTTGATAACAACCTAAAGAGAAAACTAGAGACCCATTAGCTGGCAAGAAAGGGGTGTCCTAAAATCCCAGCATCCCTTAGCAGGGAGATGCAAACAGTCCCAGTTGTAAAGGTCCTAAGGCTTCCCCCAAATGAAGAGCTACTGTGGTGCTGGCTTACCGTCCACATGACGCTCAGTATCCCACTGTACAGGATTTCTCCTTCTCCTCTCTCATTTCCTTCTCCCTAATTTCTATATATATGCTTTCCCAAGGTGTCTCTCTTCTGTCTCTGTGTGGATCGATCACGGGTGCCCTGCGGTCATCGTGACCGCCGGGCATGCGCATCATCTCCGGCGGTGCGCCGTGACCATGGGCTCCCTAGTGGTCTGAAAGCGAGCTGACGTATAGCTACAATGGTTTGCCCAGGGGAGCCAACCTGCTGCAGTATAACTGCGGTGGCTGGTTGGGAAGTGGTTAAACAATAAAGGCTCAAACAAGTATTTGAAAACTTTGACACATATTTCTTTCATCTCTAATGAATTGGAGACCTGCTTTCAATTTCATGCAAAGTCTTTCAACAAGTTGTGTTTGGTCTTTGCAATCAAGCAGTTACTTGTTTGTCTCAGTGTACCAAGCCCAGCGTTAAGAGCAATCAACCCTAAAGATCATCTAATTAGCATCTTTACTGATTGAGGCAACCATTATCTGGAAAAAAAGAGCATGAGGACTGTGATGCAAGAGGGCTTGTCTTAGGTGTTATGTCAAATTATTTCACAGACCCCTTATTGCTGAGTATGCTTCATCATTTTAAGTGTCAGGAATAACAGACATTGCCTTACTATCATTCATTTATCGTGACATCAAAATGATGTGTATTTCTTTCAGAGTCATTTCAAAGCAGTATAGACGTACATTACAATATATATGCAGTGGTGTGAAAAAGTGTTTGCCCCCTTCCTCATTTCCTGTTCCTTTGCATGTTTGTCACACTTAAGTGTTTCGGAACATCAAACCAATTTAAACAATAGTCAAGGACAACACAAGTAAACACAAAATGCAATTTGTAAATTAAGGTGTTTATTATTAAAGGTGAAAAAAAATCCAAACCATCATGGCCCTGTGTGAAAAAGTGATTGCCCCCCTTGTTAAAACATACTATAACTGTGGTTGTCCACACCTGAGTTCAATTTCTCTAGCCACACCCCGGCCTGATTATTGCCACACCTGTTCACAATCAAGGCATCACTTAAATAGGAGCTGCTTGACACAGTAAGGTCCACCAGAAGATCCTTAAAAGCTACACATCATGCCGAGACCCAAAGAAATTCAGGAACAATTGAGAAAGAAAGTAATTGAGATCTATCAGTCTGGAAAGGGTTATAAAGCCATTTCCAAAGCTTTGGGAATCCAGCGAACCACAGTGAGAGCCATTATCCACAAATGGCAAAGACATGGAACAGTGGTGAACCTTCCCAGGAGTGGCCGGCCACCCCAAGAGCGCAGCGACGACTCATCCAAGAGGTCACAAAAGACCCCACAACAACTGCAGGCCTCACTTGCCTCAGTTAAGGTCAGCGTTCATGCCTCCACCATCAGGAAAAGACTGGGCAAAAATGGCCTGCATGGCAGAGTTCCAAGGAGAAAACCACTGCTGAGCAAAAAGAACATCAAAGCTTGTCTCAATTTCTCCACAACACATCTTGATGATCCCCAAGACTTTTGGGACAACATTCTGTGGACCGATGAGACAAAAGTGGAACTCTTTGGAAGGTGTGTGTCCAAGTATATCTGGCGTAGAAGGAACACTGCATTTCAGAAAAAGAACATTATACCAACAGTAAAATATGGTGGTGGTAGTGTGATGGTCTGGGGCTGTTTTGCTGCTTCAGGACCTGGAAGACTTGCCGTGATAAAAGGAACTATGAATTCTGCTGTCTACCAAGAGATCCTGAAGGAGAATGTCCGACCATCTGTTCGTGTACTCAAGCTGAAACGAACTTGGGTTCTGCAGCAGGACAATGATCCTAAACACACCAGCAAGTCCACCACCGAATGGCTGAAGAAAAATAAAATGAAGACTTTGGAGTGGCCTAGCCAAAGTCCTGACCTGAATCCTATTGAGATGTTGTGGTATGACCTTAAAAAGGCCGTTCATGCTCGAAAACCCTCTAATGTAACTGAATTAGGACAATTCTGCAAAGATGAGTGGGCCAAAATTCCTCCAGGACGCTGTAAAAGCCTCATTGCACGTTATCGCAAACGCTTGGTTGCAGTTGTTGCTGCTAAGGGTGGCCCAACCAGTTATTAGGTTTAGGGGGCAATCACTCTTTCACACAGGGCCATGATGGTTTGGATTTTTTTTCACCTTTAATAATAAACACCTTCATTTACAAATTGCATTTTGTGTTTACTTGTGTTGTCCTTGACTATTGTTTAAATTGGTTTGATGTCCGAAACACTTAAGTGTGACATGCAAAGGAACAGGAAATGAGGAAGGGGGCAAACACTTTTTCACACCACTGTAATAAGGCTTACAAATAGCAACCTGTGGGTACCTTTTTTTTTATGTTAAGTTGTTTTACTATTTTTCATAAAATGTACTGTATCTTTTTGTATTGTGAAAAGAGATAATCTGCAACTCCTTGCTTGCTCTTTAAACTCTTCAAAATGTATTTGTTCTCCCTAAAAGCCTCAGTGTAGGTATGCAGTGGCAGCAGGGATGATCAATTCAGTGTAGATGTACTTGATCAGACTGAGTATGATTTAAATAAAGTTTATTAAAGCACAAAGCAGCTATCCAACACCAATAGACCATAAACACAGCACAAATGAAAAATAAATGCGACAGTGAAGCAAAACCAACAACCTAACTATTATACACTATATACAATTGGAGGGAAGCTGACATAACAGGGCATGACTAATGCTGGCCATACACTATATGAAAAATCGCCCAGTTAATGGCCCAGTTAATCGATAATCATTGGGAAGTTTTTGAGCCGAGAAAAAACGAAGGACAAGTTTGGAAATTTTCTGCCGAACGAACGATAAATTGAAAGGTTAACCATTTAAGACCCGGACCAATTGTCAGCCTAAGGACCAGAGGTCTTTTTACAATTTCCCACTGCACTGCTTTAACTGGTAATTGCGCGGTCATGCAATGTTGTACCCAAACAAATATTGCATCCTTTTCTTTCCACAAATAGAGCTTTCTTTTGATGGTATTTGATTGCCTCTGTGATTTTTATTTTTTGCAATATAAATGGAAAAAGACCGAAAACTCAATTTTAGTCAAACATTTGGGCCAAAATGTATTCAGCCACATGTCTTTAGTAAAAAAAATGCCAATAAGTGTATATTTATTGGTTTGCGCAAAAGTTATAGCGTCTACAAATTAGAGTACATTTTCTGGAATTTACACAGCTTTTAATTTATGACTGCCTATCTCATTTCTTGAGGTGCTAAAATGGCAGGGCAGTATAACCCCCCCCCCCCAAATGACCCCATTTTGGAAAGTAGACACCCCAAGCTATTTGCTGATAGGCATGTTGAGCCCATTGAATATTTTCTTTTTTTTTAGTCCCAAGTGATTGAATAAAGACAAAAAAAAAAAAAAAAAAATCACTAAATGATATATTGCTCACACATGCCATGGTTATATGTGGAATTGCACCCCAAAATAAATTTTACTGCTTCTCCTGAGTACGGGGATACCACATGTGTGGGACTTTTTGGAAGCCTAGCCGCGTACAGGGCCCCGAAAACCAATTACCGCCTTCAGGATTTCTAAGGGTGCAAATTTTTGATTTCACTCCTCACTACCTATTACAGTTTTGAAGGCCATAAAATGCCAAAATAGCACAAAACCCTGCCAAATTACCCCATTTTGGAAAGTAGACACCCCAAGCTATTTGCTGAGAGGTATGTTGAGTCCATGGAATATTTTATATTTTGCCACAAGTTGCGGAAATATTACAAACTTTTTTTTTTTTGCCCAAAATTGTCACTAAATGATATATTGCCCACACATGCCATGGGCATATGTGGAATTACACCCCAAAATACTTTTTGCTGCTTCTCCTGAGTACAGGGATACCACATGTGTGTGACTTTTTGGGAGCCTATCCACATACGGGATCCCAAAAACCAAGCACCGCCTTCAAGATTTCTAAGGGCATACATTTTTGATTTCACTCCTCACTACCTATCACTACCTATCACAGTTTTGAAGGCCATAAAATGCCAAGATGGCACAAAACCCCCCCCAATGACCCCATGTTGGAAATTAGACACCCCAAGCTATTTTCTGAGAGGCACGTTAACCCCTTTGAATATTTTTTTTTTGTCCCAAGTGATTGAATAAAGACAAAAAAAAATAACAAAAAATGTTGTTACAAAAAGTTGTCGCTAAATGATATATTGCTCACACATGCCATGATTATATGTAGAATTGCACCCCAAAAAACATTTTGCTGCTTCTCTTGAGTACGGGGATACCACATGTGTGGGACTTTTTGGAAGCCTAGCCGCGTACGGCACCCCAAAACCAATCACCGCCTTGAGGATTTCTAAGGGTGCAAATTTTTGATTTCACTCCTCACTACCTATCACAGTTTCGAAGGCCATAAAATGCCAAAATAGCACAACATAGACCCAATTTTGAAAAGTAGACACCCCAAGCTATTTGTTGAGAGGCATGGTCAGTATTTTACAGCTCTCATTTGTTTTTGAAAATGAAGAAAGTAAAGAAAAAAACATTTATCTTTTCTTTTTTCAATTTTCAAAACTTTGTGACAAAAAGCAAGATCTGCAAAATACTCACCATACCTCTCAGAAAATAGCTTGGGGTGTCTACTTTCCAAAATGGGGTCATTTGGGGGGGGGGGGGGTTGTGCCATCTGGGCATTCCATGGCCTCCGAAACTGTGATTGGCAGTGAGAAGTGAAATAAAAAAATTACACCCTTAGAAAGCCTGAAGGCGGTGCTTGGTTTTTGGGGTCCCGTACGCGGCTAGGCTCCCAAAAAGTCCCACACATGTGGTATCCCCATACTCAGGAGAGGCAACAGAATGTATTTTGGGGTGTAATTCCACATATGCCCATGGCATGTTTGAGCAATAGATCATTTAGTGACAAGTTTTTGTAAAAAAAAAAATTTTTTATTTTTTGTCATTATTCAATCTCTTGGGACCAAAAAAAAAAAGAAAATATTCAAAGGGCTCAACATGCCTCTCAGCAAATAGCTTGGGGTGTCTACTTTCCAAAATGGGGTCATTTGGGGGGAAATTTGAACTGTCCTGGCATTTTATGCACAACATTTAGAAGCTTATTTCACACATCGCCCACTCTTCTAACTACTTGAAGACAAAGCCCTTTCTGACACTTTTTGTTTAAATTTTTTTTTAAATATTGTTATAATAATTATATATATATATATATATATATATATATATTGCTATATATTGTTAAAGCAAAGGCCCTACAGATTAAAATGGTGGGTGTTGCATTTTTTTTCCACACAGTATTTGCGCAGCGATTTTTCAAACGCATTTTTTGGGGAAAAAATACACTTTTTTTATTTTAATGCACAAAACACACTATATTGCCCAAATTTTTGATGAAATAAAAAAGATGATCTTAGGCCGAGTACATGGATACCAAACACGACATGCTTTAAAATTGCGCACAAACGCGCAGTGGCGACAAACTACATACATTTTTAAAAGCCTTTAAAAGCCTTTAGAGGTTACCACATTAAATTTACGGAGGAGGTCTACAGCTAAAATTACTGCCCTCGATCTGACCTTCGTGGTGATACCTCACATGCATAGTGCAATTGCTGTTTACATATGACGCCAGACCAACGCTTGTTTTCGCCTTTGCGCAAGTGAAGGGGGCAGGGGTGCTTTTTTTTTTTTATTATTATTTATTTAGCTTTTTCATTTTATTTTTAAACTGTTCCTTCCATTTTTTTTGTTATCATTTTTATTGTTATCTCAGGGAATGTAAATATCCCCTATGATAGCAATAGGCAGTGACAGGTACTCTTTTTTTGAAAAAAATGGGGTCTATTAGACCCTAGATCTTTCCTCTGCCCTCAAAGCATCTGATCACACCAAGATCGGTGTGATAAAACGCTTTCCCAATTTCCCAATGGCACTGTTTATATCCGGGAGGGGGGACAATCCCTCCCACTGCTTGTAAAAGCAGTCTAGAGGCTAATTAGCCGCTAGAATTGCTTTTACATGAAAGCCGATCACTGGCTGAAAAGAATGATACCAAGATGATACCTAAACCTGCAGGCATCATTCTGGTATAACCAAGTCCAGCAATATACTGGACATATATTGTAATCTTTTTTTTTCATGCAGCCTCTTGGCTGAATGAAAAAAAGAGATTGATCGGTGGGTATGCCCACCATTAGAATACCTCCCTTCATCCACCCACTTCTAATGATGGGCATACATGCACCATTTATATATGCAGAAGCATGGGGGCATCCTCCCGCAAAAATGTTATGCTACGTACACATGGTCAGACTTTTCCACGGGCAAGCCTCCGTCGGAATTTCGACCGTATGTACGTGGCATTAGGAGCAAATCGCTCCTCCGCACCTGCTGCCCCCATGCTTCGGCATATATGCTCTTTTTTTTAACTGTGGTGGTGAAATCACCTCCAACAGCACTGGAGTCACGGCTTTATGTATCGTGGGAGCAAACGCTGTTGCTGTCAAGATAAATAAATCCGTGCTGCAGCTGAATGGCACACTTGAAAACAAAAAAATGGTTAACAATAAAACACAGTAAACAGTAAAGTATAACAAAATTGCATACCTGAAAAGCAAGCATGATAAAACATAATAAAACATTGCAGAATAGAATACAGTAAAAAAGAGCAACAATATAGAGAGAATAGAGAGAGAGAGAACAATAAAACGACAACTATTTTTTTTATTTTTTTTTTATATATTTGTGTTTTTTTTTTTTTTGTTCGTTTTCTTTTTACACTTTTTTTTTGTAACTGTAATTTTAACTGTAACAGTCGGGTCTCAAAATGCGATGGCATCTTGGGAGACCCTGTGTAAGTGTATCCTAGCCTGTGAAATGCTGTACCCTATGCTAATACTTCACTAGTGTGTGGTAGCGTTCAAACATTCACCAATGCAAAGACCAGGATTGTCAGGACAGCGTGGACAATAATAACGGTTTTCATGCCTAAATCCACGCTTGCTACAGACACGACATCTTTTTTGGGGGGCTCGTTGGGTAGGGGTACTCGGGAGGGCATAAGGAAAATGCCTCTCATACAGCCGGCTAACTGCATTTGGTTGGGAATGGTGAGGTGCAGAACCGTATGGAAACAGAAGGTCTGTGACAATCTCTTCCTGGAATTCAAGGAAGGATAAAGTCCCGCCTGAAGCTCTGTATAGCACATGAGCGTTCAGCAAAGCCAATTGAAATAAGTAAACAGACACTTTTTTGTACCAGCGTCTGGCCTTACGGGCAACTAGATATACGGCGCCAACAACTGGTCGTTGAGGTCCACCCCTCCCATATTTTGGTTATATTAGTGGACACAGAGAGGTTTCTCCACAACACCATACGAATTTGGACTGTCGTGTCTGTATGAAGGGAGGTAAGAACGAAAACATTCTTATTATCCCTCCACTTCATAGCGAGCAAGTTATTACACTGCAAGCAGGCCCTCTCCCCAGCCTAAGACGGGAATCTACAAGCCGCTGGGGAAAGCCCCGGCGGTTAGGTCGCACAGTGCCACATGCTCCAATCTGATGATCAAACAAGTGACTAAACAGTGGCACGCTCGTGTAATAAAGGTCCACGTACAAGTGGTACCCCTTTCCAAATAAGGGTGACACCAAGTTCCACACTATCTTTCCAGTGCTCCCTATGTAATCTGGGCAGTTCTCCGGCTCTACGTAACTATCTTTTCCCTCATAAACCGTAAAGCTCCATGTATAGCCTGTTGCCCTGTCACAGAACTTATAGAGCTTGACCCCATATCTGGCACGCTTGCTGGGAAGGTATTGTTTGAAAGACAAGAGGCCAGAAAATGTAATCAGGGACTCATCAACACAGACAACTTGATTAGGATTAAACAAGGCTGCAAAACGTTGGTTGAAATGGTTAATGAGGGGCCGAATTTTGTAGAGCCGATCGTATTCAGGTTCTCCACGAGGACAACAAAGTTCATTGTCATTAAAGTGCATGAACCGCAAGATCTGCTCGTATCATTTCCAGAGAACATGAGCATATGATCGACTGGGTGGGTGGACAAATAAGTCCGCAGAGTTGGGAATTTATGTGGGCCCATGTTGAGGGAAAGGCCCAGAAAGGACTTAAATTCGGAAACCGTAATTGGTTTCCAATCTCTGGCAAGAAAAGGCAACTGGAGATTAGCGGCGATGTGTTGACCAGCATATATATTCTTTGGTCCACAATAGATCTATAGAGATCTTCCGTGAAAAGCAGTGAAAAAAAATCGGGTGGCTTAAAATCAGCTGTTTCCACCTGAATACCGGGTTGGCCAGTGAATGGGGGAAGTACAGGTTCTGCAGAAGGGGTGGGCACCCAATCAGGATTGGCAAATTCTGCAGGAAGGATACTATGGGATTGACGGGCCTGCCTTTGTCTTCTTCTTGGTGGCAGCGGGACACTACTTGTGCTTGCCACCTCGCCAGCCTGAACTGCACTTATGGGACTCGCCACGTCACCACGTGATACTGCAGTGCTGGATGTACGTCCATGGTGTACTAGGCCGCTGGTGCTTGCCAGTTCACCAGAAGGAATATCGGCACTAGTACTTCTCTGCTCCATACAAGGGACCTGCGGTTCTTGCATCTCAACAACAGCAGAAGATCGGGATCGGGTACGCCTGACCTTAGCAGGGACCTCACCTCTGTCATCAGAGCTATCTGTCATGGAGCCACTGTCCTCTACAGGATCGTATTCTGAGCCTGATTCTGACAGATGAGTGACCTCCTCTTCACTATCTGTCATGCTCCGAAACGTGTAGGCCTCTTCACTAGTGTAGTTTCGATTTGCCATTTTGGGCTCTAAATTTAGTAGTACACTAGTGAGATTCACAGGTAAAAAAGCTCCTGGCTGTTAGCGACTGTATCAAAACACTACCAAAATTTTTTTGGGGATCGCAAGGATCAGGCCCGACTCTGCGAACGCTGCAGTTATGTGTTTAGTGTTTTGTAAGTGACAGTGATCGATCGATACTGCACTTGGGTGGGCTGGGCTGGGCTGGACGGAGGGGGAAAACGCAGGTGCTAGCAGGTATCTGGGCTGATCCCGCTAACAATGCGTTTTTTGGAACCCTAAACTGCTGGGACGCTAGTATAGATCTGATCAGATCAGATATTGATCTGTTCAGATACTATACCACTAAGGGAGTTGTATGCTTTGCGCGTGGGTGTTTGCGGTACTGGCACTAACCTGGGGCGGCGCAGACCTTATTTGACCCTAAAACCTAATTGATATCACCCGCCGGGCGATCAGGGGGTTAATCCGTTATTGGGTAATAAATGGTGGGTGCCCTGACACTATAAAAAACAAACTAACTAACCTGCGTCACTCGTAACAGTTATACGGTGATCACTGGTGAAAGGGTTAACTAGGGGCAATCAAGGGGTTAAAACCTTTATTAGGTGATATATAGGGGTACCTGACGCTATATAAAAACCTGACGGGGAACCTAAATAACAAAATAACTTACTGGCTAACCAGCGTCACCAGTGACACTTATACAGTGATCACAGGTGAAAGAGTTAACTCTAGGGGCAATCAGGGGGTTAAAACTAATGCAGCAATCAGAAAAACGATCGCTTAGTGACACTGGCAAAAGAGGGTGAAAAGGTTACCTGGGGGCAATGAAGGGGTTAAACCTTTATTTGGGGGGGACGGGGGCTACCTTGGACCTAAAGGGGCCTAAAGCTAACTGCCCTGATACTTTTTACAGTCACAAATGACACTAAATGCAGTGATCAGTAAATAAATGACCACTGCAATCAGTGACACTGTGACTGGGGGGGGGGGGGCAGGGGGTGATCTGGGGGGTGATGGGGGGGTGAAATGTGTGCCTGGTGTCAGTGTACTGTTGGTGCACTTACTTGATGTCTTCACTCCTCGACGGGGTGCAAATGTGTGCCATGTAGTGGAGTGTGACATCACTTCCTCCTGCCTGTGTTTACAGTTCACAGGCAATGATGTCTTGATGTGGAAGTATATAAGGGGGAGGATGCAGAAGTACTGGCACCTTCTAACGGAAGACCCCACTCTAGGCCCATACGTGACAGATAAACCCTTATTCACATTTAGGAGAACTACCTCCTTAAGAGACCAAATAACAAGCAGTGAATTTAATGCCGATATCAAAACGCATTGTAAATATAGGGGCACCTATATGTGTGGATCATGTAGATACTGTAGGTATATGTGGGTAGAAAAAAATCCCAAATTACCAGACGGCCAGATATTTAAACCAAGACATTTTGCCAACTGTAAAACCATGGGAGTCATTTACTTATTACAGTGCGACTGCTCTTGCTTCTATATAGGGAAGACCAAATTGGAGTTCTGGAAAAGAGCCTACAGACACATTCACAGTATGAAGACTTGTGACCCAGACCTCCCGCTTGGGAGACACACTATCACCATTCATGCGGGTAAATTTCCAAACATTAAATTCCTCATCCTGGATCGCATCCATCCCAATCCGAGAGGAGGAGATTGGAATAAATCCCTCCTCCAATTGGAAGCACGATGGATTTTCAAGCTCAAAGCGACCCAAACTCCAGGCCTCAACGAGGCAATCTGGTTTAAACCATTCCTGGAGGGTTTCTCCTCTGGAGGGATGGAAAAATAGATACATTACATCTGTTTATTAATAACATACAATACAACCATCCTTTCTTCCCTTTGATCTTGGTGCTTCCTGCCGGATCAAATATTTGGGTCCTCCTTGTTTTTTCTTACGCCAAACCCTCTACTGTGCATGTGTCTGTACGCTCGATATTTGAATAATACATCGTCCTATTCAGCTATCCCAATAGTGTTCTGCCTTTGACTTTTGCATAGTGTAGACACAATATAGAGCACCTAATGATATGATCCCTGCATCTGTATGCGCATAGTTCATAAGATATCTAGAAAAATATTTTGACTATAGATAGAGATCATATACTGTTCCTGGTTAGGGACAGGTTAGTAAAACAGCATTAATGTCAATTTATCTCTGTACTATGCGTATGCAATGTATAGGGAATCCAAGCTAGATATTAGATCATAGATGTATGCACGAATATTATTGTAGTACCAGCTAAGGCATTTCATATATACACCATCCAGCTACTCCCTCCCATGTAATGTAATATCTGATGGTATCTCTCTTGCCATATGTATTCTCTGTTTACTCGATATATGCCAATAATTGTGTATATATACAAGTCCATATATTTCATTCTTCAAATATAAATATGTATTACTCTGTAACTTTATGTCTAAAATCGCTATGAGTAATCTGTATAATTGTATAATTGATTTTTTGTGTTTTTTTCTCTCCATTAAATTTTGCTTCCCCCTCAATACATTGAAGATTCGCTGGACAGTGTATGGATGAAGGAGCTCCAAGACAACACTATATCCATCAGTTTGCACACACTTGGCAGCGGTACAGGATGTGGGTGGTCCTGAGAGACCGCCCGGCACGCCCAGCCTCCCGCCCATTCCCGTATGGACGGGCGGCATGGTGGGAGTTCCCGGCGTCGTTTCTCGACGCCGGGACTCCATATTGCTTCACCCGGCGAGCGTACGTCGCTCGTCGGTGAAGCCTGACGTGCCGGCGGGAGCAGTGGGCGTGCCCGGGTCACTATGCGCAGCCATCGTTTGGTGCGCGGGACCCGGGTGCGCGCGCAGCCCTCGGGGGGCCGGGTTTTACGAGGCACCTGTCACCTCCCCTTCCCCTGGCAATCAGCTGTACTCACAACAGCTGTGTGCAGGGCGGGGATCTTATTGAAATAGACCGCTCGTCCCGTCCAGCAGACTGCAATTGCCAGTCTGAGGAGGAGACGAGCGGAGTACAAACGGCCTAAGAGGTAAATAGCAATCTTATTACTAAAATCCTCACATTCTATGTTCATCCTGTCCTCCGGGTGGTATGTTTACACTATATTCAGCTCTGCAGTTTCTGCTACACTATTGGCGTGCACTAGACACGTCTTGTTTGCTTTCAAGCTGGGGCATTTGTATATGGGATATCAATACTATATACAACTATAAATGAGCCATGTGTGAAACGCGTCAGGTGTGAGTCAACGCCTACACAAAAATATCTATTTGTATACTGTATGTATAAATCGTTGTTCGAATTTTTTCAAAAGCTTTTATTGTGATATGGGGGTGACTGGGGGGGTGAAATGTGTGCCTGGTGTCAGTGTACTGTTGGTGCACTTACTTGATGTCTTCACTCCTCGGCGTCCCGGTCAGAAAGACCGACACGAGGAGTGTGACATCACTTCCTCCTGCCTGTGTTTTACAGTTCACAGGCAGGGGAAGCTTCTCATCGCCAGGAGCGATCGCGAGGGGGTGGCCAGAAATCACTGGCTGCCCCCTCATCTCGGATCGCTCCTGAAGCGAAGCCGACCGTCTCCGCCAGCGGGGGGGTCAGATCGGAACCCCCACCTGTTGGAAGGCAGGCACGTACAGGTACGGGATTGTGCCTGTACGTGCCATTCTGCCGACGTATATGTACATGAGGCGGTGGGCAAGTGGTTAATGTGTTTTCTGTCCGAACTGTCTGCACAAAAAAAAAAAAGCAAACAAAAAAAAAAGCAAACAAAAAAAATCAAACAAAAAAATGCAATCATTATGTTCGCTGAACGA
Organism: Lithobates sylvaticus; assembly: GCA_028564925.1. Taxonomy (NCBI): domain Eukaryota; kingdom Metazoa; phylum Chordata; class Amphibia; order Anura; family Ranidae; genus Lithobates; species Lithobates sylvaticus. The sequence goes on along the minus strand of CM053027.1, from coordinate 297,035,012 downwards.
TTTATTGGTCAGTAGATGATGGCACTATCATTTGCACTCACGCCCGAATGTTCGTTTATTGAAAATGGATTTGGCCTATTTTTCGTATAGTGTATGGCCAGCATAAGACTGGGACTGGGACCAAAAGGAGCAGAAATGGGGTAACTGGCTGTAGGATAAACAGAAAGCAGATATATGGCTAAGAGCCCATACACTATTGATGTAAATCAAGGGAGGGGCTATATCCCTTCCAAGCAGTCAGCATTAGGGATGGATGAAAGGTTTGGCCTGAGCATTTTCGGACGTTCAGTGAACATCCAAATAAATGGGTTCGCCCCCCTCAAACTGACCACAATGCATTGGGGCACTGAACAGTGCATTGCAGGCCCTATTTGGCTGAAGCAGGGAAAGCTTCAGCCAATCAGGGCACAGAGCACTGAGTCATGATTGGACACTGTCATCATGACTTTATCCAATCATGGCTCATTTCCGCCCCACAGTATAAAAGTATTCTTTCTATGTCAGACATTTCCAGTGTGATTTTGGTGTGGAAAGAGATAGAACAGGGCTGTGTTCAGTGCTATTAGTTAGTTAGTGTGCTATACTGTGCTATTTTGCTTCATTTGTCAGTGTAGACTATTAGTTTAGTGTCAGTCTAGGGATAGTGCGAGTGTAGTGAGGAGGACCATCATTCAGCTTTGCATAGTGTGCAGCTAGAGTAGGGACAGCTCAGATAGTTTCACTGTAGTGTAGTGAGACCATGTCATTCATACATACATTAGTGTAGAGTAGGGAGATAGTTGTAGTGAGATAGTGTCAGTAATCTTGACATTAGTGTATAGCTAGAGTAGGGACAGTTCAGATAGCGTCAGTGTAGTGACAGTTGAACACCGTCTATTTGATTGCGTTACTGCCAGTTTAACACCATTTACTTCTGTGTGCGTTACTGGCAGTTTAACGCCATTTACTTATGTGTGCTTTACTGCCAGTTTAATGCCATATAGTTTTGCGTGCATTACTGCCAGTTTAACGCCATATATAGTTTTGCGTGCGTTACTGACAGTTTAACGCCATATAGTTTTGTGTGAATTACTGCCAGTTTAACACCATATAGTTCTATGAGCGTTACTGCCAGTTTAACACCATATCGTTTTGCGTGCGTTACTGCCAGTTTAACGCCATATAGTTCTGTGCGTCACTGTATGTTTGGCACATTATATTGCGGTATATTATAGTGTATCCGTGGAGTGTGTCTGTGTAGTGTGAGTACTCAAATTAAAGTGCACCAAACACCTCTTTACATTGATTAAAGTACATCTACATACAGGTTTCAACTTCTTCTTTACATTTGTTTATAAGCACCATCCCTCCCTCCCAATAATGTCTGGGAGGACAACAAGGAGAGGCAGATGTTCCCTTGGCACTGTAAGGGGGCCAGCATAAAATGTGTCCACAGGCAAAGGTGGACGTGGAGGTCAGTTCTTAGGCAGGGCATAATTTCCTCTGTTTAGTGAGTTTGCCCGTGCTATCCAGCCACAGCATGCAGAGGAGGTGGTGGACTGACTTACTAAACCTTCCTCATCCTCCTCATCCTCTGTCACGCAAGCAGAGACAAGTGTGCAGTCCCCTGCAGTTGCCAGAGTGGATAAACCTGCCTCCTTGTCCACATCTATTCCTTCCATAGCCCCAACATAAGCAACTGAGGAGTCAGCTGAGTTATTTGACCACAGCGTCAGCCACTTGCTTTTGGTATATGTATAGGTTTTTTCTTTTGGTATAGGTTTTGGTATAGGTTTCATGGGCAAAATGAACACACATAGACCAATTTTTCAGTACTTGTTTGACAGGTGCATATCATTGCAATTTTTTACAGCAAGGCCAATTCTTGCTTTCATCAAGGGTACCTCTATAGGGTTACGGTGGGAAGGCGCCACTGACCCCCAAAGACCAATTTTTATGCACCCGTTACTTCTATCTAAAATCAAAGTGACACCAGAATGTATCCAAAAAATCTCTAATCATGTTTCCAGTGCACTACATTGTGGCCTCATCATACACACTGGTTCCCCAGCTGTTGCTGAGCAAAATAAAGGCAGCTTGCAGGGAAAATTTCTTAATTTTTTTCTTAAGCAGATTCCAGACACAGCCACTTTACAGGTAGGCGAAGGGGACCCCCAGGCACTATATTGGAAGGAATTTGTCATTTTTAGGCTTTCACTTTAAAAATTAAAAATCACTGCTCATTTAAAAATGAAGTTTTTCACAAACTTTCTTTTTATTGATACATGTCCCCCAGGCAGGACCCAGACCCCTATAACCATTGTATGCCCAATTATTTGCATATAAGCCTTCAAAATTGGCACTTTTGATTTTTGACGTTCGGGTCCCATTGACTTTAATGGGGTTCGTTATTCGGGTCCGAACTTTAGCTGTGTTCAAAAGTTCTGGTGCAAACCGAACATGGGTCCGTTCAGACAGCTGTTTCTGTTTGCGACACTAATGGGGTTGATTTACTAAAGGCAAATAGACTGTGCACTTTGCAAAGTGCAGTTGCTCCAGAGCTTAGTAATTGAGGTAAAGCTTCACGTTGCAAAGAATAACTAATCACGTGCTAAGAAAATCAAAAAAAAATTTGATTGATTGATACATGTCCCCTGGGGCAGGACCCAGGTCCCCAACACTTTTTATGGCAATATTGCATATAAGCCTTTAAAATTAGTACTTTTGGTTTTTCATGTTAATGTCCCATATACTTTAACAGTGTTTCGCAGCTTTCGAATTTGCTGCGAACACCGCATAATGTTCCATGTTCAGCGAACACCCAGTGACTCGAACATCGGGCTCATCCCTAGTAAGCATAATGGAGGAAAAAAAACAAACAAACCCATATTTCTCTTTTAATTGGGTTTAAATTCAATAAGTATGAATATAATCTTGCTGTTTTAATATTTAGTCTTAGTAAATAATTGTTGGCATTGCATGCTCTATGTGTGTTGAAGGAAGGTGGGGTGAAAGGAGGGCAACACAAAGTAGTTTGCCAAAGGGAGAAAAACAGCCAAATGCATGGCTTCTTAAACCCCCGCAGCACCTGCTTGTCATTTCTTAGGGGAAGTTCCCTGGTGTTGACAATGGCAGAATATTCATGCACAATGTGTGTTAGCCTGGCCACACACCTCCATAGCCAGTGCAAGTAATGCCGCATACACGCGGTCGGAATTTCCAATGGGAGCTTTTGGTCGGATATTCCGACCGTGTGAATGCCCCATTGGACTTTTTCTGTTGGAATTTCCGATGGACTTAGAAAGAGAACATGTTCTAAATTTTTCCATCGGAGGTTATGAATCAATGACTTGTATAGAACTACCTATGCAAACTGAATCACCTCAGGGGGCTTTGGCCACTGGTGTCCATCTGCAGTATAGCGGGATCCTTTAACCCATAGGGTCCACTCCTGACGTACTTACAAACACATACATATTTTTTGGCCATTTTTTTTTTTATAGACAGGGTCTAATTAACCTACCATAGTTTCATAGTTAGTAAGGTTGAATAAAGACACCAGTCCATCCAGTTCAACCTGAGTGAGTGTCTACAACTGTCCCTATCCCTATCCCTGTACATTGCACACTCACTTCAGTCCCTACCCTCAAGGAGCCCACAATCCAAGGTTCCCATTCATATACCAGGGCCAATTTTTTTTTGGACAGAAGCCAATTAACCTACCTGCATGTCTTTGGAGTGTGGAAGGAAACCAGAGTACCTGGAGGAAACCCACGCAGGCACAGGAAGAACATGCAAACTCCAGGCAGATGGTGTCATGGTTGGGATTTGAACCAGTGACCCTATTACTGCTAGGTGAAAGTGCTAACCACCACACCACTGTGCTGCCCACTGTTATCTTGTTGACAAGTCTGACCGTGTGTACGAAGCATAACAGGATAAAAATGCAGAGCTGAAATTTGCACACAGTTGAAGCTTCTGTAAGTGAGGGTGTTGGAGATACCTTGGTGAGGCAGTGGGGGAAGTTTGTTGATGTGCACAAACATTTCTTGTGATCACTATGACTGGTTAATTACAATTATCCAGTGATGGACAGCCAACTCTCCTGGTTCCATGTAGTTCAGCTTGCTCCCAGAGATCAGAACATTGACTTACAATTATAAGAATACTTTACTTAAACTTCTCCTGGCACGGGGACCTTCCTGGGAGGTTGCTCATTTACAACATCATTTTAAAGAATGAGGAAGATTTTTGCACATTTTTATCAACAAAGTGGTTAAAATATATGTTTGTGCAGATGGCATTCTATCTGACAGATGTAAAATTACACACTGGTAAAAAAAAAACACGCATATTATAAATGTGCCATTCGTGACATGACAGCAATGCGAATATGGTACAATGTATTGCAAGAGAAAATAGCTCTTGGCTTTTAGCCAACATGTCCATTCTTATACAATGTTTGAAACAGTATGCATTTACATTTGTATCTAGAATTGTTTGGAACTGTCACTTTTGAAAATGTCATATCAAAACTATAGAAGTACAGATTTTCACTAAGAATCTGAAGTGTCTGTCATTTTACACCTGTTTGACTAAATAGATTATGTAAACTAAGACAGAGAAGTAACTTCCAAAAAGCATAAGTTATTTTTTGTTCTACCATTTTTGACTGACTTTTTCAAGTATATATGATACCCATAGCTTCCTCCCTGATTTGGAGCAATGTCCCTCTGTCCCTCATTCCTCCTCATTTGTCTCTCATTTTGGTCTGATCTATATTGATGTTTATAAAATGCACTTTTTAACTATCAAAAAGGGTTTTCCAGTGCTAAACCGTTGAAACCTCTGATTTCTAAATTGCTGCATTTGTAAACAGTGGCGGCTGGTGCTCAAAATTTTTGGGGGGGCGCAAACAAACAGCCTCACTGTGCCATCAAACGCTGCCACTGTGCCCATTAAATGCTGCCACTGTGCCCATCAAACGCTGCCACTGTGCCCATCAAACGCTGCCACTGTGCCCCTCAAACGCTGCCACTGTGCCCCTCAAGTGCTGCCAGAGTGCCCCTTCAAGTGCTGCCAGAGTGCCCCTTCAAGTGCTGCCAGAGTGCCCCTCAAGTGCTGCCAGAGTGCCCCTCAAGTGCTGCCAGAGTGCCCCTTCAAGTGCTGCCAGAGTGCCCCTTCAAGTGCTGCCAGAGTGCCCCTCCAAGTGCTGCCAGAGTGCCCCTCCAAGTGCTGCCAGAGTGCCCCCTCAAGTGCTGCCAGAGTGCCCCCCCAAGTGCTGCCAGAGTGCCCCTTCAAGTGCTGCCAGAGTGCCCCACCAAGTGCTGCCAGAGTGCCCCTCAAGTGCTGCCAGAGTGCCCCTCCAAGTGCTGCCAGAGTGCCCCCTCAAGTGCTGCCAGAGTGCCCCCTCAAGTGCTGCCAGAGTGCCCCCTCAAGTGCTGCCAGAGTGCCCCCTCAAGTGCTGCCAGAGTGCCCCTCCAAGTGCTGCCAGAGTGCCCCTCCAAGTGCTGCCAGAGTGCCCCTCCAAGTGCTGCCACTGTGCCCCTCCAGTGCTTCCAGAGTGCCCCTCCAAGTGCTGCCACTGTGCCCCCTGCCTGCCCTCTGCACTTACCTTGTCTCGATGTGCAGCTGGTGACGGCGTCAGGCGGCGAGCGGTGTCTCATCGTCCGAGGTCTTCTTCTCCCGCGCTCCTCCTGTCTTCTGCTATTGTCCGTCCGAGTTCTTCTTCTCCCGCGCTCCTGTCTTTTGCTATGATTGGACGCCTAGCGTCCAATCACAGCGCCTGTGACTTCAGCCAATCAGGTTACAGGTAACAGACCTGGCAACCTGATTGGCTGAGAGGCGGGTCTGTGTTAGGGAAGCGATGTATTCGCTTCTCTAACACAATACTGTGTAATCAGCGAACGCACAGCCGTGCACCCGCTGTTTACACTTAGGGAAGCCTATTAGAGCACACCGCTCTAATAGGGTCCCCTATTAGAGCTTACAGCTCTAATAGGGGCGCTTCCAGCAACACCCCCCCCCCCACTGTAATTCAGATGCCCGGCGCCCGATCAGGGGCCGGACACCTGAATAGGGGGCGGCAGCAGTGACAATAGATAGATTCATGCAATGCATGAATCTATCTATTGGTGATAGAGCGGTGCATACTGCACTGTGCCCGGCGCCCTTTTTTAAAGGGACATGTTTAAATAATTTTTTATTTTTTTTTTAACTTTTTTTTTTTAACTGCAAGGAGGGGGGGGGGGGCGGCGCCCGGGCGCCCCCTATGGACAGGCCGTCACTGTTTGTAAATTCCAAAAGCCAATATAAAGGAATAGTAATTGTGTTATCCCCCCTATGCATTGTAAAACGCTAGGTAAACTGTTAGCGCTATATAAATCGTGAATAATAATAGTAGTAGTGGTAAAAAAAAGCACTTGTGGGTTTAACCAATCTTGTTTTTTTGTACACTTCTCCTTTAAGGGGCGTGGCAAAGGGTGTGTCCTATGCCTGCATGCTTTTGCTAATAGGTGTCACTCATTCCCATCTCAAAAAGCTCTGAGGTATGGATACCCAGTGGAAGGTGTTCACATTGGCTTTATTCAATAAAGGGAAATGAGGGGAATCAAGAAATCATCTGGAGCTTAAAGTGCTTGTAAACGATCACCTTGTAAAACAACCCACTCAGTTTGAAATATAAATGGAAGGCAAAACATTTGTGTATAGATTAAAAATGTATATATAAATAAATACCCTTTTTCCCCTTTTTTTTATAAGTGATCACATTCCCTCTGTTCTCAGCTGCATAAGAGCTGGGGGGAAGAGAAGCAGCAGCACACTGAGCTTCCCAGTGAATGGCTGTGCAGCAGAGGGCATGTCAGGAAAAGTCTGATCATTGGAGGAGAGCAGGCTGAGTTTCCAGAATACCTAGAGAACTGACTATGGCGTGCTCTCCTGCTTAGTGTTTTTAATTTGAAAGCAGAGGGACTGGCAGGAACACCAGGGATTTTACATAAAAGAAGCAATACAAAGAGAACAGGATACTTTTTCAAATGTAAATATATTATTAAAGTTCAAAAATCAGGGAAAAATCTTGGGTGCGTGTTATACGCCGATCCCCCGCTGATTGTCAGCCTCCCGGCCTTTCTCGCGGCTTTCGGCCGCTCTTGCCGTCTTTCGGCCGCTTTTGGCCGTTCTCACTGGCTTTCGGCCGCTTTCGGCCATTCTTGGCAGCTCTCGGCTGTTCTCGCCAGCTTTCGGCCGCTCTCGGTGGCTGTCACAGTCCCGCGTAAGCCGACGAGAGCGGCCGAGAACAGTCGAGAGCTGCCGAGAACGGGCGAAAAAGGCCGAAAGCCAGCGAGGGCGGCCGAAAGCCACAAGAACGGGCGAAAGTGGCCGAAAGTCGGCGAGAGTGGCCGAGAACAGCCGAGAGCTGCCGAGAACGGCCGAAAGCGCCCGGAAGCCGGCGAGAGTGGCCGAAAGCCACGAGAATGGCCCGAAATCGGCCGAAAGTTGGCGAGAGTGGCCGAAAGCTATCGAGCGTTGCCGAGATACACAGGACATCCGGCTCTGTATCTCGGCGGCGCCATTTTTAAATGTAAATTACACTGGGGCAAGGCTGCAATGACAAGGTTGCAGATGGGCACTGACAAGGCGGCAGAAGTTTTTTTTTCTTAAAATTTCCTCCTTTTTTTTTAATATTCTGTAGGCGGGACTAGCAAAGAAAGTGAGAAGAAGGTCGCCACCTCCATCAGGAGAAGAAGAAGAAGAAAAAAAAGAAGGAGAATATATATATATATATATGTATGTGTATGTGTGTGTATATATATATATATATGTATATATATGTATATATATATATATATATATATATATATATATATATATATTTATTTATTATATGTAGTGTTTTTATTTAGGCATTCTAAAGACAAGTTTATTCTAGGCAGGCCGCTTTGGTAGCCGTTATCTAATTGCGCATATTAAAAGAGGGTTTGTTGGTCAAAGGACAAATGGCCAGACCAGACTTGCTCCACATATGAAAGGGAACAGATAATGATTATCTTAATCTAATCAGTATTCACACATGTCAAAGGGGGAATATGCAAGAATGTAAATTGGGGCAGCTTTATAATTACAACTATTCACAGCGTGGGGTTGTCTCCGGTCACTCTGAAAGACCGGGGCAGATCAAAGCATTTAATGGAAACGCCCAATCAAATTGCTCAGACATTCAGTGTGTGTGGGGGGGATATAACAGGACGTTCAATCTGTTTAGAAGTGTGTGTTCTTACGAAGGCACCCAAGAGTCACATGTTTCCATGGGACTCTAAATATTTACTAGCACTGTCGTGATATGAACTCTGTTGGATTTTTGTCATCTGTAAGACTGTTCTGTTTTGGAAGTCAATAAAATCTCTCTCTGGGAGAATCGGGTTTTGCTGCGGAGACAATACTTTTAAATAACTATATTCCATCTACGAGGAACGACGATTATAAGATTAGATCACTACATTGGTGCCGTGACCCGGATGTTTCAGGTAGTTACAGGAGGCCAGAATCCAGAGAAAAACCTAGTAAACAGCCTTGGGTGCCGTTTAGTGAAATGAGAAGTGAAAGAGATCGTTTGCAGGAGGAGCTATATAAAATACAGGAAGAAATGAAAAGAATAAAAGCAGGAGGGGTCAAAGTAGCAGCAGTAGGAAAGGAAAGTGCTGTGTCCCCCTCTACCAGTCATTGTTAGGGGTTCCGAGCCCCCCACGCCCCTTCCTGCCGATTCTTAACCGATTTAACATTAGATTCCTGGGGGCGGCCCACTGTTGATGTAACATTAGGGGGAACTCGTGTAAATGCGCTGTTAGATAGTGGGGCAGCTATTAGTTTTAGTAAATCAGTTGTCCCTGGAAATGAGAAAATTAAAATAACAGGTGTCACTGGACATTCCATTGAAGCTCCTTTTGTGCGTGGTGTTGAGATGCAAATAGGGGGAGAGAAGTGGGAGTGTGACGTTGTTTGTGAAAATCAGGACATAATTGGTGCTGATGTCTGTGTACAGCAGGGTTTGGTGGTTGATCTTGCAAACATGAAGTTGTGGATAATGTCGGAAAATGACGGATTGGGTCATGTGTGGCATCCTCCCATGGAATTAGTAACAGCAGCAGTGAAGCCCGCTGGTGTGTTACATGGAGATTGGGATCCCTGTTGGGATAGTCTGATGGGTGAATTTGAAGACATAATGGCTAAACATAAACAAGATTGTGGTAGGATGAATACAATGATTTTATTGGAAGGATTTGATCCTGCACCTGTTAAGCAATACCCAGTTCCGAAAGAGGCCATTAAACCTATAACAGAAGCTATAAAACAATTGGAGGCGCAAGGTACATTAAAAAGGGGTGCATCAGTTTGCAATTCGCCAGCCTGGCCAGTCATCGAGCCCGATGGGTCGTTCAGGCTGACGATAGATTACCGTGCCTTAAACAAATATGCTAAAAGTATGGCACCTGTGGTGGCAGCTTACCCTGAAATGATTGCCAAGTTGACACCAGAAATGAAATGGTTTACGGTCATTGATATCAGTAACAGTTATTGGAATTTATTTATTTATTATTGGACAGTTCTTCCACAAGGCTACAAAGACAGTGCAGCAATATTTCACTCACATATGAAAGAAGTGATTGATAAGTTTTCAAAACCTGAAAGAGTAATTTCATATGTTGATGACATTTTGATTGGGTCAGCCTCTATGGAGGAGCACGTGAACGATGTGAGTGAAATGTTATTGCTTTTGAGAGAAGCAGGTTTGAAAGTTAATCCAAAGAAAATACAATTGGGGAAGCAGGAAGTCCAATTTCTGGGTGTTACTGTAGCACAGTCAGGGCGGAGTATCAATGAACAAAGGGTTGAGCTAATAGCTAAACTACCTTTGCCCACTGATGAAAAAAGTCTGAGACAGATCTTAGGCATGACAGGTTTCTGTAGGGAGTTTGTGCCTCATTATGCATCATTAACAGAGTGTTTGTATGATCTGCTGAAGCAAGATGAATGGATATGGAAATCAGAGCACACACAAGCTATTGAAGCGTTAAAGGAAACTTTAGGCAATGCCCCTTCATTAGCATCACCAGACCCCAACAAAGAATTCAGACTCTATCCACATGTAGGCCTTAGCACTTTGTCCGTTGCACTTACCCAAGATTATTTTGGAAAACAAAGACCTTTAGCCTATGCATCACGTTTACTATCATCTGTAGAACAAAAGTATCCTTTATGTACTCGTATGGTGCTGTGTTGTTATTGGGCAATCAACAAATTCAGATACTTGACAGGTACACAAAGGGTCATCATTGCTAGTCATCACACTCCTATAGTCATGTTAGCCAATGGGAAATGGAAAGAAGCGGATGTGAATTGTAAAAGGCTGGCCAGATGGACTACAGCTTTATTGTCAGAGAATATTGAGGGTTTGATGTTAAAGGAAACTAGTGTCCTGATTGGTGGATTGATGATTGAAGGTGAAGCTCATGAATGTCAAGTACAAGGAAGTAGTTTGCAACACAGAGTTTTTACTGCCGTATCCAAACCCTTTGACCTTGAAAGTGACTGCTGGTACATTGATGGTTCTTCTTATTATAAAGATGGAAGTAGAATCTCAGGATTTGCTGGTGTTTGTGTAAAAGATGGCGAGGTTCAGAGACAATTTTCATATTCATGTAGAGCTCGTTCTGCACAATATGTGGAAATAGCAGCACTTCTGCAAGTTCTCATTGAGTTAAGAGACGATGGTGGAGTTGTTAACATTGCTTCTGACTCAGACCAGGTATGCAAGGGTGCAGTTGTCTATCTTTCATGGTGGAATGTGATGGGTTTTAAAGGAACAGATGGAAGTGAGATAAGATATGCACCCTTATGGAAAATGATAGAGGAGGAAACACAATTCTTTTCAAAAATCAATATCCGAAAGGTACAGGCCCACAAAAAGCAAACAACCGAGCACTACTGGAACAATACGGTAGATAGATTAGCGAAGGAGGCTGCAGTAACATCCCCCGAATGGCCTCATATAGAGCATACTTTATCATTTCCAGTGTCTGCCCTTACACGTGCTCAAGCAAAAGGAGTTGAAGAAAGGACATGTGAGTTGGGTAAATTACAAGATCAGGATGAGGAATTAGCTCAACTAAAAGCAATGTGTGGGACTGGGCCCATACAATTTGAAGGTCAAGAGATGCAGGTGAAGGATGGCCTTTTAATAACTTACAAAAATGATTTATCTTTATGGGTTGCCCCAAAAGGTGTGAGGAAAGACATTCTTACATGGATTCATGGGTCCCCTGTTGGTGGACACCCCAAGCTTCCTTTAGCTTTAGAGAGATTAGATCATGTAGCATGGTGGCCTCAAAATAAACAACACATGCAGGACCATATCTTATCATGTTTGATGTGTGCCAGGCATGATCCCGCAAATAGAAAAAGGAGAGGGGCACTGATGAGGCAAGCTCCCATGGGACCATGGGAGAGAATACAAATTGATTACACAGGTGAATTTCCTAACACTGCACACCAGAACAGATATTTACTCGTTGTGGTGGATTCCTTCAGTCACTGGGTTGAAGCATTCCCTACCAAAAACTGTACTGCCACTACTACTGCAAGGATCCTGGTCAAAGAAATATTTAGTCGGTGGGGGATACCAAAAGTTTTAGACAGTGACAATGGTCCAGGATTTGTAGGTAATGTGATACAAGAGACATGTAAGCTCCTTGGTGTTATTCAAAAATTCCACATCTTCTATCACCCTGAGTCTGCGGGACAGGTTGAACGAATGAACAGGACAATTAAAAATGCCCTTAGAAAGGTTGTAAATGAACAAGGTACTGATTGGGATGAAAAATTACCCTTTGTTCTGGCAACTATTCGTTCCAGAGTTTGCAGGTCCATAGGCTTTGCCCCTTATGAAGCTCTGCTCGGCAGAACAATGAAAACGTGGGAACATCTGATAAATCCAGTCCCAGCAGCATTAGAAACTGTGTCATTATCCGAATCATGGGTAGAGATCTTAAAGGATCATGTGATTACAGTACATAAGGCTGTATGTGCCACTGATGAATGTACCCATAAAAGCTCACAACAGTGGTTTAATGCAATGGGTGACACTAGTGAATACCAAATTGGGTCTAGAGTAATGTTACAGGATTTTTCTGGGTTTCACCCATTTCCTAGAGCAAAGTGGAAGGGCCCTTATGCAGTCATAGATAAAATTGGACCCTCTGTTTACTTACTAGACTTGGGAGAGGACAGGTCAAGATGGAGTCATGCATGTCAGATCAAAGCATATAAGGGAAAAATGGATTTGATGGATGTAAGCATTGTCTAACTTTCTTGCTGAGATTGTCTTTCAGGTCCCAGGAGTGAGGCGAATACCAGAAGACTACACCATAATGAAGACATCCCCCCTGGACAAATACAAGCCTTCTCTATTAACATATGTGTTGATAACAGCGTCAATCACTTTACTTCTTTGCATCACAAACATCAGAGTGAAAGAGTGCCAAGTTGAGGAATCAAAATGCTTCCCAGTGGGGAAATCTGATCGAAATAAAAGAAGTGTAATGGATCATACTACAGAACTTACTGTTTTAGAGGACTCGGAAGGCATCCAGATACATGGGGATACTGTAAAGGGCATAGTCGGGGGGTGGATAGTCGTTAGATGTGAGATCATGATGCCGAAATCTGATTACTTGATGGAATCTGCTGTTTGGACTTACCCAGAAGGAAGCGATCGTCACAGGAGTACAGATATAATATTAGTGGAGACAAAGAATGGACCACAAATGCAAATGACTTTAGAAAGGAACTTTACAATATTTAAGGAGGGTATTATATCCTGTAGCCCTCATGATGTGAAGGATGGAGTCTATGCAAAAATCCTAAAGATAATGGTCACAAATTCTAGAGACTGTCCTACAATTTTACAGTGGCCAGAACATGGACTTTTCCTTGAGCGGATTCAAAATTTAGTGTATAGCGATGTTTCATACTTATCATTACCATTATTGTTGAATTTTACATCATTTAACATTCCAGAAAGTTGCCCAAAATCAATGGGGTTATGGTTTAAAACAGTCTTTCAAACACATATAAACTTATTTTGGGATGCTACACAAGGGCTTAATTTTAAGAAAGTTTCAAAGAGGGATCTGGGTACTGATATCATATCAGGCCTCAGTTTGGGTAGTTCGATTTGGAATAGGGTTGATATAGAGAGTCTAAATATGAGAGAACAAAATTTTGTGGGTGGATTACAGCAGATACTGCTTAAAGGGGGAAGAGTGGATTTAAACGCTCTAGCTGAAATGAAAATAGATATTCAGAACATTCACACCATTGCTGCAGATTTGCAGAACGTTCAAATGTCGGTGAATGCATTGAATAAAACCATTCAAACGAATAATGTATCCAAGTCTATAGTTTGTGGTATTATAGGAAACTTGCTGAGTGAGCATCTGAGCCTAGGGCTTCAAGAAATCAAACGAGGAGAATGGCCAAGGATAATGAACTCAACTTTATTATTCAATCTTATCAAAGACAGTGGTGTTACTTGTAGGAACTTTGCCCTTGCTAATGTAAGGAGCCTGGATACTCTTTGTAATAAAGATCGCATCGGAAAGCAGGAAGTACCTCTGACCATCGACATCCCTACATGGTCAACAAAACCCTTACCCGTATACAAGATGATCGTTCTTGGTGAGGTGGAGGTGAGAAATGGCACTAATATACTGAAACAACTGCTACCACAAAGCAGACTCGTCGTCAAGGATAACCAAGTATGGAAAACCATGGACCCCAACTGCTGTACCAAACGTGCCCAGGCCTGGCTTTGTTCCTGTTCTTTTGAGCGGCTGGAGTACGTAGAGGGTTGTGCTGCTACACACTCTGGAAACTGCCTGGTTCGATTACAAAAATTTGAACCGGCCTGGAAGAGAATAATTCATGGAGAAGACTCGAGGGTCTGTGCATTGGGGGTTCCCTCATTCACTTGGCAGAAGCAAGTTCAGTGCCGGACACCTATCACAGGCTGGTGTGTGAACCTCACATATGGACTGTTAACAATCGGACAGGAAGACATTCAAGCCAATATCCACATGAATCAAGTATCTGTAAACATTGAGCAAACAGATCTTGGCAATTGGGACTCTATGATTTCTCCTTTATTTAAGAAAATTCCACCACTTACAGTTGAATTGGATACATTATTTAAGAGGGATAGTAGGAAAATTATAGAATTACAAGAACTGGTGAAGGAAAACCTCATCAGTTCTAATAAAATTGCTAAAGAATTTCAGGAGCCTTGGTGGAGCATACCCAATAACACTCTTTCTCACCCGCTATTGAGAACTCTTTCCATGATTTTTGTGTTCGTTCAATTTATATTAATATGTTTTTTGTTTGGTTTATATTGTTGTGGTAGAAGACAACTAAGAACAATCCAGAAAAATAAGGAAAGCATAGAGATGGCTTCAATCTTAAGAGCCAGGGATGTCTGAGCGGTTTGATTGTGAATCGATTCTGATTCGAACCGATCCAAGTGGGGGTATATGTAGTATATTGTGTCTAATATATATATATATATATATATATATATATATACATGTGTGTATATATATATATATATATATATATATATATATATATATATATATATATATATATATATATATATGTTATATATATATATTTATTATATGTAGTGTTTTTATTTAGGCATTCTAAAGACAAGTTTATTCTAGGCAGGCCGCTTTGGTAGCCGTTATCTAATTGCGCATATTAAAAGAGGGTTTGTTGGTCAAAGGACAAATGGCCAGACCAGACTTGCTCCACATATGAAAGGGAACAGATAATGATTATCTTAATCTAATCAGTATTCACACATGTCAAAGGGGGAATATGCAAGAATGTAAATTGGGGCAGCTTTATAATTACAACTATTCACAGCGTGGGGTTGTCTCCGGTCACTCTGAAAGACCGGGGCAGATCAAAGCATTTAATGGAAACGCCCAATCAAATTGCTCAGACATTCAGTGTGTGTGGGGGGGATATAACAGGACGTTCAATCTGTTTAGAAGTGTGTGTTCTTACGAAGGCACCCAAGAGTCACATGTTTCCATGGGACTCTAAATATTTACTAGCACTGTCGTGATATGAACTCTGTTGGATTTTTGTCATCTGTAAGACTGTTCTGTTTGGAAGTCAATAAAATTGTCTCTCTCTGGGAGAATCGGGTTTTGCTGCGGAGACAATACTTTTATTAATAACTATATTCCATCTACGAGGAACGCCGCCCAAGTAATGGGAACGCCGTTACCATGAGGGGAAGAGTAATCTGTCTATAAAGTACTTTAAAAACCTGTGTTGTGTTTTTTTTATTAACACTTTTTTACCCCAGAATGGGTAGGGGTACATCGTACCCCATAAATTTACATATGGTGGGGGGGCCGGAATCTGGGGGCAGAGGGGTTTGTGTGTGCCGTGTCTTTCAGAGCAATGGGGAGGAGACCCCAATTGGTCAGCTTTTTGTATCCATCTTTCAGGGTGAGGATAGGGATGATCTTTTGTTGATGGGTGACCAGCAACTTAGTTGGAAAACCCTATTTGTATGTTATATTCTTCTGTTGGAGAATAGAGGTAACAGGGGTAAAGGCTGTGCACATTTCCATTGTGGCAGGAGATAGGTCGGTGAAGAGTTTAATGTTAGCGTACAGGGCTGGCATGGTTTTAAGGGATCTGGCGGCAGAGAGTATATGTTCCTTTACATGGAAGAAATGTATGCGGGCCAAAACGTCCCTAGGGATGTCGTCTGGGAGGCGCGGTGGTTTAGCAATTCTGTGGGCTCGATTAATGAGCATGTCACGTGCGTTGAGACGTGGGAGTAAGTTTGATATGAGTTGTTGCAAGTATGGTGTTATTTTTTTCGGTTAGATCGACTCTTGTATGCCTCTGAATTTGATATTGTTCCGTCTAGAACAGTCTTCTAAATCGGCTAATTTCATTTTGATGTGGTGAATTTCTTCTGTGTGGTGATCCTGCATGTCCAGCACTTCGTTATGTGCTTTAGAATAATCTTGCAGATTTTCTTCCCGAGCATCTGTGCACTCTTCTAAGCAATCTATTCTGTCATGCATTTGGGAGATGGATATTTGAAGCTCCCCATGTAAATCTTGCTATAGTGTAAGGAGCATAGATTTTAGTGTTGCTTCTGAAACAGTGTTGTCTGTAACAGGTATGGAAGCCAGGGAGGGAGTATTGTGGGATCCGTGTGTCCCTGCCACAACAGCAGACCATAACTGTTTTTTGGCATGGGGCTATTTGTTTGGGGAGTGTGCAGGGGAGGTAGCCAGTCTCTTACCTCTATCAGCGTTGTGCCCTCCTGGGGTGTCTGCTGGTGGGGGGAGAGTGTGCATATTTTCGCTCATGGAGGCGGAGGCTGCATCCTGTGGTGATTGCTGTACTGTGATGTTGCTCGACAGCTTTGCAGATACAGCATGGGGAGAGGTGCCAGTGTCAGCGCCATCTTGGGCCTTTTGCACTGCAGCGACCAGCGGGTAATAGTCTGTCAATAGTCTGTTATACCGCTGCCTCGACATGCCCTGGAGCATCCCTGATCATTCCCCGATCTGATGGTGTGAGCTGTGGGAAGGATAGTAGCCGTGGGTTGCCGGTATCCAGGCCATGGAGTGGAGCTCGGACTTCAGGCAGCCATCCTGGTCTGCAGCAGGCCACGCCCCCGAGAACAGGATACTTTATCATACAAGTACCTGATACAGCAGACACATATCAGGAATATGAAATGTTGGGGTAACAAACGCTTAAATCCTTGAATATAAACATCAATAACAGCTATGGAAAAAAAAAACTTAAAGGAGAAGTACAGCCAGAGCTTGTTTGGCTGTACTTCTCCTGTGGATCACAGCAGTGCAGTTAGATGAATCTTGGCCTTTCTATACTAATAAAATAGCCATGCTTAAAGGTTTTTTTTATGTGTTCCATTTTAGTCTATTAAATATCCCCTTTTAAGCATTTAATATATCTAATTCTATGTGCAAATAATAAGAAAAAAGGCTGTTCATCCAGACAGAAATCTTGGGAACTAATACCTTCCTGTATTCCCTGCCAACGGACTGTTATCAGTTAACATTGTTCCCTGATATCTCTGTGAACTACAAAACATTTCTCCATATCATGGAGAAGAGAGTAGACATGTGCGCCGTCAATAAATTTGTTTTGTTTCTTTCCGTTACGTTTCGTATTCGCTGTTAATTCGTAACCAAAATTCTATTTGGATTCGTACAAAATACGAATTTTCGTAACAATTACGAATGTTTGTTATGATGAATTTATCATTATGAGGGGCTCCCACTATCCCTGTGCTGTGCTCATTGAGGGGCTCCCACCATCCCTGTGCTGTGCTGACTTCCTGGGTTTTAAACTTCATCATAACGAATAATCGTAATTAACTAATTCTTATTTTGTCCGATTCTGAATCTCCCATTGACTACCAGTACCAGTCTCCCACTCCCATATTAAAAAAGGTAATTTTCCCAACCCTCACTCAGCAGCAGAAGAAAACCTCTGATTGGTCAACAAAACACCAGTCACGTTTCTGTTGTAACGGAATTTGGATCCAAAATTCGTAAACGAAATTTCGTATTTCGTACAAAATTCGGAAGCATAGCAATTTGTATTTCGGGTCTTCCCGAATGTACGAATTTACGGAAATTTGTACGAATTTTCGATTCGTACGAAACTAATCGCACATGTCTAGAAGAGATGCAGGTTGTATGTAGTCCTAACATAGCATTATGTAAGCCTTACACAATTCCTGTCCTAGGATGACAACACTGCTCAATATGGTTGTCACCCTAGGACAGGGAGTGAGTTAATGGCAAGATTGCCAGATTAAAACAAAGAAGAAAGTGCAAAAAAAAAAAAAAAAAAAATTAATGTACCCACCACATCTAAGGGCTGTTGAACTGCAAAAGTATCTTTTTTTTTTTAATTATTTAGACATGATTTAAGCATTTTTCAATTGCTATCTAATATCATTCAAACTTTTCTTATATTAGAAAGTCAGCTGTGAATGTGCCTCTATAGTTTTCTTAGGGATGAGTGGAAACATGATAATTGCAAAAGCCAGTGTTGTTCTGATTGTTGCACCTGCAAAAATGTCACTGTTGAAGATAAACTCAGCTGTCCTCCTTCCCCTCCCTCCTCATAGACTAATCATGGGATGAGCTCACTCTGGTGACATTTTGTTCACCTTTGCTTCACATCAAATCATTATGTTCTTTTTTTGGTGCACGTTTCAGTAATAGCTGAGGGAAGACAGTACAAACGACATTTCTACCCAGGCTACCTCCTCCTTGGAATAATAAATATTGTAATCAAGCAGTCTTTAAGGAAAAAGGGGGCTTTACAAAGTGATCGTAATGTCCTGACATTATTCACACTCAAATGTCCCAGGAAGTAAGTGATTTGGGGCTGCGCTAATCCTTGATTTAGTCATGTGTCATTGCCGCTAGTGTAAGCGGAAAGCTCTGCAGGAGGCAGGAGCATGGGGTCTCATTAATTTTAACCATTGTAATCTGCTATCATTGTTCTGTGTGTGCTGATAAAATTATGGCAAATTCCACATGACCTAACACAGCTGGCATGTCTTCAACAGAAAGTGAGATGTGCTGGTAATACCCAACCTAATGTACAGTATGTCATAATGCACTGTATAATATATATATATATATATATATATATATATATATATATATATATATATATATATATATATATATATATATATATATATATATATATATATATATATATATATATATATATACAGTGGTGTGAAAAAGTGTTTGCCCCCTTCCTCATTTCCTGTTCCTTTGCATGTTTGTCACACTTAAGTGTTTCGGGAACATCAAACCAATTTAAACAATAGTCAAGGACAACACAAGTAAACACAAAATGCAATTTGTAAATGAAGGTGTTTATTATTAAAGGTGAAAAAAAATCCAAACCATCATGGCCCTGTGTGAAAAAGTGATTGCCCCCTAAACCTAATAACTGGTTGGGCCACCCTTAGCAGCAACAACTGCAACCAAGCGTTTGCGATAACGTGCAATGAGGCTTTTACAGCGTCCTGGAGGAATTTTGGCCCACTCATCTTTGCAGAATTGTCCTAATTCAGTTACATTAGAGGGTTTTCGAGCATGAACGGCCTTTTTAAGGTCATACCACAACATCTCAATAGGATTCAGGTCAGGACTTTGGCTAGGCCACTCCAAAGTCTTAATTTTGTTTTTCTTCAGCCATTCGGTGGTGGACTTGCTGGTGTGTTTAGGATCATTGTCCTGCTGCAGAACCCAAGTTCGTTTCAGCTTGAGTACACGAACAGATGGTCGGACATTCTCCTTCAGGATCTCTTGGTAGACAGCATAATTCATAGTTCCTTTTATCACGGCAAGTCTTCCAGGTCCTGAAGCAGCAAAACAGCCCCAGATCATCACACTACCACCACCATATTTTACTGTTGGTATAATGTTCTTTTTCTGAAATGCAGTGTTCCTTCTACGCCAGATATACTTGGACACACACCTTCCAAAGTGTTCCACTTTTGTCTCATCGGTCCACAGAATGTTGTCCCAAAAGTCTTGGGGATCATCAAGATGTGTTGTGGAGAAATTGAGACGAGCTTTGATGTTCTTTTTGCTCAGCAGTGGTTTTCTCCTTGGAACTCTGCCATGCAGGCCATTTTTGCCCAGTCTTTTCCTGATGGTGGAGGCATGAACGCTGACCTTAACTGAGGCAAGTGAGGCCTGCAGTTCCTTGGACGTTGTTGTGGGGTCTTTTGTGACCTCTTGGATGAGTCGTCGCTGCGCTCTTGGGGTCATTTTGGGCGGCCGGCCACTCCTGGGAAGGTTCACCACTGTTCCATGTCTTCGCCATTTGTGGATAATGGCTCTCACTGTGGTTCGCTGGATTCCCAAAGCTTTGGAAATGGCTTTATAACCCTTTCCAGATTGATAGATCTCAATTACTTTCTTTCTCAATTGTTCCTGAATTTCTTTGGGTCTCGGCATGATGTGTAGCTTTTAAGGATCTTCTGGTGGACCTTACTGTGTCAAGCAGCTCCTATTTAAGTGATGCCTTGATTGTGAATAAGGATGGGCCCGGTGCTCGATGCGAACCCATGTTCGCATCGAGCACCGGGTGTTCGCTCGCTCGGCGAGCCCAGAACTATTTTGGCCGCTCGCATCACATTCGTGTGATGCGAGCGGCCCCGCAATGCATTGCGGCCGGCGCGGCCGGCGCAGTGCATTGCTGGCTGATGATTGGCCAAGCATGCACTGTGACCCCGCATGCTTGGCCAATCACAGCGCCGGAAACTCGGAGAGCCATAATTGGCTACAGGCAGGACGCCTGTAGCCAATTACAGCTCAGGGGCTTTAGTACACGCCCCCTCATTTAAAAGGCCGCCACGCCGTCGGCGCCGGTCACATGCGTTCCAGCTTTAGGAGAGTGCAGGCTCATTCTGTGTCACTCTGCTAGATTCATTTAGAAAGATTCATTTAGAAAGATTTGCTCTACTTTGCTAAACCATTGCTACCTGTCATTGATCGTCCATTGCTGCTGCTGGTTAGTGTGTTTTTAGCTGCTGCTGGGGGTTAGCCTGGTGCATGTCTTACTGTTAGTACAGTATTTCAGTAGTACCAACCGCAGTGCTGTTAGTACAGCACTGCACCTCAAAAGCACCCATAGGGCTTGTAGTGTGTTCGTGGCAGGCACTGGCAGCAAACAGAGCTCCTATATTTTGTTCCCAGAAGCACCTGTAGGACTTGTAGTGTGTTCGTGGCAGGCACTGGCAGCAAACAGAGCTCCTATATTTTGTTCCCAGAAGCACCTATATGACTTGAAGTGTGTTAGTCCCATCACACAGAGCTATATTTTATTCCCAGAAGCACCTATAGGACTTGTAGTGTGTTAGTCCCATCACACAGAGATCCTATATTTTGTTCCCAGAAGCACCTATAGGACTTGAAGTGTGTTAGTCCCATCACACAGAGCTATATTTTCTTCCCAGAAGCACCTATAGGACTTGTAGTGTGTTAGTCCCATCACACAGAGATCCTATATTTTCTTCCCAGAAGCACCTATAGGACTTGAAGTGTGTTAGTCCCATCACACAGACCTATATTTTCTTCCCAGAAGCACCTATAGGACTCGAAGTGTGTTAGTCCCATCACACAGAGATCCTATATTTTGTTCCCAGAAGCACCTATAGGACTTGAAGTGTGTTAGTCCCATCACACAGAGCTATATTTTCTTCCCAGAAGCACCCATATGACTTGTAGTGTGTTAGTCCCATCACACAGAGATCCTATATTTTGTTCCCAGAAGCACCTATAGGACTTGAAGTGTGTTAGTCCCATCACACAGACCTATATTTTCTTCCCATAAGCACCTATAGGACTTGAAGTGTGTTAGTCCCATCACACAGAGATCCTATATTTTGTTCCCAGAAGCACCTATATGACTTGAAGTGTGTTAGTCCCATCACACAGAGCTATATTTTCTTCCCAGAAGCACCTATAGGACTTGCAGTGTGTTAGTCCCATCTCACAGAGATCCTATATTTTGTTCCCAGAAGCACCTATAGGACTTGAAGTGTGTTAGTCCCATCACACAGACCTATATTTTCTTCCCAGAAGCACCCATAGGACTTGTAGTGTGTTAGTCCCATCACACAGAGATCCTATATTTTGTTCCCAGAAGCACCTATAGGACTTGAAGTGTGTTAGTCCCATCACACAGACCTATATTTTCTTCCCATAAGCACCTATAGGACTTGAAGTGTGTTAGTCCCATCACACAGAGATCCTATATTTTGTTCCCAGAAGCACCTATAGGACTTGAAGTGTGTTAGTCCCATCACACAGAGCTATATTTTCTTCCCAGAAGCACCTATAGGACTTGTAGTGTGTTAGTCCCATCTCACAGAGATCCTATATTTTGTTCCCAGAAGCACCTATAGGACTTGAAGTGTGTTAGTCCCATCACACAGACCTTATTTTCTTCCCAGAAGCACCCATAGGACTTGTGTGTTAGTCCCATCACACAGACCTATATTTTCTTCCCAGAAGCACCTATAGGACTTGTAGTGTGTTAGTCCCATCACACAGAGAACCTATATTTTGTTCCCAGAAGCACCTATAGGACTTGAAGTGTGTTAGTCCCATCACACAGACCTATATTTTCTTCCCAGAAGCACCTATAGGACTTGAAGTGTGTTAGTCCCATCACACAGAGATCCTATATTTTGTTCCCAGAAGCACCTATAGGACTTGAAGTGTGTTAGTCCCATCACACGGAGCTATATTTTCTTCCCAGAAGCACCTATAGGACTTGTAGTGTGTTAGTCCCATCACACAGAGATCCTATATTTTGTTCCCAGAAGCACCTATAGGACTTGAAGTGTGTTAGTCCCATCACACAGACCTATATTTTCTTCCCAGAAGCACCTATAGGACTTGAAGTGTGTTAGTCCCATCACACAGAGATCCTATATTTTGTTCCCAGAAGCACCTATAGGACTTTAAGTGTGTTAGTCCCATCACACAGACCTATATTTTCTTCCCAGAAGCACCTATAGGACTTGAAGTGTGTTAGTCCCATCACACAGACCTATATTTTCTTCCCAGAAGCACCTATAGGACTTGAAGTGTGTTAGTCCCATCACACAGAGCTATATTTTCTTCCCAGAAGCACCTATAGGACTTAAGTGTGTTAGTCCCATCACACAGAGATCCTATATTTTGTTCCCAGAAGCACCTATAGGACTTGAAGTGTGTTAGTCCCATCACACAGACCTATATTTTTCTTCCCAGAAGCACCTATAGGACTTGAAGTGTGTTAGTCCCATCACACAGAGATCCTATATTTTGTTCCCAGAAGCACCTATAGGACTTGAAGTGTGTTAGTCCCATCACACAGAGCTATATTTTCTTCCCAGAAGCACCTATAGGACTTGTAGTGTGTTAGTCCCATCACACAGAGATCCTATATTTTGTTCCCAGAAGCACCTATAGGACTTGAAGTGTGTTAGTCCCATCACACAGAGCTATATTTTCTTCCCAGAAGCACCTATAGGACTTGTAGTGTGTTAGTCCCATCACACAGAGATCCTATATTTTTTCCCAGAAGCACCTATAGGACTTGAAGTGTGTTAGTCCCATCACACAGACCTATATTTTCTTCCCAGAAGCACCTATAGGACTCGAAGTGTGTTAGTCCCATCACACAGAGATCCTATATTTTGTTCCCAGAAGCACCTATAGGACTTGAAGTGTGTTAGTCCCATCACACAGAGCTATATTTTCTTCCCAGAAGCACCTATAGGACTTGTAGTGTGTTAGTCCCATCACACAGAGATCCTATATTTTGTTCCCAGAAGCACCTATAGGACTTGAAGTGTGTTAGTCCCATCACACAGAGCTATATTTTCTTCCCATAAGCACCTATAGGACTTGAAGTGTGTTAGTCCCATCACACAGAGATCCTATATTTTGTTTCCCAGAAGCACCTATAGGACTTGAAGTGTGTTAGTCCCATCACACAGACCTATATTTTCTTCCCAGAAGCACCTATAGGACTTGTAAGTGTGTTAGTCCCATCACACAGAGATCCTATATTTTGTTCCCAGAAGCACCTATAGGACTTGAAGTGTGTTAGTCCCATCACACAGACTATATTTTCTTCCCAGAAGCACCCATAGGACTTGTAGTGTGTTAGTCCCATCACACAGAGATCCTATATTTTGTTCCCAGAAGCACCTATAGGACTTGAAGTGTGTTAGTCCCATCACACAGACCTATATTTTCTTCCCATAAGCACCTATAGGACTTGAAGTGTGTTAGTCCCATCACACAGAGATCCTATATTTTGTTCCCAGAAGCACCTATAGGACTTGAAGTGTGTTAGTCCCATCACACAGAGCTATATTTTCTTCCCAGAAGCACCTATAGGACTTGTAGTGTGTTAGTCCCATCTCACAGAGATCCTATATTTTGTTCCCAGAAGCACCTATAGGACTTGAAGTGTGTTAGTCCCATCACACAGACCTATATTTTCTTCCCAGAAGCACCCATAGGACTTGTAGTGTGTTAGTCCCATCACACAGAGATCCTATATTTTGTTCCCAGAAGCACCTATAGGACTTGAAGTGTGTTAGTCCCATCACACAGACCTATATTTTCTTCCCAGAAGCACCTATAGGACTTGAAGTGTGTTAGTCCCATCACACAGAGATCCTATATTTTGTTCCCAGAAGCACCTATAGGACTTGAAGTGTGTTAGTCCCATCACACAGAGCTATATTTTCTTCCCAGAAGCACCTATAGGACTTGTAGTGTGTTAGTCCCATCACACAGAGATCCTATATTTTGTTCCCAGAAGCACCTATAGGACTTGAAGTGTGTTAGTCCCATCACACAGACCTATATTTTCTTCCCAGAAGCACCCATAGGACTTGTAGTGTGTTAGTCCCATCACACAGAGATCCTATATTTTGTTCCCAGAAGCACCTATAGGACTTGAAGTGTGTTAGTCCCATCACACAGACCTATATTTTCTTCCCAGAAGCACCTATAGGACTTGAAGTGTGTTAGTCCCATCACACAGAGATCCTATATTTTGTTCCCAGAAGCACCTATAGGACTTGAAGTGTGTTAGTCCCATCACACAGAGCTATATTTTCTTCCCAGAAGCACCTATAGGACTTGTAGTGTGTTAGTCCCATCACACAGAGATCCTATATTTTGTTCCCAGAAGCACCTATAGGACTTGAAGTTTGTTAGTCCCATCACACAGACCTATATTTTCTTCCCAGAAGCACCCATAGGACTTGAAGTGTGTTAGTCCCATCACACAGAGATCCTATATTTTGTTCCCAGAAGCACCTATAGGACTTTAAGTGTGTTAGTCCCATCACACAGACCTATATTTTCTTCCCAGAAGCACCTATAGGACTTGAAGTGTGTTAGTCCCATCACACAGACCTATATTTTCTTCCCAGAAGCACCTATAGGACTTGAAGTGTGTTAGTCCCATCACACAGAGCTATATTTTCTTCCCAGAAGCACCTATAGGACTTAAAGTGTGTTAGTCCCATCACACAGAGCTCCTATATTTTGTTCCCAGAAGCACCTATAGGACTTGAAGTGTGTTAGTCCCATCACACAGAGCTATATTTTCTTCCCAGAAGCACCCATAGGACTTGTAGTGTGTTAGTCCCATCACACAGAGATCCTATATTTTGTTCCCAGAAGCACCTATAGGACTTGAAGTGTGTTAGTCCCATCACACAGACCTATATTTTCTTCCCATAAGCACCTATAGGACTTGAAGTGTGTTAGTCCCATCACACAGAGATCCTATATTTTGTTCCCAGAAGCACCTATAGGACTTGAAGTGTGTTAGTCCCATCACACAGAGCTATATTTTCTTCCCAGAAGCACCTATAGGACTTGTAGTGTGTTAGTCCCATCTCACAGAGATCCTATATTTTGTTCCCAGAAGCACCTATAGGACTTGAAGTGTGTTAGTCCCATCACACAGACCTATATTTTCTTCCCAGAAGCACCCATAGGACTTGTAGTGTGTTAGTCCCATCACACAGAGATCCTATATTTTGTTCCCAGAAGCACCTATAGGACTTGAAGTGTGTTAGTCCCATCACACAGACCTATATTTTCTTCCCATAAGCACCTATAGGACTTGAAGTGTGTTAGTCCCATCACACAGAGATCCTATATTTTGTTCCCAGAAGCACCTATAGGACTTGAAGTGTGTTAGTCCCATCACACAGAGCTATATTTTCTTCCCAGAAGCACCTATAGGACTTGTAGTGTGTTAGTCCCATCTCACAGAGATCCTATATTTTGTTCCCAGAAGCACCTATAGGACTTGAAGTGTGTTAGTCCCATCACACAGACCTATATTTTCTTCCCAGAAGCACCCATAGGACTTGTAGTGTGTTAGTCCCATCACACAGAGATCCTATATTTTGTTCCCAGAAGCACCTATAGGACTTGAAGTGTGTTAGTCCCATCACACAGACCTATATTTTCTTCCCAGAAGCACCTATAGGACTTGAAGTGTGTTAGTCCCATCACACAGAGATCCTATATTTTGTTCCCAGAAGCACCTATAGGACTTGAAGTGTGTTAGTCCCATCACACGGAGCTATATTTTCTTCCCAGAAGCACCTATAGGACTTGTAGTGTGTTAGTCCCATCACACAGAGATCCTATATTTTGTTCCCAGAAGCACCTATAGGACTTGAAGTTTGTTAGTCCCATCACACAGACCTATATTTTCTTCCCAGAAGCACCCATAGGACTTGAAGTGTGTTAGTCCCATCACACAGAGATCCTATATTTTGTTCCCAGAAGCACCTATAGGACTTTAAGTGTGTTAGTCCCATCACACAGACCTATATTTTCTTCCCAGAAGCACCTATAGGACTTGAAGTGTGTTAGTCCCATCACACAGACCTATATTTTCTTCCCAGAAGCACCTATAGGACTTGAAGTGTGTTAGTCCCATCACACAGAGCTATATTTTCTTCCCAGAAGCACCTATAGGACTTAAAGTGTGTTAGTCCCATCACACAGAGCTCCTATATGTTGTTCCCAGAAGCACCTATAGGACTTGAAGTGTGTTAGTCCCATCACACAGAGCTATATTTTTCTTCCCAGAAGCACCTATAGGACTTGTAGTGTGTTAGTCCCATCACACAGAGATCCTATATTTTGTTCCCAGAAGCACCTATAGGACTTGAAGTTTGTTAGTCCCATCACACAGACCTATATTTTCTTCCCAGAAGCACCCATAGGACTTGAAGTGTGTTAGTCCCATCACACAGAGATCCTATATTTTGTTCCCAGAAGCACCTATAGGACTTTAAGTGTGTTAGTCCCATCACACAGACCTATATTTTCTTCCCAGAAGCACCTATAGGACTTGAAGTGTGTTAGTCCCATCACACAGACCTATATTTTCTTCCCAGAAGCACCTATAGGACTTGAAGTGTGTTAGTCCCATCACACATAGCTATATTTTCTTCCCAGAAGCACCTATAGGACTTAAAGTGTGTTAGTCCCATCACACAGAGCTCCTATATGTTGTTCCCAGAAGCACCTATAGGACTTGAAGTGTGTTAGTTCCATCACACAGACCTATATTTTCTTCCCATAAGCACCTATAGGACTTGAAGTGTGTTAGTCCCATCACACAGAGATCCTATATTTTGTTCCCAGAAGCACCTATAGGACTTGAAGTGTGTTAGTCCCATCACACAGAGCTATATTTTCTTCCCAGAAGCACCTATAGGACTTGTAGTGTGTTAGTCCCATCACACAGAGATCCTATATTTTGTTCCCAGAAGCACCTATAGGACTTGAAGTGTGTTAGTCCCATCACACAGAGCTATATTTTCTTCCCAGAAGCACCCATAGGACTTGTAGTGTGTTAGTCCCATCACACAGAGATCCTATATTTTGTTCCCAGAAGCACCTATAGGACTTGAAGTGTGTTAGTCCCATCACACAGACCTATATTTTCTTCCCAGAAGCACCTATAGGACTTGAAGTGTGTTAGTCCCATCACACAGACCTATATTTTCTTCCCATAAGCACCTATAGGACTTGAAGTGTGTTAGTCCCATCACACAGAGATCCTATATTTTGTTCCCAGAAGCACCTATAGGACTTGAAGTGTGTTAGTCCCATCACACAGACCTATATTTTCTTCCCAGAAGCACCTATAGGACTTGAAGTGTGTTAGTCCCATCACACAGACCTATATTTTCTTCCCATAAGCACCTATAGGACTTGAAGTGTGTTAGTCCCATCACACAGAGATCCTATATTTTGTTCCCAGAAGCACCTATAGGACTTGAAGTGTGTTAGTCCCATCACACAGAGCTATATTTTCTTCCCAGAAGCACCTATAGGACTTGTAGTGTGTTAGTCCCATCACACAGAGATCCTATATTTTGTTCCCAGAAGCACCTATAGGACTTGAAGTGTGTTAGTCCCATCACACAGAGCTATATTTTTTTCCCAGAAGCACCCATAGGACTTGTAGTGTGTTAGTCCCATCACACAGAGATCCTATATTTTGTTCCCAGAAGCACCTATAGGACTTGAAGTGTGTTAGTCCCATCACACAGACCTATATTTTCTTCCCAGAAGCACCTATAGGACTTGAAGTGTGTTAGTCCCATCACACAGAGCTCCTATATTTTGTTCCCAGAAGCACCTATAGGACTTTAAGTGTGTTAGTCCCATCACACAGACCTATATTTTCTTCCCAGAAGCACCTATAGGACTTGAAGTGTGTTAGTCCCATCACACAGACCTATATTTTCTTCCCAGAAGCACCTATAGGACTTGAAGTGTGTTAGTCCCATCACACAGAGCTATATTTTCTTCCCAGAAGCACCTATAGGACTTAAAGTGTGTTAGTCCCATCACACAGAGCTCCTATATTTTGTTCCCAGAAGCACCTATAGGACTTGTAGTGTGTTAGTCCCATCACACAGAGCTCCTATATTTTCTTGGCATCACACAGAGCTATATTTTCTTCTCAGCAGCACCCACAGGACATCTAGTGTGTTAGTGGCATCACCCATAGGACTTCTAGTGTGAGTGGCATCACACAGAGCTATATTTTCTTCTCAGCAGCACCCACAGGACTTCTAGTGTGTTAGTGGCATCACACAGAGCTCCTATATTTTCTTTGCAGAAGCACCCATAGGACTTCTAGTGTGTTAGTGGCATCACACAGAGCTCCTATATTTTCTTCTCAGCAGCACCCACAGGACTTCTAGTGTGTTAGTGGCATCACACAGAGCTCCTATATTTTCTTCGCAGAAGCACCCATAGGACTTCTAGTGTGTTAGTGGCATCACACAGAGCTCCTATATTTTCTTCTCACTTCTAGTGTGTTAGTGGCATCACACAGAGCTCCTATATTTTCTTTGCAGCAGCACCCATAAGACTTCTAGTGTGTTAGTGGCTCACACAGAGCTCCTATATTTTCTTTCTAGAAGCACCCATAAGACTTCTAGTGTGTTAGTGGCATCACACAGAGCTCCTATATCTTCTCAGCAGCACCCACAGGACTTCTAGTGTGAGTGGCATCACACAGCTCCTATATTTTCTTTGCAGAAGCACCCATAGGACTTCTAGTGTGTTAGTGGCATCACACAGAGCTCCTATATCTTCTCAGCAGCACCCACAGGACTTCTTGTGTTAGTGGCATCACACAGAGCTCCTATATTTTCTTTTTTTTTAAATTTTTTTATTTAACTTTGGAACATGGTCTGTCTGGACCAACAATATACATATCAATGCAAAATATAATACAGACATCAATCTACAAACAGTAAAGACAACAGGTATGTACAACTGGTTGTTCCTCATGGTTTCTTTCCCTGTGTAGTTCGTTGGTAGGATCACTGTATATGTTCTGTCTGGGGTTCTTTCTACTTTCTCTACCGGGCATAGATGCTGTGTGTTCGGTTGAGGGGGAGCACGGGAGACCTTGTCTCCTGGTGGGATTCATGAGGAGAACTCTATCATCTGTTTGGCTAGTTCAACTGGTATTTTAAGTGGTCTGGGCGTGCGCCAGCAGCCCACGTTCCTTTTTTTCCTTTTTCTATTTGCTTATTTGTATTGGGTTGTATAGGGTTCCCCCCTCCTCCAATCCCTCTCCACGGCTCCCCTTAAACATTGGGGGGTTTCTCGTGGTTTGGGTTCTCAGAGGGGGGAAGCCGGAGTTGGAAAAGAAGAGAGGAGAAAACAGAGAAGGCGTAGAGCGGGGGTAGGGGAGAGGTAAGGTGGGGTGTGAGAGGGGAGGGGAGACGGGAGGGGCTGGGAGGTGGAAGGGTAGAGGGTGAGTGTGGGTAGGAGGCTGCCTGCAGCCATGGAGCATCGAATAACTGGATGGAAGTTTTACAAGCCTTCATTTAACCCGTGTCCCCATTGTGGGTGTATCTATGTCAGGGTCTGTGTCCTCCCGTCTCAGGGGATTATTACAGAGCTGCGCAGCGTTTGGCCTTCTGTGGAATATATGAACATGGTCCATACTTGCCAGGTTTTGGTAAAGGTCTCCTGTCTTTTTTGCGCCGTAAGTATGAGGTCTTCCATCCTTCTAATGTCGTCAACTTTCTGGAGCCATAGGTCAATGGATGGTGGGAGGGGGGACTTCCAGCAAAGTGGAATGCATGCCTTAGCGGCGTCAAGAAGGTGGCGTATAACCGATTTTTTATACCTTCTGTTGGGTATGTCATTCGCGTGGAGGAGGAAGAATGCTGGGTCGTCTGGGATGGTCCTTTCTGTGAGCTTTTGTAATGTCTCGCGTATAACCTTCCAGAAATGCTGTATCTTTGGACATGTCCAAAAGATATGCAGCATGGTCCCTTTCTCATTTTGACATCTCCAGCAGAGATCTGACGTCGCCGGGAAGAACTTATGTAACACTACCGGGGTTCTGTACCACCTAGACATGATCTTATAATTAGTCTCCTGGGTTTTGGCACAGATAGATGATTTATGGGTATATTGGATGATGTGTTGTCTTTTGGTGGAGCTAAACTGAGTCCCTAGTTCCTCTTCCCATTTGAGTATGCCCGGTGGTACGAAGTCTCCTGTGGGGTTGTTCACAAGTGTGTACGTTAAGGATAATGTGTGAGGGAGGGGTCCTGTATCATTACACATGTCCTCCAGTGCTGTGAGTTGTTGGCCACAGGCTGGAGGTGGTGGGATGGTCCTGAGAAAGTGATGGATCTGTAGGGCTCTCATAAAATCTAGGCCGTACTGGCCCGTTTGGTCTGTTAGTTCTTCTACTGACTTCCACCTCCCACCTGAGCTGAAGTGTTGAGCTTGGTGTATGCCTAATTCTGTTAGATGTCTAAAGGGGCCATTTCCCATGCCCGGAGGGAAAAGGGGGTTTCCCAATATCGGGCGAATTGGCGAGTCTGGCGTGGAGATCCCTCTCAGAGAGATGAGATGTGCACATATCTTTGCCGTGTTCCCTATCAGCGGGTGTTTTTTAGTTTCTGGTGGTAGTCCCGGGTAGCACCATGGAGTGCCCTGAAGAGGCGCCATGCTTTGGGCTTGTTCCACCTGGGTCCACAGTTTGGTCTTCTGGTGGCGACACCAGTCCAGGAGTCTGCCCAGGTGGACCGCTTGGTAGTAGGCTCGCATGTTAGGCAGAGCTAATCCACCGAACAGTTTGGGGAGGACTAAGAGCCCGTTAGATAGCCTTGGCCTTTTTCCTGCCCAGACGAATTGTGTAAATAGGGATTGTATCTGTTTAAAGTAGGTGTGCGGGATGTGTACAGGGAGGGCCTGCATTAGGTACAAAAATTTTGGGAGGATGGACATCTTTAGGATATTGCAGCGTCCCAACCACGAATGTAGGCCGGTTTGCCATTTCTGCGTTAGTGTCCTGACTTTTTGTAGGAGTGGGGGGAAGTTCAGGTCGTAGACTTTCGTGAAGTTTTGGGGAATTGCTGTGCCTAGATACTTCAGAGCTGATGTCGTCCATTTCAGCTTAAAGCTGGATCGGAAATGTGACAGTTGGTCTGGTGGAATGTTTACCCCCATCGCTCCCGATTTTGAGAAATTGATTTTTAAATTTGACAATGCGCCGTAGGTCTTAAATTCTTCTAGTAAGTTGGGGAGCGAGATTATCGGGTTCGAGAGGGTAAACATTAGGTCGTCTGCGTATGCCGATACCTTGTATTGTTTTTGTTGTACTAGTATCCCTTTGATATTTATGTTCCCCCTAACGTGGGCCAGGAACGGTTCTAGTGAAAGTGCAAAGAGGATAGGTGAGAGTGGGCAACCCTGTCGTGTCCCATTTCTGATCAGGAATGGGTCTGATAAGATACCGTTAGCTTTTACTCTTGCCGCTGGCATTGTGTATATTGCTGTCACCCAGTTTAACATGGTAGATCTAAGGCCCATATGTTTCAGTGTGGTAAACATAAAATCCCAGCTCACTCTATCGAAGGCTTTCTCAGCATCAGTGCTGAGAAAGACACTTGGAGTTTTGGTGAGGGTTGTGTGGTGTAACAGGTTTAACACTTTCGTGGTATTGTCTCTCGCTTCCCTTGACGACACGAAACCCACCTGGTCCAGGTGGATAACGTGAGGCACATGCGCTTGGAGTCTCAGGGCCAGGATCTTTGTGAACAGCTTCAGGTCCGTGTTCAGCAGAGATATCGGACGGTAGCTCCCACACTGTCCCGGGTCCTTACCTTCCTTTGGTATCACTGCTATTTGGGCCTGTAGCGTGGTGTCATGTAATCTCCCCCCCTTACCTAGATCGTTTAGGAGCGCTACTAAATGGTTGCCTAATGATGGGAGGAACGTCCGATAGTAGTGGGTCGTGAGACCGTCTGGCCCCGGTGCCTTGCCTTTTTTGGAGTTTGCTAGCGCTACTTGCAATTCTGTCAGGGTTATGGGTTCTTCTAGAATCTGGCATGTCTCCGACTCTAGGGTGGGCATCTTGGAGTCCCTGATGTATTCCTTCACCTGTGCTAGTGCTGGTCGCGTAGTGGACAGGTTATATAGGGCTTCATAATACGACTTAAACTCCTGGGCTATTTGTTTGGGTAACGTTTTTTTCAGTCCTGACGGGTTGTGTATGTGTGGTATGTAAGAGGCTACCGTCTGTGCTTTCAATGATTGCGCCAGCAGTCTACCGCACTTGTTTCCTGACTCATATGCCTGTCTACGTGATATCTGCAGTGCTGCCTTGGCTTTAAATAGGAGTAGGTCCTTCAGTTTTGTACGTGTTTCGTCCAGGGCGCTTCCCACTGTCCTGGATGGTGTCTGTTTGTGTTCTACTTCTAATTTCCGAAGTTTGTCTAGTAGCTCCTCTAGCTGTGCTGTTCTCTGTTTCTTGATCCTTGCCCCATGTTTTATAAGCACTCCTCGGATCACTGCCTTGTGTGCCTCCCATACAAGCCCCATGTTACAGTCAGGGGTAGTGTTCGTGCGAAAGTAGTGGCCCAATTCTTTCGTGACGTCTGCTATGGTTTCTGGGTCGTGGAGTAGGCTGTCGTTAAGTCTCCATGTTTGTTTTTGTTTCGTGGTGTGGTCTTTCAATGCGTATGACATTGTCACTGGTGCGTGGTCAGACCATGTAATGGAGCCTATGGTCGTGGTTTTAACCGCATGTAGCTGGTGGTGGGGGATCAAGAAGTGGTCTATTCTTGAATAAGTTTGATGTGTGTGGGAGAAAAACGTGTAGTCTCTCTCACCGGGGTGAAAGAGACGCCAGGCGTCTACCAGTCTCGCCTCGTGTAGTGCTGCGTGGATTGCTTTCCGTGCCCCTCTGGGGAGCGATGAGGTACCTGTGGATGTGTCCTCTGTCGGGTTTAGCGCCGTGTTTAGGTCTCCCCCTATTATAAGGTGTCCTTCTGCAAAGTTACGAAGGGTCTCTAAGTGTTTTTTAATGAAGGAATCTTGTTGATTGTTCGGGACGTAAAGGTTCGCAATAGTCACCTTTACTCCTCCAATCAACCCTTTTAGGAACAAAAACCTCCCAGCCGGGTCTGTCTTCTGTTTAACTAGCGTCCATGGGACCCTTGCTGCAATCTGGATGGATACTCCTCTAGACTTGGCTTCCGTATGGGTGGAGTGGTATACCGTCGGGTAGTGTCTATTTTTCAGGATCGGGAAGTTTCTTTCTCTAAAGTGTGTTTCTTGTAGTAACACAATATCTGCTCTCAGTCGTTTCATGTCATGTAGTAACATCTTTCTTTTTTCAGGGACATTAAGTCCCTTTGCATTTAGTGAGACCATTTGTATCTCTTCCATGGCTGCGTATGGAGTGGGGAGGGTGTGGTGGGAGGGTGTCGGGGAAGGAAGGAGGGGGTAAGGTTGGGTGTGGGGAAAGTTATGGAAAAAAAAAAAAGAAAAAAAAAAGGGGGAAAAAGAGAGAGAAAAGTGAGTAAAGGTATAGGTTGAGGGTAGATTTACCACCTATTGCTAGGTGTCTGCTAATCAAATAAGCTTTCGGTGCACTCCGTCCTGCGGATGTGCACCCTAAATTTACAGCTGTCTCGCTGTGTGAACGTCCACCGGCAGCAGCCGGCAGGCGTGACCTATTTGGGAGTGTGTCTAGCGATGGACCAACGGGGGGAGCTCCCCCCCTCCCCGGGCCCACCAGACCTCCTGTTGCTGGGTGGGTGAGAACGGATATATGCGGCTATACGGGGTAGTGTGTATACTGGCATGTAATTCCATTCAAAATGTGGAATGGGATCAAAATTACCTGTTTTGAACCATAACATAGACATCAACGTTTCTCAGAGCATGCATGACCAAACCAGCAGTATGATACAACAAATAACTTTAACTTTAACCCCCCATTCAGCCCTTCCATTAAAGTACTTACGGGTCGGGCACCACATGAAACAACAATTAACCCTTCTGTGTCCCTCTCCCCTGCCCCCTCCCATCCCCCTCATCCCCCCACACCTACCCCATCCCACACGTCCATATTTCTTCTCCATGTCTGTTCCCCAGTGGGGGGCGGTGGTTTGCCCTGTGACAACATGACTGTGACCACCTCGTAAGATCTCGTGTGGTCTCCAACTGTTCCAGAGGTAACTCAGTCGCCCAACCAGGCTGCCACCGCTCCCCCCCCCCTCCCGTCCCAGAAAATTGCCCGGCTTAACTCCTCCCGTCCCGTCGGTTCCCGGGATGGCCCCTCCGTCCACCCTTGGTAGCAAGCAAAGCCACTGGTGTTCTTGTGCGGGTCTGGAGTGATTCTTAGCGAGTGTTGCATAGGAGGCTCGCGCCAGGGCACCGCAGGCGGGTCAAAAAGAAAAAGGGGGGGGGAGAGCCATGCAGCGTTTCTGTGGCAGTCCATATCCTAGGATTACCTTCGTCGGTGGTTCGGAGCGGGG
This sequence comes from Lithobates sylvaticus, assembly GCA_028564925.1. Classification (NCBI taxonomy): domain Eukaryota; kingdom Metazoa; phylum Chordata; class Amphibia; order Anura; family Ranidae; genus Lithobates; species Lithobates sylvaticus. The sequence goes on along the minus strand of CM053027.1, from coordinate 297,000,001 downwards.
GGGCATGCTGCCACTGGCAACCCGCACACGGGTGGGACTGCGGTATGGTTTGGTCATGAGGCCGATATACTAGCGGGTCATACCAGGGCGCAGTGTGCAGAGTGTCTGTAGCGGGTGCCTTCCATGGAGCGGGACGGGACGGTATGGGGCACTACAAGGTGAGTTAGTAAAAAGTTATGTTCTGGATGACCTCCGGCCTTCTCCCGCATGGTGTCAGTCTGGGGGGGTCGGGACGCAGGGCAGCGGGAGGTAGTAATGGCTGACAATTCAAGGTGGCAATGTGGCCGAATGGGGCAAGGGTAAACTCACTGCTTAGGGCTGTGCTCTGGGTAAGTCTATGACTCACGTGTTCCATCGGTCCCAGTGGGTCAGGTTCTTCCTCGTGTTCGTTGCTGCTGACGAGCTGGAAGGTATGGGCCGCTTCGCGCTGTCCCCGGCCGTCCAGATGGTCTCGGTAGAGGTGCCAGCCAATCTGGTACGGTGATCGGCTCCGCGCCTATAAATGAGAAGAAAGCAGGGAGGTCCTCCACTGAGCGCATAGTAAACGCTGCCCGGTCATTGCGGAATGATACCGCCAGGGGGTATCCCCACCGGTACGTGCATCCGTGGCTTCTGGCTACTTCAAGAGCCGGTTTTAGCATGGCACGTCTTTGCAGGGTTGCTCTGGAAAGGTCCGGTAGTATTTGAATGTGTGCGCCATCAAAGTCAATTTCCCCGCGGTCCCAGGCCTTGCGCAGTATTGTTTCCTTTAGAGAGTAACGGTGGAGGCGGCAGAGTACATCCCTGGGTCTCTCTGGATCGGTCGACCTGGGGCCCAGTGTGCGATGTACTCGATCGAATTCCAGTGTGGGTGGTGGGCTCTCCAGTAAGGTGTGCAGTATTGCCGTTACTGTTGCGGCTAGGTCCTCCGAACCGGTCGCCTCTGGGATCCCTCTTAGCCGCAAATTATTGCGGCGGCTGCGGTCTTCAATTTCTTCCAGGCGCAGCTGCATCTCTTGGGCTGTCTTGGCGCTCGTTTCTTGGGCATGTTCCAGGTTTTGTACCCTGGATGTCAGCGCCGCCAGCAGAGACTCTCCGGAGGATACCCGCTCCTCTACCTCGTGTAGTTCTTCTCGCACCTCCTGGATATCTCTATTGTGGGCTTCCTCAATTCTTTGTATGAGACCTTCTATGTCAGCCCTCGTGGGCAGCGCTTCAATATCTGCCCGTGTAGGTAGGGCCCGTAACATGGTGCGTAAGTCCTCATCCATGGCTTGCTGGTATCGGACAGGGCTTGCCATTGCTTCCCCGGGTCTCTCTACTGTTTCTGCGGGGTTCACTGGTGTCGATGAGTTGGTTTTATCTCCAGTGGGTCTCCTAGTCCCCGTTTCGTCTCCACGTGGCGCGGTCGCAATGGCGCCTGCTGGTGTGCCTTGGTTGCCTCTGAAGTACCGAGTTATCCCGGGCTGGGATGCGGGATTTCTGGCCCCTCTTGTAGCCGACCGTGTCCTGCACCTATTGGTGCTGCTCATGCCACTCTCACTTTGCGATATAGGTGGCTTTTGGTCCGGTTAGGCTGGGTCAGGCCGGGAGCTCCTCCACAACACGTCTCTACACGGCCATCACACAGAGCTCCATTTTCTTCTCAGCAGCACCCACGACTTCTAGTGTGTTAGTGGCATCACACAGAGCTCCTATATTTTCTTTGCAGGAAGCACCCATAGGACTTCTAGTGTGTTAGTGGCATCACACAGAGCTCCTATATTTTCTTCTCAGCAGCACCCACAGGACTTCTAGTGTGTTAGTGGCATCACACAGAGCTCCTATATTTTCTTTGCAGGAAGCACCCATAGGACTTCTAGTGTGTTAGTGGCATCACACAGAGCTCCTATATTTTCTTTGCAGAAGCACCCATGACTTCTAGTGTGTTAGTGGATCACACAGAGCTCCTATATTTTCTTCTCAGCAGCACCCACAGGCTTCTAGTGTGTTAGTGGCATCACACAGAGCTCCTATTTTCTTTGCAGAAGCACCCATAGGACTTCTAGTGTGTTAGTGGCATCACACAGAGCTCCTATATTTTCTTCTCAGCAGCACCCACAGGACTACGACTACAATGGCTGGAAGACCGCCAAGGGGAGGCAGAGCGTGCAGAGCCAAGAACACAGGTCAGGCAGGCTCTGTTTCTAGTGGACGTGGCCGTGGCCGTGGACATGGTCGTGCATCGTCATCAGCACGTGGCCATGGGACACGCGCGTCTTTGTTTTCGGCAGCTGGACATGTGGAGCCGCATCATGCTGAAGGCTTGGTAGAATGGATGACCAAGCCCTCCTCATCCTCCTCATCCTCTCTCACCCAGGCTCAGGGTACTGGCAGAGCAGCTGCCAACGCGTACTCAATGGCATCATCAGCCACCCCTTCCCTAGACCCACCATGTCCTCCTGAGGAGTCCCCCGAACTCTTTGAGCACAGTGTTGGGTACATGCTCCAGGAGGATGCCCAACGATTCGAAGGCTCGGATGATGATACCCAGCTTGAGGAAGTCAGTAGTGTGCGCGCAGAGAGAGGGGATGCTGAAGGACAGCAATCTGGCAGTACTGTTCGACCAGCTGCAGCTTACTGCCAGGTTTGCTCTAGTGGTGAAGAGGGAGGGGATGATGAGGTCACTGACGCCACGTGGGTGCCTGGAGGGAGAGAGGATGAGGAGGAGGACGAGGAGGAGGACGAGGAGGAGGAGGATGCGGCGTCACATGTCCAACAAGGCAGGATGCCCCCTGGAGGCCAGGTAGAGGCCAGCACAGCAACTGTACAACACCGCAGAGCTCCGCCTGTGCAGGGCGCTGCCTCTGCACGTTATCAGAAAAGTTCTTTGGTGTGGGCCTTTTTTGAGACGAGTGCATCAGATCGCACCACTGCTATTTGCAATATTTGTCTCAAGCGTATCTCGCGTGGCCAAAACATCAGCCGCTTGGGCACCACAAGCATGAGCAGACATATGTCGACCTGCCATGCAGCTCGTTGGCAGGCACACATAAAAGACCCACACCAAAGAACTAAGCGGACCTCTCCTTGCTCCTCATCAGCTGGGATCTCCATCCCCACTACACCTTCAGTCCTCTCTGAAAGCTGCTGTGAGAGGACTGAAGGTGTAGAATTAGGTGTGTCACAACCAAGTACTTGCAGTACACCGACGTCCGATTGTAGCAGGCAAATTTCCCTGCCCCAGCTGCTGGACCGTCGAAAGAAGTACACTCCCAGCCATCCACATGCCCAGCGGTTGAATGCTAGCTTGGCTAAATTGCTAGCACTTCAACTACTGCCTTTTCAGTTGGTAGACTCGGCCCCCTTCCGTGAGTTTGTTCAATGTGCGGTTCCTCAGTGGCAGGTTCCCAAACGCCACTTTTTCTCACGGAAGGCGATTCCGTCTCTCTACCGGCATGTGGAAGGCAATGTCCATGCCTCGCTGGACATGGCGGTCAGCGGTAAGGTGCACATTACCGCTGACTCATGGTCCAGCAGGCATGGACAGGGACGTTACCTTTCTTTCACGGCCCATTGGGTCACTCTATTGGCAGCTGGGAGGGATGCAGGACAAGGTGCAGTAGTGTTGGAGGTTGTTCCGCCACCACGCCTCCAAAACGCTACTACTGCTACTGGTTGTGACACACCTCTCTCCTCCACCCCCTCCTCTTCTTCTTCCTCCAGTGCTCTGTCCTCGGAACCAGCGGTGCTCCGTAGGCGTACAAGGGGCTACGCAAGTACGCAGGCAAAAAGATGCCATGCCGTGCTTGCGCTGGTGTGTTTGGGGGACAGGAGCCACACTGGGCCAGAGGTTCTGGCAGCTCTGCAGGGGCAGGCCGAGAGGTGGTTGACGCCACGTCAGCTTAAGCCAGGAATGGTCGTTTCTGACAATGGCACCAACCTCCTCTCCGCCCTGCGACAGGGGCAGCTCACCCATGTGCCCTGTATGGCTCACGTCCTCAACCTGGTGGTGCAGCGGTTCTTGGGCAGGTTCCCAGGCTTACAGGATGTCCTGAGGCAGGCCAGGAAAGTCTGTGTGCATTTCCGCCGATCTTATAATGCCAGTGCTCGGCTGACTGAGCTGCAAAAGGAGCTGAACCTGCCCAAGAACCGCCTAATATGTGACATGCCCACCAGGTGGAACTCAACGTTGGCCATGCTGCAGCGACTGCACACGCAGCAGAGGGCCATCAATGAGTACCTTTGCGACTACGGCACCAGGACAGGGTCAGGGGAGCTTGGTTTTTTTTCCCCACGTCAGTGGAGCATGATCAGGGATGCATGCACTTTCCTCTCACCATTTGAGGAGGCCACGAGGATGGTGAGCAGTGACAGTGCATGCATCAGTGACACTGTACCTCTTGTCCACCTGTTGGAGCATACGCTGCGTGGGATAATGGACAGGGCACTTGAGGCAGAACAGAGGCAGGAAGAGGAGGACTTCCTTGCCTCTCAAGGCCCCCTTTATCCGGACAGTGTTCCTTCTGTCCCACCCATCACACAGGAAGAGGATGAGGATGAGGAGGAGGAGGAGGATTGTGTGAGCATGGAGGTGGAGCCTGGCACTCAGCATCAGCAGCAGCAGCAGCAGTCTTTTAGGGATGATGTATAGTCCCAACAAACCAGTGGACTTGTACGTGGCTTGGAGGAGGTGGCTGGCGATCATGTCATCCTCAGTGACCCAGAAGACTCCGGACCGAATGCCTCAGCTAACCTACGCTGCATGGCCTCCCTGATCCTGCAAAGCCTGCGGAAGGATCCTCGTGTTCTTCGGATCAAGGAGAGAGACCATTACTGGCTGGCCACTCTCCTTGATCCACGGTACAAGGGTAAGGTTGCGGACCTTATCTTGCCTTCGCAGAGGGAGCAGAGGATGAGACATCTCAGGGAGGCCTTGCAGAAAGGTCTGTGCAACGCGTTCCCAGAAACTGGGAGGTTACAAACTCCTGGTCCTGGGCGACGAGTTGCTGAGGCTTCGGTCAGTAGCAGAAGGAGCGGTGGGGAAGGTGGACGTCTGACCGATGCGTTCAGACAATTTTTTAGTCCGCAGCCCCAAGGTATGATCGGTTCCAGCAACCATCGCCAGCGTCTGATATACATGGTGCAGGAATACCTTGGGGCAAGGTCAGACTTGGACACCTTTCCCACCGAAAATCCTCTGGCTTACTGGGTCCTGAGGATGGATCACTGGCCAGAGCTTGCACAGTATGCAATTGAGCTACTGGCCTGTCCTGCCTCCAGCGTTCTGTCCGAACGCACATTCAGTGCTGCTGGAGGATTTGTCACCGATCATAGGGTGCGCCTGTCCACCGACTCGGTTGATCGACTGACCTTCATCAAAATGAATCAGTCTTGGATCACCACCAGCTACCAGGCACCTGAAGCGGATATAACGGAATAATTTATAATGTCACATCCCTTCAAGACTGCCTATGCTGATGCTGAGTGACTGTCCTCTTATGTTCACTGACTATCCTCTTCCTCCTCCTCAATGATCCATGCCACCACACCAGTGCCTAAGGCACAATTTTTCAGCCCCTGTATAACAGGGGCGTGTACTTACAATTTTTAAAAAAAATGCTTCGCAACACGTGTGACTGCTGTGCTCCAAGTACAGTATCTGTGAGGGGTTGCAGTGTTGTGGCACGAGCACCAGTGCCTAAGGCACAATTTTTCAGCCCCTGTTTAACAGGGGCGTGTACTTACAATTTTTTTAAAAAATGCTTCGCAACTTTTCCAAAAACATTTGTCATTGGGACAGAAAGTGAGGTGACATGTTCTAAACAGATGTGCAAAGACAGCAAATGTTACAGGGGTGATAACCCCTCCCTATGTTCTCCAAAAAGCTTAAAAATAGATTTTTTTGGGATGGAGCTACACTTCATAATGTACCTGTTCAGATTCTACTTAAGAACAAACCTACAGTCTGTCTCTTGTTTGCACCGCCTATATACTGCTGTTCAGAGTATATAGGGTTGTAGGTATAGGGTTTTATTTTGGGTGCGGGGTCCCCCTTAATATCCATACAAGACCCAAAGGGGCTGGGGTGGGGGGGGGGGGGTGATGGGGTAGCCATGCCATTTTTCTCAAGGATTTTCAGCCATATGGCGGCCAGGACAAGACATGACATTAAAGCCGCAAGTGGTTTTAAATGGCTTCTTTTTTTCCTTTACAAATGTCATTTTGTGCAAGGATAGTTCTAAACACGGGAAACACATGCCACTTCACAGGCATACTTTAGACACCCCCCAGGTACCATATTTAAAGGAAAATTTCACTTTTTTTTTTTTCACTTTATGCATCATTAAAATGACTGCTCCCGAAAAAACGTTAGTTTTTAAAAGTTCTTTTTGCATTGATATATGTCCCCTGGGGCAGGACCCGGGTCCCCAAACCTGTTTTATGACATTAACATGCATATTGGCCGTTGTAATTAGCACTTTTGATTTCGAACGTTCGCGTCCATTATAACGTATAGGGTTCGAAAATTCGCGCAAACTTTCGGTCCGTTCGAAGGTTCTGGTTCGAACCGAACCCGGGGGTGTTCGGCTCATCCCTAATTGTGAACAGGTGTGGCAATAATCAGGCCTGGGTGTGGCTAGAGAAATTGAACTCAGGTGTGGACAACCACAGTTATAGTATGTTTTAACAAGGGGGGCAATCACTTTTTCACACAGGGCCATGATGGTTTGGATTTTTTTTCACCTTTAATAATAAACACCTTCATTTACAAATTGCATTTTGTGTTTACTTGTGTTGTCCTTGACTATTGTTTAAATTGGTTTGATGTTCCGAAACACTTAAGTGTGACAAACATGCAAAGGAACAGGAAATGAGGAAGGGGGCAAACACTTTTTCACACCACTGTATATATATATATATATACATATATATATATATATATATATATATATATATATATATATATATATATATATATATATAGTGGCAGCAGGCAGGTAAAATCACCTGGTTGTATCCAGGATGGAAAATATGTATGCCCTAGATTCAGGCTTTATGCAGACTTATACCACTAGAGGGGAGTGCTGGGAGTCCTATAGGGGAAGAGTTAATGAGCCCAGCTGAAGTAAGTGGGCTCATTAAGACCTCTACAAAAAAAAACAGCATGCTTAGGGAGATGCTCCATCCTGGAACCATTTTTGTGTTTGTATAGACTGGGGAGTGTGACTTCTGTTCTGTGCGGTGAGTTAATGCCTGTGTGGCAAACCTCTACAACAGAGATATGGACTGGTGCAGCACAAGGCTGTACTCAGTTGATAGACAGGGAATCTACATGTGTAGTAAGAGGTCAAGCTGACCAGGATTTTTTTTCATGTTTCTTTTTGTTTGGCTGTTATATTTTTCACTGCATGTAGCATAAATAAACCACACTTTTTTTTTTTTTTCACCTACAACGCTGTCTGCTGTGCCTGATTTTGTGTTGTGAACCCATCCGGGGGTCACACACACCCGCTGCCGGGCTAACCCCTCACAGTTGGTGGAGAAGCAGGGGCAATTTTTTTTTAAGGCCAGCATGGAGGAGATACTGAGACAGCTGGCTCTAGCAAATGCAAATCAGCAGCAGAAAAATGCGTGTTTGCAAAAGAGCCTTGCAGCCCAACAACAGTGCCTTGCAGCTCAGCAGCAAGCTCATCAGCAGAGTCCGGAAGCTCAGCAGAAAGCTCACCTACAGAGTCTGGAAGCTCAGCAACAAGCCCAGCAGCAATCTGAAGCCCGCTTCATAGACCTGTTGCAGAAGCAAGAGCAGAGTTTCCAACAACAAATAGAGACATTAATGCAGCAACGTCCGCAGATCAATGAGGCAAGTGGTTACACTAATACCGCATCCTTTGGTGTGAGCCGTTTACTGACAAAAATGACTGGAGAGGATGATCCGGAGGTGTTTTTGACCACATTTGAAAGGACTGCTGAAAGGGAAAAGTGGCCTAAGGAGCAGTGGGCTGGACTGGTGGCCCCTCTGATAACTGGGGAATTTCAGAAAGCTTATTATGACCTAAAGCCTGACCAAGCAAAAGACTATGTGGTGCTAAAAACAGAAATATTGGCACGGCTGGGTGTCAGCCTGGCTGTCCGGGCTCAGCGTGTGCATAACTGGACTTTCCAGGTTGGAAAACCCCCCAGGTCTCAAATGTATGATCTCATTCACCTGAGCAGGAAGTGGCTGCAGCCAGAGACTTTGACCGCACCAAAGATTGTGGAACGTGTTGTTATGGATCGTTTCCTGAGAGCTCTTCCTACTGCCATCCAAAAGTGGGTAAACCATGGAGACCCAGAAAATGCAGATAAGCTTGTGGATCTGGTTGAGAGGTACTTGGCTACAGAGAACCTGACCACCTCTTCCAGGGACTCACGGACTTTCCACCCTAAGACCAGATCATCCCCAGTGGCGGGTAAGATGACTCCAAGGGGTGAGGGTGGAGAGAGTGAGAGGGTGGGAGTTCTACCTAAGGTCTGGCGGGAGCAGCCCGGGAAGCCCAGGCTGCAAGAGGCAGCGAAAAAGATTATTTGCTACCGCTGCCGGCAAGAGGGACATATTGCAGCCAATTGCCCAGTTGTGGATGAGCCTATGCAATGTGACTTTATAAGGGAGAGACGTCAGTCGCTGTTTGCGACAGTTGCATGCACTGCCATTCTGGGACCTGAGAAACATTTATGTAAAATGTGTATTAATGGTAGAAATGTTGATGTGTTGCTGGATTCAGGTAGCCTGGTAACATTGATAAAAGCTGAATTAGTTACTACAGAGGTCTCTGGGAATAACAAGGTGGCTGTTATTTGTGTGCATGGTGACACCCGAGAGTATCCGGTAACTTCAGTGTTTTTTGAGACCCCCAAAGGTAACCTCTCTCATCAGGTGGGGTTAGTGTCTCACTTACCACATGATGCCATTGTGGGAAGGGATTTTCCAAAGTTCTGGGAACTCTGGGATTGTCCTGAGCCCCCCGCTGTGCCCCTATAGACCAGGAAGATGATGACCAGAATTCCTCTGAGTGGTGAGGACTCTCCCGAATTTCCCTTGTCGGTATTGGCGGGGGAAACTCAAGAAACTGGGGAGGAGCCAACATCCTCAGATGAAAACATGCCGTCTGTGGAGTTTTCGGATCTTGAGGTTCACAGGGAAAATTTTGCCACAGAACAGTTAAAAGACCCCACTCTAATAAAGCCACGGGAAAATGTGGTGAAAATAGATGGCGAGTTAGTAAACCCAGATAAGACTTGCACTTACCCGTACTTCACTATGGGAAGGGACCTGCTGTATCGAGTGGCTCAAAGGGCAGAAGAAACCATTGAGCAACTTGTGGTGCCCAAACCTTACAGGAAGTTGGTGTTAGAATTGGCCCATGGGCACATTCTGGGAGGTCATCTGGGGACCGAGAAAACCAGAGAGAGGGTATTGCAGAGATTCTATTGGCCTGGGGTCATGAAGGAAACAGAAAATTATTGTTCCTCCTGCCCTCTGTGTCAGAAGTCGGCACCTATGCCACATTTCCGTAACCCGCTGATACCTCTTCCTATCATTGAGGTCCCCTTTGAGAGGATCGCAATGGATTTGGTAGGTCCGATAATGAAGTCCAGTAGGGGGCATCAGTACATTTTGGTTATATTGGACTATGCCACCCGTTATCCGGAAGCAATTCCTCTTCGAAATACCTCGGCCAAAACCATAGCCAAAGAGCTATCTCTTGTTTTTAGCCGCGTGGGTATTTGTAAGGAACTGCTTACGGACCAAGGTACACCCTTTATGTCCCGGGTTATGAAAGAACTATGCAAGTTGTTCAAAGTGACACAATTGCGTACATCTGTGTATCACCCCCAAACAAATGGGTTGGTTGAAAGATTCAACAAAACCCTAAAACAAATGTTAAAGAAGGTGGTGGATAGAGATGGAAAGAATTGGGACTGTCTAATACCCTATCTGATGTTTGCCATTAGGGCGGTACCCCAATCCTCTACGGGTTTCTCACCCTTTGAATTGCTCTATGGGAGACACCCAAGAGGGCTGCTGGATATCGCCAAGGAAACTTGGGAAAATGAGAGTTCTCCCCACAGGAGTGTGATTGAGCATGTCGCATTGATGCAAGATAGAATTGCACAGGTAATGCCAATCGTAAAAGGAACATTTGGCCCAAGCGCAGTTAGCACAGCAGAGAGTGTACAACTGTGGGGCCAAGACCTGTGCTTTTTTCCCCGGGGGATAGGGTCTTGGTGCTAGTCCCTACGGTTGAAAGCAAATTCCTGGCCAAATGGCAAGGTCCATACGAAATAATTGAAAAAATTAGTGAGGTGAACTACAGGGTCAGACAGCCAGGAAGGCGAAAGCCGGAACAGATCTATCATGTCAATCTGCTGAAAGCCTGGAGGGATAGGGAATCCCTAGTCGCAGAGACTTTGTCACAAGCCCAGTCTGATTGCTTAGTTCCTGAGGTTGGAATAGCAGTCACCTTATCGAAACCCCAACAACAGGAGGTTAAAGAGTTTGTACTTCGCAACAAAGAGATTTTCTCTGAGCTGCCGGGACAAACATCTGGCGTAGAGCATGACATTATCACCCCGCCAGGAGAAAGGGTAAAACTAAAACCTTATAGAATACCAGAGGCCCGACGGGAGGCAATACAAGGGGAGGTTTAAAGTATGCTGGAATTGGGTGTGATAGAAGAGTCCCAGAGTGACTGGTCCAGTCCTATCGGACTAGTGCCCAAACCTGATGGGAGCTGGTGGTTTTGTAACGATTTTCGACTATTGAATAAAGTTACAAAATTTGACACCTACCCCATGCCGCGTATAGATGAGTTGATTGACCGGCTGGGAACAGCCCGATACATGACAACTCTTGATCTCACCAAAGGGTATTGGCAAATTCCCCTGGCCGAGACGGCCAAGGAGAAAACTGCGTTTTTAACCCCAGATGGAGCATTCCAATATAAGAGAATGCCATTTGGTTTACAGAATGGGCCGGCAACATTCCAGCGGAAAATGGATAAGATTCTGAGGCCCCATCAGAAATATGCTGCAGCTTACCTGGATGATGTTATTATCCATAGCACAGACTGGGTCTCACATTTGCCAAAAGTGCAAGCAGTCTTAGACTCTATCCGGGAAGCTGGGTTTACGGCCAATCCAAAGAAGTGTACCATTGGACAGGAGGAGGCCAAATATCTTGGGTACACTATTGGGAGGGGGGTGATAAAACCCCAAGTCAATAAAGTCGAGGCCATACAGTGTTGGCCACGTCCCAACAACAAGAAACAGGTACGTGCCTTTCTGGGAATCGCTGGCTATTATCGGCGATTCATTCCCCATTTTGCTTCTCAGGCTGTGCCCCTCACCAACCTGACAAAAGGGAAAGAGTCTGTCATGGTTAAATGGTCCCCAGAGGGCGAAGAAGCATTTCAGTCCTTAAAAACAGCCTTATGTAGCCAGCCAGTGTTGTACTCACCAGACTTCTCTAAGGACTTTGTTGTACAAACTGATGCATCAGACGTTGGGTTAGGAGCAGTGTTATCCCAGGTCTGGAACGGGAAGAGCACCCTGTCATTTACCTCAGCAGGAAGTTGAAGTCCCATGAGGTAAATTACGCCACGATTGAGAAGGAATGTTTAGCGGTGAAGTGGGCTCTAGATTCCCTTCTGTACTATCTGCTAGGTAGGCACTTTGACCTGGTGACTGATCACGCTCCTTTAAAGTGGATGGCTCAAAACAAGGAGACCAATAGAAGGGTAAATAGGTGGTTCCTGGCCCTACAGGAATTCAACTTTACAGTTAAGCATCGCCCTGGTGTTAAAATGGGGAATGTGGATGCTTTGTCTCGGATACATGCTTGTCTGACTGCTTGTGTTACAACCCCAAGGTTGAAACAAGAGGGGGGGGGGGGGGTTGTGGCAGCAGGCAGGTAAAATCTCCTGGTTGTATTCAGGATGGAAAATATGTATGCCCTAGATTCAGGCTTTATGCAGACTTATACCACTAGAGGGGAGTGCTGGGAGTCCTATAGAGGAAGAGTTAATGAGCCCAGCTGAAGTAAGTGGGCTCATTAAGACCTCTACAAAAAACCCCAGCATGCTTAGGGAGATGCTCCATCCTGGAACCAGTTTTGTGTTTGTATAGACTGGGGAGTGTGACTTCTGTTCTGTGCAGTGAGTTAATGCCTGTGTGGCAAACCTCTACAACAGAGATAGGGACTGGTGCAGCACAAGGCTGTACTCAGTTGATAGACAGGGAATCTACATATATATACAGTATAGGGGGATATATTGGTGAACATTTTATGGGCTCACACAAATGTTGCTGAAAAGAACATGGTAATAGTTATTAATACAATCTTTTGTATTAGCAATAGCAAACTTAGTATATGGACTTTACCAGATGTCTAACTAAAAGTAACAGGGATTTGGTACAAAATATATATATACCATCCACTGGTCTGTTCGGGTATTAGGGTCTTTTCAATCACAGCATCATTGCATTATATATATATATAAATATATATATATATATATATTATATATATATATATATATATATATACACACATGGGCTCAAAATTTTAAGTCCTGAGCCACTAGCCAGGACTTAAGAGTTACTCACCACCAGTTGCCCCACCCAACCTCTCCCCTGCCCCACCCCTAAGTCCGCCCCTAAACACGCCCTTGTAAATTATCTTATGAAATTACACTGTTAAATGTTTTAAGCATAATTAAGTTCCAAAAATAAACAACAACTTTAATATTAACATAAAGCATATCAGTACCCATCAAATACAACTTTACGGTGCCCATCAAATGCAACTTTACAGTCAATGCAGCCTCACTGTGGCAGTCAATGCAGCCTCACTGTGGCAGTCAATGCAGCCTCGCTGTGCCAGTCAATGCAGCCTCGCAGTGCCAGTCAATGCAGCCTCGTGGTGCTGTCAATGCATCCTTATGGTGCCCATCAATGCACTCTCACTGTGCCCATCATTGCAGCATCACTGCCCATTAACACAGCCTCACTATGCCCATTAACGCTGCCTCACTGTGCCCGTTAATGCAGCCTCACTGTGCCTGTGAACGCAGCCTCTCTGTGCTGGCAGCCTCTCTGTGCCCCATCAATGCAGCTTGACTAACCCATTAATGCAGCTTGACTGACCCATTAATGCAGATTTTCTGTGCCCCCATCAATGCAGATTTTGTGTGCCCCCATCAATGCAGATTTTTGGTGCCCCATTAATGCAGCTTTACTGTGCCCCATCGTCAATAGAGATTCACCTGGACTCCCCTGGATGGATCACACATGATGTTCCGCTGTGTGTCACGGAGCTAGCTGTGTTAAGTGCACGGTGTAACAAGGTCCTGCCTCCCCTAGACCGGCTCGTTTCATAGGCAGAACACTGATACTATCACACAAGCCGGTCTAGGGGGGCGGGACCTTGTTACACCACGCGCTCAACACAGACCCAGCCAGCTTCGTGACACACAGCGGGACATCCCCGCTCTGTGTGTGATACACCAGACAAGAGGAGGAGAGAGGGAGGGAGGGGAGTGCAGCAGCCTCAGCTCAAAGCAGTGCCAGGGCAGTCCTGTCCTGCCGCTCTGTGTCCAATTTTGCGCATCGGAATTGTTACAGACGATCGGAATTTCCAATCGGAACTTTTTACGAACGAAAGATAGAGAACCTGCTCTCAATCTTTTGCTGGCGGGAACTCTGCCAGCGAAAGTCTGATGGAGCATACACACAGTCGCATTTTCTGACCAAAAGCTCTCATTGGATTTTTGCTGGCTGGATTTCCGATCGTGTGTACGGGCATTACTCTGTAGCTCCTGCTGTATTTTGCTTCTAATCCCCTTGTGAAGGCTTCCATTTGTGGATGGACATTTTATGATTACACAACTTGGTCACATTGCTATAATCTTTTTGTATGGACTATAAACTGAAGGACCTATGAATAAATGGTTAGAAATGGTTGTGGAATAAATCATTTGAGTTTCCATTATTTCTTATGGGGAAATGTGCTTTGATATACAAGTGCTTTGGATTACAAGCATATTTATAGAATGAATTATGCTCGAAATCCAAGGTTTTACTGTATATATTTATTTATGGGTGTTGTGCACGTGTACTAATGCACTTTTTTCTTGTTTCACAAAAGGGAAAAACCTACCTGAAATGTATAACCCTTTCATTGCTAGAAAATTACTTTGAACCCCCAAACATTATATATATATATATATATGTTTTTTTTAGCAGAGACCCTAAAGAATAAAATGGCAATCATTGCAATATTTCATGTCACACTGTAGTTGCGCAGCTGTCTTTCAAATGCAATTTATAGGAAAAAAATACACTTTCATGAATTAAACAAAAACGAAACAGTAAAGTTAGCTACATTTTTTTGTGTAATGTGAAAGATGATGTTATGCCGAGTAAATATATACCTAACATGTCATGCTTTGAAATTGCACACAGTCGTGGAATGGCGACAAACTATGGTACCTAAAAATCTCCATAGGCGACATTTAAAAAAAAAAATGAACAGTTACCAGGTTAGACTTACAGAGGAGGGCTGTAAGCTTTATCACATTTACATTTACTATGGACAATGAGTACAACTTCACTTGCAAAAGGCACAGTCTATTTGCCTTTATAAATCCACCTCTAACTACAAGAAGTGGCAGTCAGATGATTAACCTGGCTCTATCCTAAGCTGGTTATCAAGCCCCAAGCTAAAACTAGCTATATAATATCACACCAGAAGGGACAGGGTTAAATAAAATAATAGGAACTGCATATAAACTCTTTTTCAATATACAGGTTTATCTACTAATACAGTATACTGAATGCATTTTCATGAGGTACAATATACAGATTTGACCATATGCAAAGTGTGAATCAGCACTTAAGGTGCTACTTTGCTTTTTTACTTAACACCCGGAGGTGTTATGCCCCATTTTCACTTGTGGGAAAATAGATTTGGGAGACCCAGCATGAGTTCCTGGCAGTTAGCTGTGGGTGGTAGTCCAATTTAAGGCAATGGGAGGCTGTCAGCTCCCACAACTAACTATGGCCCCTTGCATGTAATCACTCATTTAATCGCTCAGTGACTGGCCTCAGACACAGACTGTCTGCATGAAGGTTCGATCATTCACAGGTAATTGCTCCATGAAAGATTTCATACAGGTGGCTGCATTGAAAGCTTTGTTTTCAATGGGGTTGCTGCCCACAACTAATCTCCGGAAATCCCTGTTGGGTCTGCTGCATGTAATCACAACACAAACATGAATGGGTTTTATTCTTTATCCACTTCGCAACCAGGCCAATTCTGACATTTCTCTCCTACATGTAAAATTCATAATTTTTTTGCTCGAAAATTACATAGAACCCCCAAACATTATATATGTTTTTTTAGCAAAGACCCTAGAAAATACAATGACGCTCAATGCAACTTTTTATCTCGCACGGTATTTGCGCAGCAATTTTTCGAACACATTTTTTTCAGAAAAAAAACTATTTCATGCTTAAAAAAAAACAGTAAACAGTAAAGTTAGCCCAATTTTTTTTTTGCATAATGTGAAAGATGAAGATACGCCGAGTAAATAGATACCCAACATGTCACACTTCAAAATTGCACGCGCTCGTGGAATGGCGCCAAACTTTGGTATTTAAAAATCCCCATACAGAGAAGGTCTAGAGCTAGAATTATTGCTCTCGCTCTAACGTTCGCGGCGATACCTCACATGTGTGGTTTGAACACCGTTTTCATATGTGGGCGGGGCTTATGTATGCGTTCACTTCTGCGTACGAGCTCACGGGGACAGGGGCGCTTTAAAAATTTTTTTTTTTTTTTTTACTATTGTTAATTTGACTTTTATTTTTTAAATTTGACAGTTTAAAAAAAAAAAAAAAAAAATGATTACTTTTATTCCTATTACAAGGAATGTAAACATCCCTTGTAATAGGAATATTACCTGATCGGACCTATTAACAGTGAGATATGGGGTCAATAAGACCCCACATCTCACCTCTAGGCTGGAAAGCCTAAAATTAAAAAAAAAAAAAAAACGATCACCGCTTCCCAGTGGAGGTGGCGCCGTTATTCGAATGCAGAGGCCGGGCGTGACGTCATCACATCGCGCCTGGCCTCCGAACGATCATAGAGACTCCGGCGACCATCTGGTCTGCCGGAAATCTCTATAGTGATCATCCGGGGCCAGCGGTTCCTGTGTCCGACTCACCGATTGAAGCGGTGAGTCGGTAGAAGCACCGGAGGGCGGCGGGAGGGGGGGTGACCCCTCCCGCCGCCCATAAGAATGATCAAGCGGTGGAACAGCCGCTATGATCGTTCTTATGGTCCAGAGAATCGCCGGCTGAAACCGGCAATATCTGAATGATGTCTGTAGCTACAGGCATCATTCAGATATACCCCCGCAAACTGGAGGCCGTCATATGACGGCCTACGGTTGGGAAGTGGTTATTTTTAAACTTAAGAAAACCCACAATTTTCAATATTTACAACTATACTAGAAATTCCGACAATTGACACTGTACCTAATAGGAGTTCTCTGGAATTTTTTGGGGGTATATAGCTGACTAGCCCAAATAATCCTTATTTGGTCATCCAAGACCTGTTGGCCTGGGTACATCTGGTGGCAGGCGTGGTGGTAAGTGACAAGCTGCTTCTGATGGCAGGCGACATTACAAGTGACAGTCCTCATCTGGTGGCAGGTGACATGGCAAGTGACAATCCACATCTGGTGGCAGGCAATGTGGCAAGTGACAATACCCATCTAATGGCAGGCGAGGTGGCAAGTGACAAACCACATCTGGTGGCAGGCGAAGTGACAAGCTGCATCTGGTGGCAGGCGACATGGCAAGTGACAATTCACATCTGGTGGCAGGGGACGTGGCAAGTGAAAATCCACATCTAATGGCAGGCGAGGTGGCAAGTGACAAACCACATCTGGGGGCAGGCGAAGTATCAAGCTGCATCTGGTGGCAGGCGACATGGCAAGTGACAATTCACATCTGGTGGCAGGGGACATGGCAAGTGACAATCCATATCTGGTGGCAGGCAACGTGGCAAGTGACAATCCACATCTAATGGCAGGCGAGGTGGCAAGTGACAAACCGCATCTGGTGGCAGGCGAAGTGACAAGCTGCATCTGGTGGCAGGCGACATGGCAAGTGACAATTCACATCTGGTGGCAGGCAACATGGCAAGTGAAAATCCACATGTAATAATAGAAATAATGTGCTTCAATCATCCTGACATTATATCAACGATGGTTCCGTGATGATTGAAGCGCTAACACCAGCCATTTCCCTGCCGAATTGCCCGCAAAATATTGCTTATGCCCTGCGTGCACCCCCCCCCCCCACCCCCAGGCCTTAGCACAATTGTTTTCCCTGCAGCCAGTCCCCAGTGCCAAACAGGTTGGGGACTGCTGCTCTACAGTAACAAAATTCTTGTAATAAATCCCCAGCCTGTCTTTTATCTTTAGTAGATTTAGGTCTGGCCTTGCTACTGTATTTAAAATGTTATACCTCAGGAAAAATGTTCTGATTCTTGAAAATTTTACAGTGCAGTATCATCTGAATTCACTTAAATCTTACTAGGTGCTTGAAAGAAATTGTCCAGCAGCAAGATGATTTTGCATCAGCAAGAACAAGGACAGCCACCTCACACTACAGGCCAACTTCTTTCTGCCAATCAAAATTGGCTTATAACCGTTTGATGAAAAATATTTTTTCACCTGCTAAAGCTGATTGGGGTTCTGTTAATGAATGTAAACCAAACTGACCAGAGAAGAAAAAAATACAAAGACTGTCAATGAAAATTGTACTGTTTCATAAAACCTTGTATAGCCACTTAAAGTGGACCTTCATTCATTTTTTCATCTTTGCCTCTATTAAATCTTCTGCCCTTGTTGTTTTAACTTTGGATAGTAAAACATTTTTTTTCTGCCAGTAAATACCTTATACAGCCCACTTCCTGTTTCTTGTCTGGTAAAAAGCCTAGGATTATGATATCATGCACAGCTCTCTCTCTCACTGGCGTGAGAGTTTGCCAGGAAGGGCGGAAGGATGTGTCATAAGAGGGCCAATGAGAGCCACAGAGCTGGATGTGTGCCTCTGTGTGTCTGTAAATCCAGGAAGTGAACAGGCAGCAGCTTCAGCTGCCCACAGTTAAAATTGATGCAGCCAGACTCAGTGGAGGGAGATTTCTGCAGCATATATGGCAAGTACAGAATCACAGTATATGTAAAATAATATGCTAAGTGTTTGGAGGGAAGCTTCAGAATGACAAAGATGTTTTTATTAAAAATTATGTGAGCAGACTGCAGTTCCTCTTTAGGGACCGGGACTATTTTTTACACTTGGTGTTTACAAGTTAAAATCAGGTTTTTTTTTTTTTTTACTAGAAAATTACTTAGAACCCCAAACATTATATATATTTTTCGGACACCGTAGAGAATAAAATGGCGGTTGTTGCAATACTTTGTCACACTGTATTTGCGCAGCGGTCTTGCAAACGCATTTTTTTTGGAAAGAATACACTTTTTGAATAAGAAAACAGTAAAGTTATGCAGGCCATACACTATACACTATACGAAAAATCGTCCGAATCCATTTTTGAACGAACATTCGGCTGTGAGAGCAAATGATAGTGCCATCATGTAATGACCTAATTGTGTACACTTTAAGGAATTATTAGGGCTCAGGCTAACTGTTAACATTTTAAGCAGGGAGAGGGTTAAGTTTTTTGTAGTTGCTTTAATGTTCTGACCAGTTTATTATATAGTATAGACAAATGCGCAATTTGTTTCCTTCCAAATTTCGACAAATTCGGAAATATTAGAATTAACGAAAACCCGTTTAACAAATTTTCCCAGAGATTCGTAAATTCGAATATTATGAAAAATTGAGAATCTGAAAACATGAATGAAAATCCGAAAATCAGAAAATTCGAAAACCCGAAAATTCTAAAATCCAAAATAATAACTAATTAACTATCTAATAATAATAACTATTAAATTATAGGTATTGGAATTTCCTTTCAAATTTGGCTGTTAGCGAACATAACGAATAAAAATATTTATCCGAAGTTACGAATTATCCAAAATAACGAATGCCGCATCTAAACGAATAGAAAGTAACAAATTAATAATAGTAAATAATAATAATAAAACTTTTTATTATTATTTATTATTATTAACCACTTCAGCCCCGGAAGGATTTGCCCCCTTAATGACCAGACCATTTTTTGACAATTGCACCCAAACAAAATGGATGTCTTTTTTTTTACCACAAATAGAGCTTTCTTTTGGTGGTATTTATTCACCTCTGCGTTTTTTATATATAAAAATATAAACAAAAAAAGAGCAACAATTTTGAAAAAAAAACAATATTCTTTGACTTTTTGGTATAATAAATATCCCCCAAAAAAATATATTAAAACACATTTCTATCTCAGTTTAGGCCGATATGTAATCTTCTACATATTTTTGGTAAAAAAATCGCAATAAGCGAATATTGATTGGTGCTAGATTTATGGCATTTTTATTATTAATTATTTTTTTTTTTACTAGTAATGGCGGTGATCTGCAATTTTTATTGGGACAGATCTGACACTTTTGACAGTTTTTTGGGACCATTGACATTTATACAGCGATCAGAGCTAAACATAGCCACTGATTACTGTATAAATGTCATTAGTAGGGAAGGGGGCGATCAAGGGGTTAAATGTGTGCCATGGAAAGTCTAACTGTAGGGGGATGGGACTGCCTGAAGGAGGAGACATATCGCTGTTCATACTTATTATGAACAACAGATGTGTCTCCTCACCCCTGATAGAACAGAGATCTATCTGTTTAAATTGACAGACCTCCGTTCTGTGTCTCTCAGGAGTGATTGCGGGTGCCTGGTGAACATCGCAGCTGCCGGGCACGTGCATCAGCTCTGTCGTCATGGTCTTAAAATGGCCAACGTATACCTACAGCAATTTGCCCAGGCGAGCCACCCTGGTCATCTAGTGGTTAATTCGTTATGTTCCATTCATTTAGATTAGAATTCGTTATTTCGGGTAATGTGTAACTTCGGATAAATTTGTATTTGTTATGTTCAAAAACAGGAAAGGAAAGGAAATTCCATTACCTATAATTTAATAGTTAGTTATTAGTTCGTTAGATATTATTTCTGATACGAATTTTCGAATTTACGAATACCGCATCTAAACAAATGGAACATAATGAATTCAAATTTTCCAAAGTTATGAATTTATTCAAAATAAGAAATTTTGATAATAACGAATGACCCGAAAAATGAGAAAACAAAAAACTAAAAAACAATGAAACAAAAACAAACAAATTTTTCGGCAGTGCACATGTTTAATATAGTAGTTATGGAAAAAGCATGAATTACTGTAACTTGTGTGGATGGCAAATGCACAAGTCAAGAATGTTGCATTTTCAAAGCAAAGTCAGCAAATACCTACAATTCACTATGTCTAAAGTTAAATATGTTGCCTACGAGCAGGCACCATACAGTGCTGGCTATTACCTTTCTTTTTCCGAAAATCCTCTGTGCCCTGTGTGAGATTACTTCCACTTTACTACTGATGACTTGACTTTTTGATTGAAGACGTTAGCCCTGCCAAGCCATTGTGCTAAGCTTTCCCCTTAATTACCTCCTGCTAAACCAGAACAGTGTTCAGCTTAGGCATCAACTTATCACAAGCATAGAAATAAGAATAAACTAGAAGGCAAAAGAAATATAATCACTGTTTATTGGTGTTTTCAAAATTGCACAAGACTTCAGCTCAGACATTTATAACCAGTTACAGCATTTCTTTGTTTCCTTTTGTGTTTTGCATAAATAAACAAAAGATGATCATTTCAATAACTCCTGCCAATGTGTTTTTTCTCATCCATGGAAGCTGATACATTCTGTTGGAGAGCTTGTGCTTTTGAAAAACGACAGACTTGCTGGCTAGATCACCAGATAAAAATAGAAGAAAGAAAGTCCTAAAAAAGGAAACTAGTACAGCCACCACATTTAAGAATTGGTGAGCTGTATTTTATAACATGCTTGCTTTTGGGTTTATTACTTCTTTAAGCCAGATGACTGACTATTCCTGTAAAAATTGTACATCAGCGAACCTTGAAATTTTGGTATATGCGACAATACTATATATTGTTTTGCACAGCTCCTAAAGATGACTAATATCTTGAGCACAAGGGTGCCTCAAGCAATAAAGGGCAACTTTTCAAAAGAGAGTGGATTATGCTCTGTAGTTCATGAACCAGTAAACCCTGAACTATGAGAAAACAGGCTGATTTGCACAAGTGTCTGAAAGTTTATGTTTGTTTGTGCCTAGAGCATACATTCCAACTTTCTGAAATGATAAAGAGGGACAACTTTGAGCACACAGCATGTAGTCACATCAAGGACACATCCATGCCACCACCCTAGTAATATGGACCATAAGAATCTAATATGTAGAACATGATTAGCTAGACCAAACAAGTGTTTTTTTAACCTCAATTTTCCAGTTTTTTTAAATAACAAATGCAGTAGTATAGAGGTTGGATAAAATGTTTAGTGCAGCATAACGATTTTCATACTAAAATTTTTCCATAGAGATGCATTCATCGGACCAAAAAAGGGAAAATTGGGGCTGCATGAGGGAGAGAGGGATTTGATGAAAAGTCCATCCAAATGAAGGGCAATGCTTATGCCTAAAGGTCTTTCCTAGTTGAGTTTGTATCTGGCAGGTTCCTTGAAGTTGCCCCAGACTACCTTGAGTTCTAGACCACATTGTGCCTATCCACTCTGTCAGCAGACCAATCAGAGTAGAGTGTATTATCGAAAACAACCACTCCAAAAAAACTGTAAATAGTGGAGAGAGGTTTCTCTAGGGTTTCCTCTCACAATAGGGACTCAATCCCTGATATTGTAAAATATACTGGTTGATTGAGAAATTGCACCTGAAATGCATGGCACAACTGGAGGTAATGGAACAGGTACGAGTTAGGGAGAGAGTAGCTCCCTTTAAGGGAATCAAAAGTCTGAAGATCATCCCCTGCACAAATTTGGTATTTTATCCCTTTAGAGGCCCATATATTTTGGTCTGGGATCAAAGAGAATTGTTTGAGAAAGGGGTTGAGCCACAGCAATGTATGGAGTGGGAAATTATGAGAGGACAATGGGTGTTGGGTAGGGATGGTTCCGATGTTCGGGTGTTCGCCTGTTCGCCGAATAGTGAACAATTTGGGGTGTTCGCGGAAAATTAGAAAGCCGCGGAACACCCTGTAAAGTCTATGGGTAAAAATCAAAAGTGCTATTTTTAAAGGCTTATATGCATGATATTGTCATAAAAAGTGTTTGGGGACCTGGGTCCTGCCCCAGGGGACATGTATCAATGCAAAAAAAAGCCTGTAAAGTGGCGCATGTTTCCTGTGTTTAGAACAGTCCGAGAGCAAAATGACATTTCTAAAGGAAAAAAAGTCATTTAAAAGTATTTGCGGCTATAATGAATTGTCGGTCCCGGCAATACACATAAAAGTTTATTGATAAAAACGGCACACAGGGGAACCCCGAACCAAAATTAAAAAAAAAAAATGCCAGGGGTCCCCCCAAATTCCATACCAGGCCTTCAGATACCAAGCATGCAACCTGGCAGGCCGCTGGAAAAGAGGGGGGATGAGAGAGCGCCCCCCTCCTGAACCATACCAGGCCACACGCCATTTGATGCACGGGGACATCCCTATGGCTTTTCTGTAGCGTCAGAGGGGGCGGGATCACTTGGTTACGTAACCGAGTGACCCCACCCCCTCTGGCATTATGGGAAAGCCATAGGGATGTCCCCATGTGTCAGAGGGGGCAGAGTCACCCGGAGATGTCATTGTGTGGCCCCGCCCTCACTTATAAAATAACTGTCAACTGAGAGGCCCATCATTACGGCGGGTGCCTGCCATGGAGGCAGATCATAGGCGGCTTGTGGCTTTTCTTTCTTTTTTATATGGTCCGTCAAAGTGAGAGAAGAAGAGGAACAAGACTTTGTGGGACAGTTTTATTTTTTAGTTTTTTTTAATAAAGGACTTGTCCCAAGGCATGTATTGTCTTTTTGTTACCGTTTTCACACATTTTTTGTGAAATGGTAGGGGTACATTTGTACCCCCTTACCATTTAACACAGGGGGTGGGATCTGGGTGTCCCCTTGTTAAGGGGGTTCCAAATTCCGATAAGCCCCCCGCCCGCAGACCCCCACAACCACCAGGCAAGGGTTGTGGGGATGAGGCCCTTGTCCCCATCAACATGGGGACAAGGTGCTTTGGGGAGCTACCCCAAAGCACCCTCCCAATGTTGAGGGCATGTGGCCTGGTATGGTTCATTAGGGGGGCGCTCTCTCGTCCCCCGTCTTTTCCTGCGGTCTGCCAGGTCACATGCTCGGATAAGGGTCTGGTATGGATTTTTGGGGGGACCCCACGCCATTTGTTTTTTACATTTTGGCACGGGGTTCTCCTTAATATCCATACCAGCCCTGAAGGGTCTGGTATAGATTTTGAGGGGGACCTCGTGCCATTTAAAAAAAAAAAAATTGGCACGGTGTTCCCCTTAATATCCATACCAGACCTGAAGGGCCTGGTATGGAATTTGAGGGGACCCCCAAGCATTTTTTTTTTAATTTTGTTTGGGGAATCCCATGCCGTTTTTATCAATGAACTTGTATGTGCATTGCTGGGACCAACAATTCATTATAGCCGCAAGTACTTTTAAATTACTTTTTTACTTTAGAAATGTAATTTTGCTCTCGGACTGTTCTAAACATGGGAAACATGCGCCACTTTACAGGCATACTATAGACACCCCCAGGTACTAAATTTAAAGGAATATTACACTTTTATTGTTTCACTTTAAACATTATTAAAATCACTGCTCCCGAAAAAGACCCAGGTCCCCAAACACTTTTTAAGACAATAACTTGCATATAAGCCTTTAAAATTAGCTATTTTTTTGCCTGTTCGCATGTTCTGCAGGGAACCAAAAAGGGGAGTGTTCGGCCCATCCCTAGTGTTGGGCTTGCCATGCCTTTACAACAGAATTAATGGATGGTGGTTTGGGGGAATGTACTGCTACAGGAGTTTCTCCAGAGTCCCCAGAATCCATGTCTAATTCTGCCAGCAGGGCCTGCAGTTTCCCCACCAAGATGGCGTCAGGCTTTGAAATGGGTTAGGTAATGGGCGGCTTGGCATGAATAGTTTAGCGGATCTTAGAGGGCATCAGGACCCAATATAGGTGGGCAACACACAACCGGCAGGAGGTTATATGCTCTATACCAGAGGCACCTGGTCGGCCATCTGCACAGTCAAGAAGGTGGTAGGCCACGTGGAGTCACTATAGAGGGTGCCCAAGAGCATCAAGGCCACAAAAAAACACACACCCTTACTCGCATCAGCACTGCTAGATGAGAGGAAGCACTCACCAAAGAGGTTGTGGTGTTCTTCCAAGAGTGAGGCTAGCTGCAAGACTGAGAGTGATGGTGGACTGCTTACAGGGACCACTGCACCAAACAACCCCAGGGTATGAGCACCTAGCTGGACTCCGGGAGCACGATGTTAGGCTACACACCCTGTCCTGAAGCAGAGGGATGGGTCCGTGCACGCTGGCAAGATAGCGATGGATCAAGGGAAGAATAGCGGGGGGCTCTGCTAGGGGGGTCTTCCATGGTCTGTAGATGGCAAAAACAGGGAGTGGGGGAATCTCTGCTGGCAGGATGGCAAGGTCTAAGTCCCGAGGTGCTCGGATGACTTGGATTCTTGCCAAAATAGTGGCAGGCCGCGGATGAGGCTCGAGGCGGCCGAGCACTCAGATGGAACAAGGCAGACGAAAAATTACAGTGGGAGGGGAGGTAGAGAAGGGTGCAGGAGCAGCTGAGCAGAAAAAACTGGCTTACCAGGCTAGCAGGCACACGGATTAAGGAGAATTGAAGAAAGGATTATCGGAGCTCCTCACATAGACGTCCGCTGCCGCTTACATCCGGTCACGTTTATTATTTAAGTTGATAGGGCTTGTTCTTTAGTTTACACTGTTGCAAAATTCTCTTGCTACTGTCCTTCTGCTCTCAGAGCTGCATTTTTCTCCACAGGGTGCCACTGTATTGTTTGAAAGAAAAAAAGTGCAACTGTGTTCACTTAAACCTTACAATATATTGCTTACATTCGCTGCACTCCCCTATCCCTATATATAAAATAAAAGTTAGGAATATAATATTTGGGTTCATTGTGCCTGACTAAAACTGCACTGAATCTGGCCAATGTTACACTTCATTGGCTACATTTATGTGCTAATTCCCTCTGGTAGTCTTTAGAATTCTTACATTGTATCTCTTGCTGCAAAATGGTATGTGCTCCTCAGCTCCATCGTGTGGCCATAAAGCATTATTTTACTAATGCCCGTAATAAAACGTAATAAAACGATTCAAAAGAGAAAATAGCTTTAAAAAAAATAGTTTTTGCCTTACTCATGCACATTCTGTGAAAGAATGGCTGTGCAAATGTTTTTATAAAAATACCCCATAATATATACAAAGTTTATTATTTTTAATCCTTGAATAATGAATCTGACAGATCATGTCACATGTTAAATTTGATTAATTCATGTATTAATTTATTATTTTTACTTGTTTATTTTATACTCATACTTTCCCTAACTAATTATTAAAAAAATTGTTATCAGAGTCATTTTGTATTTTTGCTGCTTGTATACAAAGTTTGAGAAATGCTTCCTGCAGGCTTATGCTAGCTCTAAAAAGACAGCTACCTAGCTAAGATTTATCAAAGCACTAAATTTATTAAGCCACTTGATGCCTTGGTCTGTGTCTAGGAGAAATATGTGTCTCTTACATTGCAGCTGCCCTGAATATGTTCTAATCATAAATTTTACAGCTTTCAATTCTCATATGATTGAGTGTTTGTCTGCCGAGGTTGAGTTGAGAAATGGACAGGACAGTTAGGCTTGGGCAGCATTAAAAGGTTAACTACTCCATCGCCAGAAATTAAACAATAATTTTATTTGCTTTGGTTTTTTTCTTCTCTCAGCCAAAAGTCACATCTTAAAGGCCTAATACAACTAAAACTTTCAACTTAACTAAGCGTAAATTATGCTCCTGCAACAATCTCTAATGTAAATTTGTTCATAGTCTATCACTTCACCGTGCCTTTCACTTTGTCCATCTTTATACCTTATAGTGGTATTAAAGGTTCAGATTTTTGAAAAAAAAAACATGTCATACTTACCTGCTGTGTGCAATGGTTTTGCACAAAGCAGAGCCGATCCTCCTCTGTTTGGGTCCCCCGGCGCCTCCCACCAGTGCCACCATAGCAAGCCACTTACTATGGGGGCACTGGTGTGTACTCGCTCCTGAGCCCTACTCTATGCATCCATAAGACACATAGAGCTGCATCTCAACCTTACCCCCCCACTCTCTCCTCATTGGCTCACTGGCTGTGATTGCTGCCATTAGCTCCCACTGCTGTCTCAGCCAATGAGGAGAGGGAGTCCTAGGACAGCCAAGGCTTTTGTGCATAAAGCTGGATCGAGAGGGGGCTCAGGTGAGTATTAGGGGGGCTGTGGTGGGAGATGCACCCAGAAGGTTTTCACCTTCATGCATACAATGCATAAAGCCAAACCACAAGTGATTTACGCCCACACAGTCCTTTAGTTCCAATGTGGCCTTGTTCAATGCAACTTAAAAATTGCATTGTACAGGTCTGACAGTTTGGTGGTAATCTGGATTCCTAGGTTTGTAATTGCGTCCCTTTTCCATAGGAATAGAAAGGAGCTCAGGCAACATTCTATCTTCTGTGTGGGGAGGGAGACATTCAATGTGTGTGATTTTGTATAGTTGATTTTGAGGTTTGACAAGGTACCAAAGTGTTCTATGTTTTTTAATAAAGTTGGTAGAGTGATATGCGGCGATCTCAGTGATACAAGGATGTCGTCCGCAAAAGCAGCAACCTTAAATTCTCTATCTCCTATCTGGATTCCCTAAATGTCGGGGTTCAATCTTAATTTGTTGAGAAAGGGTTCCAGGGTAAGGACATAGTTCAGGGGGCGGACAGAGGACAACCCCCGGCAGGTCTCATTGCTAATGGTGAAGGCGTTCTACAGGTGTCCTTTAATCCAAACATTTGCGGAAGGACTGGAATACAATGCCAAGATAAGGGCCACCATGCGCACCTAGCGATAAAAAAAGCCCATGGTTTTAGATGATGTCAACCAGTGGTGGAGGTTTAACGCTCAGATGGTGTTATTCTTGGCTTCTCGACCTGGTACAAAGCCCACCTGATTTAGAGATATGAGGTTAGGCAGGAGGGTTAACAGTGTATTGGCCAGTATCTTTGCATATAATTGTATATCCACGTTTAGCAGGGAAATGGATCTATAATTTGAGACTTGCGTTAATTTAATCTGGCGTAGTGCCTGATATGTCAGTGTAGATGTGCCTGAACAGGTGTCTATCTCGGGTTTCAGTGATGACTATTCCCTCTTTGTAGGGAGATAGTAGATTGCATATCCTTCTGTTTAATTATTTTTATTAATAGATTTTCCACATATACAAAAAACAATCCACATTATTACAAATTCTTGTATATACACATCCTTATACAATACTTATAAATACATATATATATATATATATATATATATATATATATATATATATATATATATATATATATATATATATATATATATATATTTTGTGGCAGAGCGAAGCTCTGTCCCTTTGAAATTAGAGGTAAAGGAGATACAGAGTTTGCATATCTACAGACTATAGAATTTAAATGGAGAAAACTGCTCTGTCAGTTTTCTCCAGGTTTTGCTAGTCCTGGATGGGATCTCCAACTGTGTCCGGGTCTTGAGGATGGCAAACAAGGTGTGTGCCCAGCTGCACACAGACCATATAATGAGGGGCTAATGAGTGGAGGATGGTGGAGTGTGAGCAGCTTGCTGCTGCTGTATGAAGACAGACCTGTGGAGGGGTCATCCCTGTGTAAGGGGTATTCTTTGCCCAGAGACTGGGAAAGGAGGGACAGCCTTGAGAGTCGGGAAGACTAAGGAAGCCAGTGAGTCCAGGGGACTGGAAGGAATCAACTCTGTTGAGAGTAAGCAGAGGAACTGCTGACAAGAGAGAGCCAGGTGGGCTAGCATTTTCTGTGAATGTTTATTTGCTGGAGAAGAACCCCTGTGTGGGAAACCTTTATGTCAAAGACTTTCATTTGCCGTTTAATAAAAATGGGCTACCATGCCCTTAAATATAGTTCCTGACTGGCTTGAATCACTAACAAACGCATCTACCACGAGAGCTAATGGTCCCCCATGTTACAATATATTATATAACAAATAAATAAAAAACACAAAAAGGACCACAATCAACAAAACACATGGATCAATCTCAATATACCTTCTAAAGAAAAAAAAAAAAAAGTGTCAAAAGTAGACCACCGTCTCCCCCCTCTCTTCCTGATATGATTCGTGGCCCCTACTCACTTTATTTTGATAATGTTTTATTTATTACTGTCTTTTTCTTCCTTCTTTTTTCCCTTTCTCTTCCTTTCCCCTCTTCCCCTCTCCCTTCCTCCTTCCCCTTTCCCCTCTTTCCTCTCTCTTCCCCCTTCCCTTACCCTCCCTCTCCACCCCCCCCCCTCCCTCTTTCAATTAATACATTGGTTAACCCCCAACTCCCCCTAGTTTATTCCCTCTCATAATACCCTTAATCCCTTATTACCTTTGTGTATACTTATATAATGTGTCTTCCACCTTGTGTATGTGATTGGGACTTCCCCTTCTGGGAAAGAGGAAAAAAAGAATAAAAAAAAAACACCTTTTTAATTATGAAGGGGTGAGAGTCTCGACTCTCGACCAGCTTTATATTCCCTTGGTGATGTGCCAAAAGCCAACACACACAAAAAAAATAAAAAGTGGGGGGGGGGGGGGGGGGACGCAGTATTTATATATGTATCTATATGTGATAAATATAATAGAAAAAAAACACCTTTTAATTATGAAGGGGTGAGAGTCTCGACTCTCGACCAGCTTTATATTCCCTTAGTGATGTGCCAAAAGCCAACACCCAAAAAGAGAAAAAAAAAGGAGGGGGGACGCAGTATTTATGTATGTAACTATATGTATCTATTAATAAAAAAAAAACACACCTTTTAATTATGAAGGGGTGAGAGTCATGACTCTCAACGAACTTTATTTTCCCTTGGTGATGTGTCAAAAGCCAACACACAAAACAAAACCAAAAAATAAATAAAAAAATAAAACCCCTACATCTATTTTAATATGTCCCTAGGTGATTCCTTTTCTTTTCCTTTTTTTTTATATATACAAGTGAGAGCAACCAAAAAAAAAAAAGGGGGGGGGGACGCAGTATTTATATATATATATATATATATATGTGATAAATATAATAGAAAAAAAACACATCTTTTAATTATGAAGGGGTGAGAGTCGCGACTCTCAACCAACTTTATATTCCCTTGGTGATGTGCCAAAAGCCAAAACACAAAACAAAAAAAAATAAAATCCCTACATCTATTTTAATATGTCCCTAGGTGATTCCTTTTCTTTTTTCCTTTTTTTTTATATATACAAGTGAGAGCAACCAGAAAAAAAAATAAATAAAAAAAAAAGGGGGGGGGGCGCAGTATTTATATATGTATCTATATGTGATAAATATAATAGAAAAAAAAAAAACACCTTTTAATTATGAAGGGGTGAGAGTCTCGACTCTCAACCAGCCTTATATTCCCTTAGTGATGTGCCAAAAGCCAACACCCAAAAAGAGAAAAAAATAAAAAAGGAGGGGGGACTCAGTATTTATGTATGTAACTATATGTATCTATTAATAAAAAAAATAAGAAGGGGTGAGAGTCGCGACTCTCAACCAACTCTATATTCCCTTGGTGATGTGCCAAAAGCCAACACACAAAACAAAACAAAAAAAAATAAAAAATAAAACCGCTAAACCTAAACCTCCCCCAAAAAAAAGAAAAAAGGGAAGAGAGAGAAGGGGGATAGGGGGGACCGAGATGGGTAGTGACACGGCATCTAATTACTCCCCACATGATTCATGTAAGCCTGGGTTTGTCTAAATTCCAACCAGCTCTTCCAAGTATTTACATATTTTATTTCAGAGTTATTTTGCAAATGTAATACTTCTTCCATGCATCTAATTTTATCTATCCCCCTAAACCAGTCCTTTATTGTCGGGATATTTTTTACTTCCAATGTTTTGGAATTCATTTCTTTGCTGCACTCAGCAAGAATAGTTTTTCTATATTTCTTCCTTGGTATCCATGTTAC
Source organism: Lithobates sylvaticus (assembly GCA_028564925.1). Taxonomy (NCBI): domain Eukaryota; kingdom Metazoa; phylum Chordata; class Amphibia; order Anura; family Ranidae; genus Lithobates; species Lithobates sylvaticus. Next base: position 296,969,632 of record CM053027.1, on the reverse strand, counting down.
ATGGAACAGGCATTGCCAGGGATCAAGTTCCATTATGGACCCACTAATCTTCTTTATCCAATTAACTACTTCCCTCCAATACGTTTGGATTGGAGGTCACTGCCACCATATATGTGCGTGGGTACCCACCTCCCCACAATCCCTCCAGCATAGAGATGATTGATTGGGATAGATTTTATGCAATTTTATTGGGACATAGTACCATTTCGTTAATAATTTATAGTTCATTTCTTTCATCCCCGTGTCCACTGAAGATGAGTGGACATAATCAAAGACTTTGCTTCTCTTGCTTTCAGGTAACAGATAGTTTAGTTCCATTTCCCAACTCTCCACAAGACACGGGGAGTCCAGTTCTGGGGGTTTATCAGTAGGCTATATACATTCGAGAGCCCTAAAGAAGGAGATTTGGAGGGGACATTTACTATAGCGCCACTGTGTTAATTACCGCAAATTAGTGCTAATCGCTCTAATTAGCGATACAATGGTATTCACTATAGTGCTGGCAAAAAAATACTCCCAAAATCAAATTTACTATAGTTCCCTGAAAACAAATAGTGCCAAAAACTCTTAAGCCCCATACACACTATCATATTTTCTGCTGATTTTTGTTTTCAGATTTACCATAACCATGTAGTGCAAGGGCCTGCCTGATTGCATACAAATTGAAACTCCTAAGGTTTGATCTCATATTATATGGTTTGGTAAATCTGAAGACAGAAATCAGCAGAAAATCTGATAGTGTGTATGGGGCTTTACTTTACTAAACCTGGAGTAGTGCACATGGAAATAATGTTTAGAGCATGATATAATTGCCTAAATGGTACTGAAATTATTATTGTTTAAAGATAATCTGCTTTTAAACTGTGTGAAAAGTGATTTTTACACTGAAATATCTTTAAGAGTCAGAGGAGAGATAATATCCCCATCTCTATACAACTAGTTGCCAACACAACTGAGCATGCTCAGACCTGCAAATAGCTTTCATTTTCGCTATAATGGGGTTGATTTACTAAAGACAAATCCACTTTGCACTACAGGTGCACTGCAAGAGCACTTGGAAGTGCAGTCGCTGTAGATCTGAGGAGAAGATCTGAAATGAGGGCAAGCTCAGCTGATTTTATCATTCAATCATGTGCAAGCTAAAATGCTTTTTTTTTCTTGTATGTCCTCCTCAGATCTACAGCGACTGCACTTCCAAGTGCACTTGCAATACACTTGTAGTGCAAAGTGGAGTTGCCATTAGTAAATAACCCCCAATTTCTTTTTTACGGGGCACTATAGTAAATACCAAAATGAGCGCTGTGTTAAAGATCATTTTTGGGAGTGAAAAATGGCGCTATTATAATCCAATGCAAGTTTTAGCTATTGAGTCTAATGTTGCAATTGTAACTTCCCCAAACAAATCATTTTAAAGTTGAGATGAAATGTATCTTTCTCTGAAATAAATTTTCTTTGCAACATTGTTGCTTCTATTTAATCTGTTTTGTTTTTAAGAATGCTAGAATGTGGAATGTTTTGGTAAAATATATTTTTATCTGTCACTTTCACCATCTCACTACACTCTTTACCCAAACTCACACAGGTGTCTTTACAAACAACAAACAATACAATTTCTGATGCAAATTTAAAATGAGTCACAATTTTTTGTGCTTTTTATTATTTCCAAATAATCATAATTGGGGCCCAAAAAATGTGATGTGTGTACCAACATCAGAAATCAAAATGTAATTCTCAAAAAATTGAGGGTAATATCACTATTCTACACTCACCCACAAATAACCACCACATATCACAGAATAAATCAAAAAGAATAACTATTGAGTAATGTAATTCCACCACCTGTATGTCCAAAGAAATGCAGTATTGATGTGCATTTATGTGTGAGAGACTTTCACATGTGGCAGCTCTGTGACCTAGAGGTTAGAACTTATGCTTAGTATCCCTCAGTGTCTGCATATGAATCCCAAACATGCTGCTTCATGTAGAGAAGTTGTCTCATCTCCCAGGTCCTGAAACTATGTCTAAATGTAGTATTTATGTGTAAAAGGGTTCCACCCCCATTGTAAATCTTGCCAGATACACTATCTAGCCAAAAATATTGGGACACCTGCCTTTACACACACATGAACTTTAATAGCAGCCCAGTCTTAGTCTGTAGGGTTAAAATTTGATTTAGTCCACCCTTTGCAGCTAGAACAGCTTCTGGGAAGGCTAGGAAGGTTGCCCACAAGGTTTAGTGTGTCTATGGGAATGTTTGACCATTCTTCCAGAAGTGCATTTGTGAGGCTAGGCACTGATGTTGGATGAGAAGGCCTGACTCGCAGTCTCTGCTCTAATTCAGCCAAAAGGTGTTCTATCGGGTTGAGGTCAGGACTCTGACTGTGCAGGCCAGTCAAGTTCCTCCACTCCAAACTCGCTCATCCATGTCTTTATGGACCTTGCTTTGTGCACTTGTGTGCAGTCACATTGGAACAGGAAGGAGCCATCCCCAAACTGTTCCCACAAAGTTGGGAGCATTAAATTTTCCAAAATGTCTTGGAATGCAGATGCCTTAAGAGTTCCCTTCACTGGAACCCAACCCCTGAAAAAAAACACATCATAATCCCCCCTCCACTAAATTATTTGGACCAGTGCACAAAGCAAGGTCTATAAAGACACGGATGAGGGAAGCGCCAAAACCAGCCATTGCCCTGTCAAATATTCCATGAAAATTTGTCAGTGCCCATCCCGAAATTAGACTCTGGATCCGCCCCTACATCCACCTGTGGATCCATCCATCCTGTCGACTTCTCTTTGATACTCCTTACTACTATGGAGTGTATGGACTTATTCCTATTAATTCATTTTGGGCATATCTTGTTTTTTCTTCCCCCTCCCTGTCATTGATCTCTTATGGTCCACCTTATAGCTGCCAGTTAGTGCTGACTCACAAACTACCTGCCAGTTCTGTGTGATATATTACATGTAGAATGGGGCAATTTGTATTTTTGTCCATCATTTTCTTTTGTAATAATAAAGACACATGTTTTACTGTAAAGAAATGTAGGAATCTAAATAAACCGCCCCTATCTAGACGCCTCCACTGCGCGCAGGATAATAATTAACCTCACCCTACAGCTGCCACTTTAAATGAAAAACATATGAGTGATGAGTTTAAACCAATATCTTATAAATTAAAATTTAGAATAAACAGTGGCGCTCTATATATATATACTATAAAAAGTAAATACATAAATAGCTTATACTAAATAAATTTCACCACCTAATGTTCAGTGAAATAATAAGCAAAACATATCAAACATCATAATCAAAACACCATGTGTACGTGAGAAAAAATAATAAAAAATAGTGAACATAAGATGAAAAGGATAATTACTAGTGTGACCACCAGTAAAGCTAGTGATGCCAAAATATACAGTGATATATAAAGTCCATATATAGCTCCTCTAAAAAATGTGCAAAATTTTCTTCTTTTTCAGTCTTCCACCACACCGCAGTGATTAAGTGTTTTTTCCTCCCCCAACAGAAACGCACTCACCAGAAAATTAGCCCGCACTCTCGTGTCAGGCAGTTGCGCATAGAAACCCACCATAGGGGTTTAAGGTGATCACTCTTCAAACAATAGTGCGACAGGATCTCTCCATATGTGAGAAAAGAAATACTCAAAATAGTGTAAAACCATTTAAAATTTTATTTTCAAAACCAAATAAAACCTTCAACCATTTCACTCACATGTTTAAAAGTCAAAGCCAGCATTGATTAGGGTATAAACAGCACTGCACTGCACGCTCCACTTCAAAACCACAAAACAATTGAGAACCAACAGTCACGGCGGACTCGAGGTGTACACAGGCTGTTCAAAGATGTATCTCACCCCCTCCTCACTGCCCGTGCTGTAGGAACGAAAAGTGCCTCTCCTCCGTGAGCTTCTAGCGTCAGGATCAAACGATTAGTTGCCGCTCAGCCACGCCCCCGACATGTTTCGTCATTGAGAATCGACTTAATCATGGGGTTGGTCGAACGGCATGTCACTCAACCTATATATACCCTCCCACCCCCGTACGGGCAGCATTGCGCATGCGCAGCTGGAAAAACTTGCGCATGCGCCTGACAACCTCGGCGCCTGCGCACTCCTCGTGTCCCCGTTCGTGTACATAACATAGTTCCACATAATCATTGGTTATTTGCATGTTAACATATACAATCAATCACTAGACACCCCACCTATCTCACGCCCCTTCCTGAGCATCAGTGGGTATCTAAAGGCAGTGCAATAGCATAACCCATGGTTGCGCTATAGCGACCTATATCCTTGCCTCAGATGGCTGTATACTAGACACTATACCCATAGCTTACATGTGCTATATCACAATCCTTATCGGCGGACTTTGATCTCATAATAGAGATATTAAAACTAAGCGGTCAGTATATGCATAAATCAAACCATGTAAATTCCCCAATCACCCGGGGAAACATACTTTAGTTGGCATAACAGCACAGATGTGAAACAGTGCACTATATGCATATAAGCTGGTACCGCTGCACTCTATATAAAATATTTATATTTAAAATTTTAAAATATATAATGTTATACCAATTTATTAATTTTGGAGGTCTATCTATCTGAAAGTATGAATGACTACAGTACACCAATTCATCAATTGATGAAATATTCAATCAGCCCATCAATTGAAGAACTAATAGTGGTCAAATCAACACCCCATGTTAAAATTAATTCATATAAGGTGCCGTATATTGATATGCGGCATCTTATTGTATATATTACGAAAATATACATATAAGTATATCTGCGAAAAATTATATCAATAAATCATGGGAGTTAATTAGTGAGGGATGATTATCTACTATATATCAAAAAAATATTTTTAAATAATTATTAGAAAATTAATTCATATGGGGGCTAAAAAATATTAATTGTTTCCTAGAGAATAAGAATATTGATTAAAATTCTTAATTAAAAATTATTGATAAAACAGTTAAGATCTACCTCAATATTCAACCCCCTAGGAGTTAAACATTTAAAGAGGAAGATCCACCTGGTTTCCCTCTGTGATAGGTCTCTCACTCTATTTGACCCCCTCCATGATGGGTGCACTATATCAATACCAACGAATTGTAATAGGCTGGGGTCCTGCTGGTGCTTTTCTCTAAAGTGCAATGACACACTGTGAAATTTGAAACCCTTTCGTATGTTTGCCAAGTGCTCAGCTATACGCACTCTTAATAATCTCTTGGTTCTCCCTATATAAAATAAACCACAGGGGCACCACATGAGATATACCACAAAGGATGAGTTACAGGTGATAAACTCTTTGATGGTAAAACTTTCATTGTCCCTATTCGTCACCTCTGTAACCCCCCTATTTTGTACTTTTACTGTCCGGCAGCAGATGCACTTTCTACAGCAGAAGAAACCTTTAAAATCAATCCTAATAATGCTTTCATCCGGGGGGTTCAAGATCTTTCTAACAACTTGATCACCGAAGCTCGGTGCCTTCTTCTATATAAACTTCGGTTGTTGTGGTAAAATCCCCCCCAGATGTTTATCCCTACATAAAATATGCCAATATTTCTTATAAATATTTTCAATCTCCTTATATTGGCAATGAAAACTTGAAATAAACCCTAATTGGTGTTGATCAGGTACCAATTGCTTATCTTTTTTCTTGAGACACTCAGTTCTAGGTATTTCGGCCACTTCATTAATTAGCCCGTCAATAGTACACTCTTTATACCCCTTCTGAACAAACTTATTTTTTAGGGCATCAGCTTGGATAAAAAAATCGTCTAATTCTGTGCAATTTCGTCGGACACGTAGAATTTGGCCTTTAGGTATATTCCTTATCCATGCAGGGTGATGACCACTCCTGATGGACAAATAGCTGTTCCGATCCGTTGCTTTGAAATATACCTTAGTGCTAAGAATGTTTAAATTCTTATTTATAGTGACATCCAAGAAATTCACAGATTCCTCACCGAAGGTCCATAAAAACACTAAGATACCACCCCCACGACCAATTGTTAACGGGATTGGCTCTGTGACATCTAGGTTAGGGGAATATTTAGATAAATTTCTTCAGCCAAGTGTTAAAGCAACCAAAGCCTATCTGAAGGATACCTCGGAACTATTGGTATTATTACAAGAGGTTAAGTTGAATGGAGCCACTACATCCTTTTTAGTAACAGCTGATGTCGCGTCGCTGTATACCATTATACAGCATGAGGATGCGGCATTAGCCTTAAATTGGGCTCTAAGTAGGCGTGAGGATATCCCGCATACTCAAAAGCAGTTTTTGGGACATATTCTAGACTTCTGTATGTCGCATAACTACTTCTGGTTTGGAGGACAGTTCTACTCCCAGCAGGTTGGCGTGGCAATGGGAGCTAAATATGCCCCTAGCCTCGCCAACCTGTTTATGGCTGAGTGGGAAGATAGACAGATCTTCAATAATCCACTACCACAATTAAAATTTTACCGAAGATTTATAGATGACCTCCTGTTCATATGGGAGGGATCTAGAGAATCTGTGTTAGAATTCTTGAATGTTTTAAATCACAATAACAATAACATCAAGTTGGAATATCAAATTAGTGAGGAATCTGTGAATTTCTTGGATGTCACTATAAATAAGAATTTAAACATTCTTAGCACTAAGGTATATTTCAAAGCAACGGATCGGAACAGCTATTTGTCCATCAGGAGTGGTCATCACCCTGCATGGATAAGGAATATACCTAAAGGCCAAATTCTACGTGTCCGACGAAATTGCACAGAATTAGACGATTTTTTTATCCAAGCTGATGTCCTAAAAAATAAGTTTGTTCAGAAGGGGTATAAAGAGTGTACTATTGACGGGCTAATTAATGAAGTGGCCGAAATACCTAGAACTGAGTGTCTCAAGAAAAAAGATAAGCAATTGGTACCTGATCAACACCAATTAGGGTTTATTTCAAGTTTTCATTGCCAATATAAGGAGATTGAAAATATTTATAAGAAATATTGGCATATTTTATGTAGGGATAAACATCTGGGGGGGATTTTACCACAACAACCGAAGTTTATATATAAGAAGGCACCGAGCTTCGGTGATCAAGTTGTTAGAAAGATCTTGAACCCCCCGGATGAAAGCATTATTAGGATTGATTTTAAAGGTTTCTTCTGCTGTAGAAAGTGCATCTGCTGCCGGACAGTAAAAGTACAAAATAGGGGGGTTACAGAGGTGACGAATAGGGACAATGAAAGTTTTACCATCAAAGAGTTTATCACCTGTAACTCATCCTTTGTGGTATATCTCATGTGGTGCCCCTGTGGTTTATTTTATATAGGGAGAACCAAGAGATTATTAAGAGTGCGTATAGCTGAGCACTTGGCAAACATACGAAAGGGTTTCAAATTTCACAGTGTGTCATTGCACTTTAGAGAAAAGCACCAGCAGGACCCCAGCCTATTACAATTCGTTGGTATTGATATAGTGCACCCATCATGGAGGGGGTCAAATAGAGTGAGAGACCTATCACAGAGGGAAACCAGGTGGATCTTCCTCTTTAAATGTTTAACTCCTAGGGGGTTGAATATTGAGGTAGATCTTAACTGTTTTATCAATAATTTTTAATTAAGAATTTTAATCAATATTCTTATTCTCTAGGAAACAATTAATATTTTTTAGCCCCCATATGAATTAATTTTCTAATAATTATTTAAAAATATTTTTTTGATATATAGTAGATAATCATCCCTCACTAATTAACTCCCATGATTTATTGATATAATTTTTCGCAGATATACTTATATGTATATTTTCGTAATATATACAATAAGATGCCGCATATCAATATACGGCACCTTATATGAATTAATTTTAACATGGGGTGTTGATTTGACCACTATTAGTTCTTCAATTGATGGGCTGATTGAATATTTCATCAATTGATGAATTGGTGTACTGTAGTCATTCATACTTTCAGATAGACCTCCAAAATTAATAAATTGGTATAACATTATATATTTTATAATCATTTTAATTTATTTTAAAATAAATATTTTATATAGAGTGCAGCGGTACCAGCTTATATGCATATAGTGCACTGTTTCACATCTGTGCTGTTATGCCAACTAAAGTATGTTTCCCCGGGTGATTGGGGAATTTACATGGTTTGATTTATGCATATACTGACCGCTTAGTTTTAATATCTCTATTATGAGATCAAAGTCCGCCGATAAGGATTGTGATATAGCACATGTAAGCTATGGGTATAGTGTCTAGTATACAGTCATCTGAGGCAAGGATATAGGTCGCTATAGCGCAACCATGGGTTATGCTATTGCACTGCCTTTAGATACCCACTGATGCTCAGGAAGGGGCGTGAGATAGGTGGGGTGTCTAGTGATTGATTGTATATGTTAACATGCAAATAACCAATGATTATGTGGAACTATGTTATGTACACGAACGGGGACACGAGGAGTGCGCAGGCGCCAAGGTTGTCAGGCGCATGCGCAAGTTTTTCTAGCTGCGCATGCGCAATGCTGCCCGTACGGGGGTGGGAGGGTATATATAGGTTGAGTGACATGCCGTTCGACCAACCCCATGATTAAGTCGATTCTCAATGACGAAACATGTCGGGGGCGTGGCTGAGCGGCAACTAATCGTTTGATCCTGACGCTAGAAGCTCACGGAGGAGAGGCACTTTTCGTTCCTACAGCACGGGCAGTGAGGAGGGGGTGAGATACATCTTTGAACAGCCTGTGTACACCTCGAGTCCGCCGTGACTGTTGGTTCTCAATTGTTTTGTGGTTTTGAAGTGGAGCGTGCAGTGCAGTGCTGTTTATACCCTAATCAATGCTGGCTTTGACTTTTAAACATGTGAGTGAAATGGTTGAAGGTTTTATTTGGTTTTGAAAATAAAATTTTAAATGGTTTTACACTATTTTGAGTATTTCTTTTCTCACATATGGAGAGATCCTGTCGCATTATTGTTTGAAGAGTGATCACCTTAAACCCCTATGGTGGGTTTCTATGCGCAACTGCCTGACACGAGAGTGCGGGCTAATTTTCTGGTGAGTGCGTTTCTGTTGGGGGAGGAAAAAACACTTAATCACTGCGGTGTGGTGGAAGACTGAAAAAGAAGAAAATTTTGCACATTTTTTAGAGGAGCTATATATGGACTTTATATCTCACTGTATATTTTGGCATCACTAGCTTTACTGGTGGTCACACTAGTAATTATCCTTTTTATCTTATGTTCACTATTTTTTATTTTTTCTCACGTACACATGGTGTTTTGATTATGATGTTTGATATGTTTTGCTTATTATTTCACTGAACATTAGGTGGTGAAATTTGTTTAGTATAAGTTATTTATATATACTTTTTATAGTATATATATATATATATATATATAAGCTATTTATATATGCTTTTTATAGTATATATATATATAGAGAGCCCAACATTTTGTAAATTAAAATATTCTAAATTTTTTAAACATTATTTTTATAAGATATTGTTGTTACATTTATGGCAGATTTGTTACAGATCCTTGAAAGTTAATAAAGAACGAGCTAAGGTTTAATGCCGTTCTCAAAGTATTGTCTGCTAACATTGCTTTAAGAAGACAATGCAAGGTTACTGCTTTTTCCATCAACTTTCCTGGAAAACAAAAAAACTGTATTTTTCTTTGGTCTTATGTAAAATGCATTAAAATTATCAAAGTATACAGCAAAGATTCTGTGACACAGACTAGAGGAAGCCTATGTAGAAAACAGTGTGTGTCCTCATTAATATCCATCTTCTTTGTCAGGGTGCTGCATTTTGACAGAGTGTAATCTGAACAGTATACATGTTTCCTGAGAGGTCTCTAGGGATATATACTTTACCTTCAATCAACTTTAAGTACTTTATTGACTATGTGCTTTTCCCCTGCCCTGGCATTTGTCTTTCTATCTGGAATTGTAGAAAGTGACACAGATCTAGTGTACTTATGATGATGCTACATTTGGAAGGAATCTTCTTGGCATGCCTTAACTGTAAAAGTGTAACTACTAGCTGTTAAATAAATGGAACGGATCAGGCTGGAGTCCTGTTTGATTATTAGACAGGCATTTTTGTATCAATATAATGTTGTATATAATACCCTTAAAGTATTTCTAAAAGAGGGGTCTATGGGACTTTATATGAGGAGATGACGTTGTCATCAACACTTTGAATGAAGTACGCGGAGGGTCAAGTGTTGTGTGGAGTTATATTTAACATATCTATAATTTGTGTAAAAGAGTAGAACATTTGTCTCATAATAATTCATATTCAATAGAAAATTTATATACTGCACACATAATTAAATATCCGCATAGAGTAAAATACATATACATGTACATAATTCATAAATTATCCAAAAAATGGATAGCACATGATACATATAGAAAAGCCCAAAATTTGGTAGCACATGATTGGAATATAATCAAATACATAATGCATTAACAGAATCCACAATGACATGGTAGGATACAGTATACGATTTAAACACGACATCTGTTAGCTCAACGCATTTTGTGACTTAATGTCACTCATCAGGAGCAATCGCGTACACGTGCAAGATATCTCCGTAATAATATATTATGCATTTGTAGTTGGTCTAATATAGTAACAAGTGTGAAAAATATAAAGAAAAATAGGGGTAAAATACCCCATAAAATACTTACAGGGTATCCATGTGCAGGCAACCCTCCAAAGCACGGTCATGCATCAGGCTGTGATATGTGAGTGAGCATGTGTGATCGCAAAAAACAAATTGGGGCTGTAAAAAGTAAATAAAGATGTAAAAATTGAGTTACCGTATATATTGGCGTATAACACACACTTTTTTACGCTGAAAAACGTATTATATGCCAATATCTGTATTTTTACAACAGGGGCGGGGATCGAGCGGTCATCCCCGGGGGGCCACCAATTGGGAGGGTGTCAGGCCGGCCGCCCCGCATCTCCTGGCAGTGGAACAGCGCTGCCAGTGCAGGTCAGAAAATACTACTGCACTGCCAGCCCCTTGTGACACACCGCCCCCCTACGTAACCCAATGTAATATAAGCTTCTGAATCCACTCGCTGTGGCTGCTCTCCTTCTCCCGCTCCGCCTCCTCCTCGTGTGTAGCTTTTGATTGGAGGAGGAGAGCGGTCACGTGACCATCAATGAAGGAGAGGAGAGCAGTCACATGACCGGGTCCACTAGAGAGAGCGGCTCAGCAGCGTTAATGGAGGTATGTGAGTGACACAGGAGAAGGGGCTGACAGTGTGAAGTTTTCTCAACTCTACAGTATGCCCGCAATGCTGTTCTTGTCCCAGCGCTCGGAGTGCAGGGGGGTCTTTGTAATGAAAGAGGGCTGTTTGTGTTGTACAGGGGCTGTTTGTATTGTACAGGGGCTGTTTGTATTGCACAGGGGCTGTTTGTGTAGTACAGGGGTCCGTGTACTATGCAGGGGGGCTGTGTGAAGTTTTTTTCCTGAAACCTCACTCTTAAAGTTAAGGTGCGTGTTATACACCGATAAATACGGTATATGTGTATTAAATAACAGTGTGTGAGATCCCTAGTAGGTAAAATGGTAGAATGGTACATGAAAGTGTATGAAGTAGACCAAATCACATAAAGAGAAAAGAAAAAATATATTAAATAATATAATGTGAAAAATCGCATGAAAATCATGCAAAAACCTTATGCATGAAATAACGTTTTTTATTCAATAATTTACTCTATGCAAATATTTAATTATGTGTGTAGTATATAAATTTTCTATCGAATATGAATTATTATGAGACAAATGTCCTACTCTTTTACACATATTATAGAAATGTTAATTATAATTCCATACAACACTTGACCCTCCGCGTACTTCATTCAAAGTCCTGCTTCCTTGTTCTTCTTTGTATAACCCTTAAAGTATATATGTTACCCCAACATTTCATATTTTTGGTATGTGTCTGTGTTACCATTTACTTGTATAAAAAAAGTATCCTCTTCTCATAATGGCAACGCAAGGATGATGCGCGTTTGCAGCGCGTTTCCAAAATACGTAGCAATGCATGCCTTTTCTGTGCTGGTTTTTGCACATTCAGAAACACAGATGTGAATGTAGCCTAAATATTAATGACACCCCAACCACGGTTAACAGTTGCATGTTTTGTTTTTTGCAACAAAATGCGCTACAATTGAGCCAAAAAGCGCACTCTCAGCAGAGTGCACTGTTATTGCCCAATGCATGCAGGTCAGGTGCATGCTTTGGCCAATCATAAGACGCCAATGCACTGCGATCTCGCAGTGCATTATAGGTTGTTCCATGGCGCTCAAATTTGCTGCGAACGCACCATAATGTTCTAAATTCAGCGAACGGGCGAACATCGGGCTCATCCCTAATTGCTGATGAGGAAAAATATTTTGCAGTTTATATATACTAAAATAATTGTATTTTCAAGTTCTGTGTACTGTGGGGGGGGGGGGGGCAGATATAAGGAAAGCAGGGTCCTGAGTTTGGTAGCATGTTAAAAACTGACCACACTAGGCAGGAGAACACATCGTAGTCAGTTCTCTAGCTATGCTGGAAACTCCGTGTGCTCTCCTCCAATGTTAAGAGTTGTCCTGACATGCCCCCCCCCCCCCCCCCCCCCCCCCCCCCCCCGCACAGCCTTTCTTTGGGAAGCTCAGTGTGCTGCTGCTTCTCCTCCCGCCAGCTCTTATGCAGTGAGAACAGAGGGAAGGTATTCACAAAAATTCATAAAAAAGGAATTTATAATGTTTTTTTTTTTTTATATCTATACAAAAATGTTTTGTCTTTTATTTCGATTTTTAACTTAATGGGTTGTTTTACAAGGTGATCGTTTACAATCAAGTCTGCCTACTCCTGGGTGTTCATGGCTTTGCTCCCTTGGTGTGGGCTATGCATACAAGTTGAAGCTCCTATCTTGGTATTGGACCTTCCACATAGAAACTAGCAGGAAGCCCTACTGCAAGATGCAACTCTAGGAACACACAACCACCCTTTGGGGTGCCCCGTGAAGTTACTGAAGCCTTGCTTACGAGGTATGACATGGGCAGCCTGAATTAGCCTGAAATAGCTTAGTGAGAAAGAACTGATCTGTGTCTGCAATGAGAAAGACTGTGAACTATTAACCCCATACTTGCAGGAAACTTCAGTAAAAGTTGCAAAGTGCTTGGTCTGAAATCCTTCAAAGGGATGCATTAAGGTTCATGGATTATCCAAAAGAACAGGGTCTGTAACATCAAGGGGAATGAAGAGGATAAGTAAGAAAGCCACCATGAAGGAGTTAATCATACAGTGGAATTGCCGGGAAGGTGTCTAATATGCAATTGCTCTGAGTAATCAGGTCTGGTGGTAATGCTATAGCAGTCAGACATTGGGAAGGTAGTACGGTAACAGGCATGGGGGACATTGTAGTAACATGCATGGGGGTAGTGAGGGAGTTGGTGGTCTGACTCCCTCCCTAGCGAACAGTGCCTCTTTGTATCCAGGACCAAACTAGCAGCACAGGGAGGCTATGGACCTGGCTGGAACTACTGGAAGAGCTAGAGAAGTGGATCCACAAATAGTAAGACCCCTTTCACACTGCAGCGCCGCTAAAACAGTGCTAAAGCACTGGTTGTTTTTTCTGTGCTTTTTAGGTGCTAGCGGGGCGGATTTTTTCAAGGTAATGTTACAACGTGACCTTAAAAAAGAAGGAGTAAAGTCCAGTTTTGCAGCGCTTTTAAAGTGCTTTAAGGCGCTTTGGAATCACTGTTCATTCATTTCAAAAGCTACAGGCATTTTGGGAGCACTATTTATAGTGCTCCCAAGCTGCCCCAAAGATGCTGCTTGCAGGACTTTTCCTTACATCTCACAAGTGCACCACCTGAGTGTGAAAGCAAAGAATGGGAGACAGTTTTCAGGTGATTTTTAGAGGCTATTTTTAGCGCTAAAACACCTGAAAACTGCCTCAGTGTGAAAGGGGTCCTAATGCTACTTTGTCACTAGGAGTGAGGTCGCAAAACATGGTAAAGCTGCTGGCGTGGGACACAGGTTCGGTGGTGTCCCCTCAAAATGCTGCATTTGGGAAGGAAGCTGTACAGTGTCATGGTAAGAGTTCTTTACAGTAAAGTGCTGCATCTGTGCAAGGCGAACTGCTCACTCCTTAGTCTGGGGTGCCATCTTAATGCTGATTCTCATGGCCCCGTCTAGTTCCAGGGTATTAGTGAGCTGGTACACAAAGGGTAACTGCTTAGCGTGAAGTAGGCCTCGCTCACACGGTGTCCTTTGTTCTTTGGTTCCTAAAAGCTTCCTAATCACGTAGAGACAATGTATGTAAAGGCCTTTAAAGCATCATCATGAACATAATGCCAGCACAAACTGACATTTCTCTAATCCCAGATGATTATCTGCATTTATTCAGGTTTAGTTAAAACTAAGCATTGGCGCTACTCAAATTTTAGCATTCATCATCACACTCAAAACTGAATTTTTAACCCATCTGATTATATTTGTTCTTTGTAAGATTTTACTTCCTTTGTGCACATAATGTAAATTATAAAACATCTCTCCAGATATATTTAGTTAAGGTGGCATGGGGAGGAATATCAGCTACTATGTACCGTAGCTCTTGATGTATCTTGTGAGTTTGTACAATTTTCACTCCTGTCACTGGTTTATTCTTCTTTGCTCAATTCGTTTTTAAGGTATTTTTAGGTTTTTAACTATTCAGTTGTCTACTTGGTATATAGTAATCAAAGTGTGATTAGCTTTTTCTATTTACCTAATATATTCAACACTGCTGCAACAGTTGATGACTCCTGTGACACGGTTGTCTCTGTTTTCCTCCCAGTACCAGCCTACACGTGGCCACCTCTGTATAATAAAGCGGTTCACAAAGCATTACAAAGCTCTGCTCTCTCTTTGCATGCAGATCAGGTATATGCAGAATGGCAGAAGTCTCTGATGTAGTTACCTGAATAAGGGAGTAAAAGATGATTCATTTGCAAATTGTGTCTGAGAGCAATCAGGCACCAGCAGATTATTCGGTGGCTCAGGCTAATACCGGAGACACTCACTTTATTTTCCCACACATTGCATATGTACCTTTTGTATTCCAAAATAAAACCCATTATTTTAAAGATTTTGTCATTGTTGTGATTGATATATTGTGGTAGAGGATTTTAAGAAAAACATGTCACCTAAAATGCAAAACACTTTGTATGATTTCTGAAATGTAAAAGAATGATGTAAATGTATATCAATTTTTCCATGTTTAAATACTGTAACCGAATAAGCACATTTTATAAAATACTCTGCAGTCTGATTCACATTGTTAACTGCAATTCATTTTTTATTATTTTTTGTGACCTTTTTTATTGCCAGAACTCACATATATTAAAGCTAGATTTCAGGTAGCTATATATATAAAAAAAACACAAATTATTACATTTATGTCATTTTTAATAGGTCATTAAACATATCTTACATGCAACTTGTGTAAAAACCTGAATTGTATCATCTTGTAATTCCCCATACAACAGACTGGGAGAGGGAGTGGTAGCGCTCAGGGCCCATTGAGGTGTTCTACATGCAAATATGTTGAAAAGGAACATATTGTCAGGAGAGAGGAGAGCGATGGCCTCATCAGTCTGCTGCCGCTCCTCCTTCACTGTCCGATCAGGCAGAGGGTGGGTGACAACCAGGTTTTGTTGGTCAACTGCAGAATAAACAGTAAGCAGTATAAAGCGTAGGACAAGGTGGACAGAAATACAAATCTTTTAGTTGGTAAAACAACACCGTTAATGAACTGAATGGAATTCAATTTGAAAGTGTACATATGGAAACATTATAAAAGTAAGTTATACTTTATTACCATCATTATTTTTTGTTAATTTTCCTTTTAAATGTGCTGTACTGGCGAAATGTAAGGCGTACACGGTGTGAACTGAGAGCCCCCCGGAAAACGTTAGGCAATGACTGCATGTTCCTAGAAGATACTTATATGGAGACTTCATTTGGGGACACAATTCTGGGATTACGTGTTTTTTTCTCTGGCTGCTGATCGTTGCCTGCATTTGGAACATCACCCACAGATGAGTCACCACGCAGATCGCATTTAATCTGGAACGGATCATTCCTGCTTTCTCCCTGATTGGGTCCATGATTATGTGCATAGCACATTCGGTAAGAGTACCTATTCATTTATGGTGGAGGATTTTATTCACTTCATGATTTATTCAACTTATCATCTACAGTCACTTGGGTGATCACTTACGTCATTTCAATCCGTACCCTCCGGATATGAACTTTTGTCACTATTTTTATAAATTTTGTGTTTTTTATATATATATATGTATTTTCAGATGCGCTGCACTATTTTCTATATTTTCTATTGAAATGTAAGGCGTGCCTATTTAAAATTTAGGAACACAGGCGTAGTGACAGATAAATCTGTCCTTGTTACTAACTGATATCTCAATATGGATGCCACTCAATATGGATACTACACTACTTAAATAAAATCTTTTCAAAACTGAGCTCATAATGCCCCCCCCAAAAAAAAATTACCCTCTTCTCTGATTTCTCAATCACCCCCACCCCCCCCCCCCAATACCAGGGTGCTAGGTGTAATCCTGGACTCTGACCTCTCCTTTTGGCCCCACATCCATATATTGCCACCTTCATCCCCAAAACATCTAATGACACCACAAGGCTACTAATTCACTCCCTTGTTATCTCTTGCTTTGGCTATCGCAACCCCCTTCCTGTTGACCTAATTTTACACTGGCTATCATCCATTCAGTCTATCATGAATGCAGCTGCCAGACTTATCGATATTGCCAATCATTCAGTTTCCCCCAACCCTCTTTGCCAATACCTCTACTGCCTTGTCCAATTAATAAAATTGAAAATACTAACTACAACATACAAAACCATCCACAACTCTGTCTCAAGTTACATCACCGACCTCACCTCAAAATAGCTCCCAAACGCTCCTCTTATCTACTCCCAAGACCTCCTGCTTTCTAGTCCCCTTGTCACCTCCTCCCATTCTCACTTCTGGGACTATTCCTCTCCTTAGTTTGCCTGTAAAGTAGCACATCTTTCCCATGTTTATAACAGTACCACAGCATAATTAAATTTCTAAAGGAATTTTTTTTATTTAAAACTGCCCACGGCTGTAATGTATTGTCGGATCCCGGCAATATAGATGAAAATAAAAAAATAAAAAAATGCGTGAGCCCCCCCCCCCCCCAGTCCATTACCAGGTCCTTTGGGTCTTGTATGAATTTTAAGGGGAACCCTGCACCAAAAATACAAAAAAAATTTGGTGTGGTTTACCCCCCAAAAACCATGCCAGGCCCTTCAGGTCTGGTATGGATATTAAGGGGAACCCCGCACCAAAATTTTAAAAATGGCATGGGGGTCCCCCAGGCACTATATACTCTAAACAGCAGTATATATATAATATACGGCCTGCCCTATATACTCTGCAGAAAAATTGGGCCTTTCGTTTTGGTGGTGCCAGAACAGTGTAACCCCTCACAGTTACTCTTGTTGGGCACAGGATCTGGCCCTGCTGTTAAATATTATATCAAAAATTGTAATTACATGGCCCTGTTAAACAGGGGTAGAAAAATTGGGCCTTGGGTGGTGGTGCCACAACACTGTAACTCCTCACAGATACTCTTGTTGGGCGTAGGAACGGGCCCTACTGTGAAATATTATATCAAAAATTTTAATTACGTTTCCCTGTTAAACAGAGACAGAAAAATTGGGTCTTGGATGGTGGTGCCCTAAACCAAAAATACTGTTGGAAGCTAGCATCATCAAAACTGAGGAGTAATAGGATAGTCAGCATTGGCGGTCTTCAAGGGATCCCAGATCCATAGCAAGTTCAATCAGTTACATCAGCATCAGGTGCTTGATAGCTGCTGATCCAAACTAATTCATTTTTATGAATCTGAGCCTATCAACGGAGTCTGTGGACCGGCACACTCTTTGATCCATTACAAACCCTCCAGCAGCATTAAATGTGTGTTCAGAAGGCACCCTGTCTTTGGCCAATTATGGCTCTCTCAGCAGAGTGCGCTGTAATTGGCCAAAGCATGCAGGTCAGGTGCATGCTTTGGCCAATCATCATACAGCAATCGCGCATCAGTTATTGACTGACTATCCCTTTAACCATGATACTATTGTACTCAACTGCATAATACAAAACCACCATAGAGATACTCCCCCCAAGCCTATGATCCTGCTGATAGCTGTTAAAAGTCTACTTTATTTATATGCCATCACCCACGTTTGTGAGGTTACCAGCCAAGCCTGTGTCTAATGACATACAAACTATAGAGAAAAAACTAAAATAAGCGTTTGAAGAAGCGTATACCGCAAAACATGTAGAGCATACACACTACAATACTTACCCACTCCATCTCCACTGTGAGTACCCACCAGGGCGGTCATATGAGGTGGCCCTGATTCAGTGGTCCAATTGGAGATGTCGGTGATAAACTATATGAATTTGCAGTAATTTTATGTGTTTTTAAGCTTATATATATATATATATATATATGTGTGTGAATTGTCAATTATAAAAGTTTTCATTTTTATTGTCGGTGCCTATAAAGTTCATGTTTCTGTCCAATTCACCTCTTACTGTGACCATCACCATGTCTGTTTGCAGGGTGCTTTTAAACCTCCACATTGTCTAGGGGGAACTTTACGCAATAAAATATAGAAGGTTGGGGGCGAAACAGAGAGGTAATGAGGGGATCCAGGGTGGTTTGATTTTGGGATAGGATTATAATGGGTAGAATGAGGTAAGAGTATAATATGAGAAAGCTTTCAGGTAAAAGATTAATCTTTCAATAATTTCGGTAGTTTGAATTACTATTCCTTCATCTTAGTTTCTTTACAAGATTTAGATTGTTGTAACACTGTTCATGAGTACCATGGAGTGAATAGATTGTGTTTCAGTAGTTTTTTTTTTCTTGCTCAAATATTTTATTGACAAGATATAAAAGAGACATACATAGAGTATTAGTATATACGAATTAGCCCCCAGACCCCTAGAAAATAAATAAATAAAAATACAACAGCCAATTGACTGGGTCGCAGCCCACAAAGATGTATAAGGAAAAACAATGATGGGACAATTCAATGCATAATGATTGCATAGTACCATGGTACC
Source organism: Lithobates sylvaticus (assembly GCA_028564925.1). Classification (NCBI taxonomy): domain Eukaryota; kingdom Metazoa; phylum Chordata; class Amphibia; order Anura; family Ranidae; genus Lithobates; species Lithobates sylvaticus. The sequence goes on along the minus strand of CM053027.1, from coordinate 296,950,410 downwards.
TGAGGCTATGAGATGCCGCAAGCACCTACTAAGTTTAAAGAAGTGAGAACCCTCAGGGCGGTAATACCAGTGGGTGATAACATGAAACTCAGTATGCAAGGGGCATCTAACAATATATGAAGTGAAGAGAAGATGCTGAAAACCATAGGGTAGAGGAGGATGGCAATGGGAAGGGATACTATGCATACCTTAAAACTCTAATTCCTGAAGGATTAGATGTGTCTGAGATCGTATTTCTTAAAATTAGTTATCCCAAACCAGGGGAGCTAATACACATGAGATCTGACAGAAGAGGAGAGGAGGTAGAGGAGGGACAAGGTGTAGAAACTAGGTAGAAAGAGAATGTAGAAAGAAAATAGGTCCAGAAAGCCCGGGGTAGTATAGAAAGGAATAACAGAAAACATCCAGACGAGGGGGGAGGTCGAAGGGAAGAAAGGTCCCGGAGTGGGGGGGGGGGGTTACAGGAGGGAATTAAAGATCCATAGCAGAGTGGTTCTGATGTCATGTTTCTGGGGGGGGGGGGGTGGTGGCTCAAGGGGACTTGGATTTGGATTTGGAAGTATATCCCCCAGGAGAGTTTTCACAATATTGTCCAGGGTTCTACTGAATATAATCAGGGGAGGGGTTTTTCCTTGTCAAAAAAATGTCCCCAAATAGTAAAGGGCATTTGTCAGCCAGTAGCAAAAAATTTTTTTTCTAAAGATTTTGACAACACCTAGCAGTAAAAAGGGTTGCTGGTTCGAATCCCAACCATGACACTACCTGCCTGCAGTTTGCATGTTCTCCCTGTGCCTGCGTGGGTTTCCTCCGGGTTTCCTCCGGGTACTCTGGTTTCCTCCCACACTCCAAAGACATGCTGGTAGGTTAATTGGCTTCTGTCCAAAAAATTGGCCCTAGTATATGAATGTGAGTTGGGGACCTTGGATTGTGGGCTCCTGAGGGTAGGGACCGATGTGAGTGTGTGATGTATGTGTGGAGTGCTGCGTAAATTGAGAGCGCTATATGGGTACCTTAAATAAATAATAAGAGTAGATGAGCATCTTAATGAGGCACAATGTATAGGGATAGGGACAATTGTAGACATGCACCCACACTCACTCAGGTTGGACTGGTGTCTTTATTCAACCTTACTAACTATGTAATAATCCACAATCCAGATATAAGCATGGAGGAGTAGTCAATGGGCTCACCTGTTGTAAGAATACAATAGCACAGTGGAGGGGATTCCCTCATCCACATTGAGTGTGTGAATGGAGGAATCAAGTCAGTTTTTTTCATTCAACCTTCTGGCTGAATAAAAAAAACATGACTCATGTATGGGCTGCTTAAGTTACCATTAATCCTATGGGGAGAATTAAAGTGATTGTAAAGTGTCATTTTTTTTGTATGAAAATAACAAGCATGTTATATTTATCTGCTCTGTGAAATAATTTTGCAGAGTAGCCCAAATACTCCTCTTTTCGGGTCCCTCACCAGCTCCCTTGGCCCCTCCCTCCTGTTGAGTGCCCAACAGCAAGCAGCTTGCTATGGGAGCACCCGAGCCGAGCCACAGCTCTGTGTGTCCATTCAGACACAGAGCTGCGGTTTGGCCCCACCCCCTCCCTCCCCTGATTGGCTAACTGATTTAATTGATAGCAACGAGAGCCAATGGCGCTGCTGCTGTGTCTCAGCCAATCAGGAGGGAATGTGCTGGACGGCCAAGGCATTCGTGCACATCGCTGGATAGAGATGGGGCACAGGTAAGTATTAGGGGGGCTGAGGAGGGCTACACACAGAAGTTTTTTTTTCTGATCTTAATGCATAGAATGTATTAAGATAAAAAACCTTCTGCCTTTACAACCACTTTAATATTTTTTTTAATTATATTTCTGCCCCATTTTATATATATCTTGAATAACTCACCAGTATATACCTAAATGGCCTTGTCATTAAAAAAAAAAAAAAAAGATTCTATGTTAATGTTGTTCCTTTGGGAGGGTAAGCCAGCAAGGATATCAAATAATAACTTACAACTTCCACTGCCTGAGAGAGGCTGGGCGCTCCAAAATCTGCAGGTGTTTTACATGGCTTCTCAGCTTACCCATGCCCTTTGGTGAATCTATCCTGAAGCTAATAATGCTACTACAGCAGTGAGTGAAGTGAAAGTGAAATGTAAGTGAAATTCTTACATTGCATGAGTCATTAAATAACTTATGTAAATATATTAAAAAAAAAAATAAGAGAACAAAGTGGGACTCTAATTGTGCCTCAGAGGAGTACAAAAAATTGAAAGACAATATAATTATACAAAAATAAACAAATTTCGATTTTCTAAAAAACAAAATTTAAGATGCATTACAGTCTTAATGATTCAATTTGAGTTTGGGGATGTGCTAGTTCCCAGCAGGTTATGCAGAAAATGGCCTACGCGTTTCACGGGTGATTCCGCTTTGTTAGGGCCTTGAGGATAGCGCAGATGTAAACGTTGTGTGAATTCTACAAATAGAGTGTTGATGAATGTACCATATATCATATAATTAATGCAAATACAGAATGATGCAATCAACATAGATATGTTAATCTATTTGTCTTTACATACACTTATATCAGAAAATATAATATTGATACAATTCCTATACCACATTAAAAGATATTGAATATATAAACAGTTTTTTTTTCATTAAATAACTTAGTATTAAACACAGTAATGTGGGGAGGCTCTAAAATAGTATCCATAACAATCTTTATACTTCATTAAGCCTCAATAATTCTGTCTATCTATCTGATGAAAGCTCTGCCTACTCCCCTAACAGCACCTTGAAAAGTATATAACTTACAACTGCAGGAATTGTTTCCAAGGAATGATGGATCCTTTTGGGTCCAGTACGGGGTTAAATGTAAATCACGCCTATATAATAATGGCAGGTTTAAATTCTTTTAGACCTTCAGCAGGCTTGCAGTGCACCATATTCAGCATGTTTTAGATATCTTAATTTAACACATGCAGCAGCACAAATTGGCCTAAATAATGTCATTTTGTTAAACTCTAATTTAGAAAGGTTGCTTATTCAGCCAGAGCACCACAAGCTAATCTCTACATATTACAAGGTATACAGCATTACTTCAATTCTAAAACCAACAGACTTATAGGGATTAAATCCCAATTGTGTAGGGATATATCTGGAGGCGAGGCATGAAATAATTAAGCTCTCAATTGACCGTAGTAATTTATTTGATCATTATTCAGGTAGCATTTTTTCATTGTATCGACTATACCCCACATATACTTTTCGAAATGGCAAAAACATTTTCTCCCTCATGCTACAAATGTCCAGGCTATACTGGAACTCTGTATCATATGGTTTGGGACTGCCTGGTTATAAGGTCCTTTTGGTCTAAAATTGTGTTTTTTACCAGTTCTCTTCTGAATTTACCCAAAATATGTACCCCAGCTAGATGTTTGTTGGGCTATATGGAAAATTCTGATCTTCCTAGCTGTACAGAATTTATTTTGGATTTATTATTCTTCTATGCCAAAAAAGGTAATAGCTATTTAATGGAAATCCCCTGAACCCCCAAACAAATGCACTGGTTATGACTTAATAATAAAGTAATACCTTTTTATAAACTAATATATAAGGCTTCTGTCTAAAATAATTCCCCATGGCTTGACACACAATCTACAATATCTACAGAATTATATTCCCCTGTAGATTTTTTTGTATTCTTTATAACATATTGTTTCCTTATGAGCAAATAAAATGATTGAGAATAATGAAACAATGCTGTTCTCTTAATACAAATGTATTGATCAGGATGGTGACCGTACAGTACAACTGACATAGATTAATTCTTTTGATTAGAAATATACCGTAGAGAAGTAATATTGCATAACCATGAGTGGTTTTCTAAATTTTCTTTCTCCGTAAGTATTTACAAATTGTATATTGCTTTATATAAAACAAAAATGTATTATAAAAGAAAGAATTAGGAGACCACAGACAATACATCAGTGTAAAAATGACTAGCAGTAGGACAGTTTTATTAAGGTTTATTAGGTCAAAATGTACAAGAGACAAAGGGGTTGATTTTCCTTTAGCTTAGTGAATGAGGTGAAGCTCTGCTGACTTCAATGAGCCAATCATGTGCAAGCCAAAATACAGTTTTTCTTACTGGTTATTTTTGGGGAATTTTTACCACATTCATAAAGCTAAGGGAAAATACAAATACAAATACTGACGCTGCTGACTTAAAAAAATAAAAATAAATTGGCGGAACTCCGCTTTAACATATTTCTAAAAAATATAATTTTATATATTTACATGTGTGTATAAGCAGAATGCCAGAAAAGTCCCATCTAAACCGATTAAGCTTTAATGCTACTTGTACCTACAGTGGTGTGAAAAAGTGTTTGCCCCCTTCCTCATTTCCTGTTCCTTTGCATGTTTGTCACACTTAAGTGTTTCGGAACATCAAACCAATTTAAACAATAGTCAAGGAAAACACAAGTAAACACAAAATGCAATTTGTAAATGAAGGTGTTTATTATTTAAGGTGAAAAAAAATCCAAACCATCATGGCCCTGTGTGAAAAAGTGATTGCCCCCTAAACCTAATAACTGGTTGGGCCACCCTTAGCAGCAACAACTGCAACCAAGCGTTTGCGATAACGTGCAATGAGGCTTTTACAGCGTCCTGGAGGAATTTTGGCCCACTCATCTTTGCAGAATTGTCCTAATTCAGTTACATTAGAGGGTTTTCGAGCATGAACGGCCTTTTTAAGGTCATACCACAACATCTCAATAGGATTCAGGTCTGGACTTTGGCTAGGCCACTCCAAAGTCTTCATTTTGTTTTTCTTCAGCCATTCGGTGGTGGACTTGCTGGTGTGTTTAGGATCATTGTCCTGCTGCAGAACCCAAGTTCGTTTCAGCTTGAGTACACGAACAGATGGTCGGACATTCTCCTTCAGGATCTCTTGGTAGACAGCAGAATTCATAGTTCCTTTTATCACGGCAAGTCTTCCAGGTCCTGAAGCAGCAAAACAGCCCCAGACCATCACACTACCACCACCATATTTTACTGTTGGTATAATGTTCTTTTTCTGAAATGCAGTGTTCCTTCTACGCCAGATATACTTGGACACACACCTTCCAAAGAGTTCCACTTTTGTCTCATCGGTCCACAGAATGTTGTCCCAAAAGTCTTGGGGATCATCAAGATGTGTTGTGGAGAAATTGAGACGAGCTTTGATGTTCTTTTTGCTCAGCAGTGGTTTTCTCCTTGGAACTCTGCCATGCAGGCCATTTTTGCCCAGTCTTTTCCTGATGGTGGAGGCATGAACGCTGACCTTAACTGAGGCAAGTGAGGCCTGCAGTTCCTTGGACGTTGTTGTGGGGTCTTTTGTGACCTCTTGGATGAGTCGTCACTGCGCTCTTGGGGTAATTTTGGGCGGCCGGCCACTCCTGGGAAGGTTCACCACTGTTCCATGTCTTCGCCATTTGTGGATAATGGCTCTCACTGTGGTTCGCTGGATTCCCAAAGCTTTGAAAATGGCTTTATAACCCTTTCCAGACTGATAGATCTCAAATACTTTCTTTCTCAATTGTTCCTGAATTTCTTTGGGTCTCGGCATGATGTGTAGCTTTTAAGGATCTTGTGGTGGACCTTACTGTGTCAAGCAGCTCCTATTTAAGTGATACCTTGATTGTGAACAAGTGTGGCAATAATCAGGCCTGGGTGTGGCTAGAGAAATTGAACTCAGGTGTGGACAACCACAGTTATAGTATGTTTTAACAAGGGGGGCAATCACTTTTTCACACAGGGCCATGATGGTTTGGATTTTTTTTCACCTTTAATAATAAACACCTTCATTTACAAATTGCATTTTGTGTTTACTTGTGTTGTCCTTGACTATTGTTTAAATTGGTTTGATGTTCCGAAACACTTAAGTGTGACAAACATGCAAAGGAACAGGAAATGAGGAAGGGGGCAAACACTTTTTTCACACCACTGTATACAGATACTGTATACTCAACTTGGTCTGCTGTCCAGGTCCTTTGTCGACGCTGTTTGTTGGTGTGGAAAACTGCTAATCCAGTGCTGCAGACACCAGCTAGTCCCCAACATTTTCCTCACACTAGCATCACTTCCGCAAAATTGTCCTTTTGGATCTTGGTATGGCCCTGCCAATGGACAGCCAATAGGAAGTTTCCATGTCACTGCATGCATGATGAAGAACTCAAGGCTGAAGAGTCAAATGATCATAGATTTAGTTTTTTTTTTGTTATTGTTTGTTTCTTTGTTTTTTTTTTTTTGTTATTTCTTAGTTAGAGAGGGGTGTTAGGGGGATTAAAATTTGCATTAGGATGGGCTTTAAAGTGTCACTAAACCTACGTAATAAAAAAAACTATCAGTAAATGCCGTATTTCATGCTGTTTATACTCACTCAGTCACTATGAGAAATCCGTTTTCTGTATTCTGCAAAAAAACTCCACTCAGAACACACTAGTTTTTTTTTTTTTTTTAAAGCCAAAAAAGACCCCAGCCAAAAACTGCTGATAACAGCCTATGTGTGCATGGACACATAGGATAACATGATGGGGAGTTTATTGACTGTAGAAAAAAACGTTTGAAGCCAAAAACAACTTGTAAAAATGCCCAAAAACATCCAGTGTGCATGAGGCCTCAAAGTTAAACATGTATTCACTCAAAGTTACTTAAACACAAGGGTTAACCTGGGATACCTGTTCTGCAGCAGTACAAGGCTGCTTATCCCGAAGGGTTGCATGGCTTTATTTCCCTAAAGTTAATGTTCTTTTGACACACCAAGGTTACACCTGTGCTTGACTTAAACATGTCTTTCAGTAAATGACACTGACCACTTCTTCCCTTTAAAGTTCTTTTACTGACAAACTTGAGGCTCACATGTACATCTTACATCCTTCTCCAAATTCACATACACATGATTGTACACAAACTGGTTTGGTTGAACTGGTACATTATCCCTGGTGGTTTTACATAGAACAGGTGCAAAAGAACATAGTGACTCATTCCTGAGATGGAATTAGTCCATTAGCATAAAGTCCATGGCAAAATCTATTTGGATCCCTCAAGATGGGCCCCCCTTTTGAAGGGAAAGAGATAATAATGCAGGAAAGTTACATTACTTCACTTGGTACTCACTGACTTTCCTCTGCAGGTCCTCTGCATATATATATATATATATATATATTTTTTTTTCCAAACAGACAGGATATGACACATCTGCAAAGGAAGAAGTCACACATGACCTAACCCCTACAGCAATTGGCCAGAACCAGGGCTGACGTTAGAAAACATGGGGCCCCGTACAGCCTACCTGACAGGGACCCCTCCAACCCCGCATTCGACTCCACCCCTGGCCCCTCCTCAAAAACAAATTGCAGGTTTGTTGCTGTTTACATATGCATGCGGGACCAGCAGAGGGGCAGGGGCATTTTATTTTATTATTTTTATTTTTTTAAATTACACTGAACAGAACAGCTTGTGAGCAGTCATGTGTTCATTGTACAGTGGACAGTGAAGATCAGCAATGACAGCCGGGAGAAAGACCGATCAGCTGTCTCTGTATACCAACAGTCACAAGCCCTGCCCCAGCCAGGCCTCCACCAATCAGATCCTGTATGGGGTGGCTCCTCTCCTGCTGCTGTGTGTGGACTGTGGCTGGAACTTCAGAGCTGTGGATATACTTCCAGGAGCTGGGTTTTCCTGCGAGAGGGGTGTACAGATGACCGGAGCCAGGTCCCCTGAGTGCAGGTGATGCGGAGCTGAGTGGAGAATCATAGTATTACTCCACCAGGGAAGGCAATGGGCAGCAGTGCGGGACAGAATAATGTACATGCACCCCAAAAAAGAAGAAAAAGTTCCTCCACTACGCTCACCTACTGGGCCACACTGTTGACCTGATGGGGTCCAGGAAAATGTAATTACACTTCCCATAAGCAAGTAGGCGCGGGGGGAGAAGTTTAGCAAATCCTATTTTTTTTATTATGCAGTAATGAACTGTAATGTTGCTGTTGACCCCAGCCCCCCCGTGGAGCTGATGGGGCCCAGGCCCGGTACAACAGGACCGATTGTATTGTCTTACCAGTGGCCTCGGTGAGAACATTAAAGGTCATATTACACCAGGATCATAATAACAGACGTAAACACAATAACAAAAAAAAAATAACAGCATACAATACAAACCTGCCTATAGGCTGACCCAAGAAAATATATATATATATTTTAAAGAGAGTAAAAGCAGAGGAACATCTTCTTGTGGCCCTAAGGTAATTTATTTAACGTTTAGTTAGTTTACTTGTACATGAGATACCATAATTGATGTGTATATATGTAAATATATTTTTGTAATTATATTCAATGCTACTTATATTGATTTGCATCCTCTGGGGTATGGAAATAGTGTCTAACGTGACAGTTATCTTGCCACCGGTGTCAGCTTTGCTTTACTACATCATTTCTATCAACTGGGTGTGTCCACTATATCGACAATAATGCACATGACATGCTTTATTTTGTGGGAAGAATAAAAATCTGAATACCCCTGGTAATCGTGGCAGATGAGGCCTTTGGGCTTTCAACCTGTCTGCTAAAGCCCTACATAAGGCATAGACTGGACAGCCAGAAACACATTTTTAATTACAGACTTATCACTGTTCAGTGAATGGTGGAATGCCTCTTTATGTTTTACTTCACAAAGTGGCCCATTCTTCTATCCCCTATGCAGCTTGATATAAAAAAAAAACGCAACAAATGCCATACTGGCAAGCTACATTGTACACGAAGGAGATACTGACCCATTATCTCACAGGAAGTTTACAGAAAAAATACTGTGAGCCCAGTGTGGAAGTACAAAGGAATCTCTTCATATTTTGCAATTATTTGCATCCAACATAACCACAGCTACTTGCAGCTCTACTGATTACTTGTTATTAGCTGCAAAAACCATAGAAGCAGCTCTCACATATTCTCCCAAACACACCTAACAACTATACAAAGATTATCACAGCTATTCACATAGTATGAATGAAGACATCCACTGATATAGTCTGTGTATAGGTGTGATTAGAAAATCACTCTAATGGCTGCTATTGTTATCTTCCTAATCATCCATGTGAATGCACCCATTTGTTCTCTATTTGTCTTACATTTCATGTGAGGCTGCACATCACATGCACCATTCCATTTTCAAGGTAGTTCCTTGGTAGAACAGATTAGAATATGTGATTCAATATAACGATAAGTCGGTTTCTACAATTGGGTTATTTTCTGGCAAGTTTGCATCTGTGCTTATGGCAAAAACTACAAGGTCACTCTGACCACAAGGTCTGAGTATAACCAATTACTCTGTCAATATTCAACTATAGTTGTTTTATCCGTTTTTACTTTTGCATTCTACATGTACTTTTCACACTAGTGCAGGGAATTTTTGATCCATTTACAATGCGATTTTGTAGTACAGCTGCAGTGCGATTTGGTGCATTTGCGATAAGTTTTTAATGTGTGTTTTACTACTGAGAATTCTGAGTCATTGGTTGTTAAGGAGCTGGAACCCGATGGTGTCCTAACAACCAGTGACTCATGCAGCAGTGATGAGTGTTTGGTTATCAGGAAGCCGGACACTCAGGCATCCTAACAATGATGAGCCACCCCTGATGTCAGCAAGGGATTCCCCGCTGACAACAGAATGTAAACAAAAGACATTTAAAGAAAAAACAGCTTGGGGGTCCCTCCCAATCAATGCCAGGTCCTTTGGGTCTGGTATAGATTTGAATAGTGACCGCGCACCAAAGAAACAAAAAAAACTAATATGCGTGAACTTCCCCACAAAATCCATAACAGGTCCTTCTGTCTTCTGTGGATTTTAAGGGTAACCCAACACCAAAGAAAAAAAATGTCATGGGTCCTCCTCAAAATACATACCGGGCCCTTATCTGAGCCTGCAGCCTGGCAGGCCAGCAAAAGGGGGCCACATGCCCTCAATATGGGGGGGGACACATTGATGAGAACAAGGGCCTCTTTCCCACCACCTTGGCCCAGTGGTTGTGGGGGTGCAGGGCCAAGGGGGCCCCCAGATTCTGCCCCTCCCTATGTGAATGAGTATGCGGTACATAGTACTCCTGTCAAAAATGGCACGTAGTAACACTGTTGCGCTGTATCACATGCAAGTGTAAAACAGTATAAAACAGTGTAAAACAGTGTCCACAAATTAAATAAACAAATATCCTTGTTAGATGTGTCAGCTTCTGTCCAAAATGGATTGCTGTGAATCACCAGTGAGACCCTCCACCTAAAGCAGCACAATCAACTTCTTACCAGACTTGAAGACCCCAAATTATAGGTGGTCTAACAGGCTTGTGGTTGTGTGAATCTATGGATGAACATCATCTGTTCCAGGGCAATCACCAACACCTTTGCTATAGTGCAATGATTCCTCCTTCCTTCACTTCTCTGCCAGACAATGGTAACTCAGCAAAAAATAGAACAAACACCTCTAATAGTGCAGTACTGCCAGGTTTATTGAAATTAAAATCAGATAAAATCTACTCATAAATCCTCCAATGAATCCTTCATATAAAACAAATGATGTGTGCAGCTAGTGCCAGCTCCAGCATGAACAGGGTAACGCCAGCACAGGCTCCACCCGACGTATGTTTTATCTGAATACTCATTCACCAAAAAAAAAAGTCAAAAGTAAATAAAAACACAAGGCAGTTTTTGTCAAAAATTAATTACTGCGCTATCTGTAAACCACTCAGTGACAATTACAAAAGTGATATTAGTAAAATGATAAACTGTTAAAGTTAAATAAAGTTTGATAATATGACATGGAACCATTGAAACATGCATTTGAATCAAAAAAAGGATGTAAACCCCCCTGAGTGTCCAATTTACTCTTATGTGTCTCTGAATAAAAAAACATTTTTAGCACAAAATATCAGAGCAACAATCTGTGTGAGATTCTTCAACAGATTCATCCACGGTGATCTATGACCAAGACACCCAAGAAGAAGTGAGAGCCTAAGATAGGAAAGGTCCTTCACCTTTATAATCACTGCTGCTTACCAGCTGGATAGATCTTTTGTTAGGGAGATCAAAAAACACATGTGGCTTGTTCCCCAGCCCCGGGTCTCTGTGCTTAGCAGCAAATATCCCAGATACCTCCTCGCTGGATCTCCCCCGTGTATGCCAATGGTCAGGGAATGTAAGGATAAAAATGCTTCCATAGTGTAAATATTTAAAACGTTTATTGAACTTACAATTGCTGTAGATAAAAATAGCGTGTCAAAAGATAGTCGAGACGGCCAGCACTCAATAGCTGCCTGTTGCTTCCGGGACTTTGCGTTAACTCGTGACGTCAGCACGCCTCTCCTCCCTACGCCGTTTCGATGACGTCGTCCTGGGGCACGGGCGGCATGCTGATTCACCGCCATAAATAGTCTACAACAGACACGGTAACGCCCAGCTCTGAGACAGTCCTGTATTAAAAAAATTAAAATGTCCCCTGATGTAAATCCATAGTCAATCACCATGAACACTAACCTGCACGAAAAAAAACACCAGCCGACTGCTCCCATTTCTTGACACTTGCAGAATGACAGTGCCACTTCCCCTCACTGTTAAGTAAACAAAAGGGAGGGGTCACTTGGTGACCCCACCCCTATGATGTCCCTTTGAGGCCCTGCCCCACAATGTCATAGAGATGGTGTCTCAGAGGGCTGGCACGTGACATCATGGGGTGGAGTCATCCAGTGACACCATTGAGTTAACCAACTCCTATGACATTATTGGGGGGGTCTCCGAGGGACATCATAGGGGCAAGGTTACCTGGTGACCCCTCTCCTTTATTTACTTAACAGTGGGAGGGAAGTGGCCCTGTCATTCAGCAAGTGTCAGCAAGTGTCAAGCGACGGGAGAGATAGTGTTCTGTGGGTGGTGGGTTTTGCAAAAGGACAGCAAGCTCCTGATGGCACCTACAGATGAATGGACCTAATCAGACTTGCTGAAAAAAGCCAAATGCCTACCCTGCTTCTATCTATGGATGCAGAGAAGGCATTTCACTGAATACATTGAGGGTTTGAAGGATATCCAATAAGCAATTCGCTATGGATTTTATATAACTTTTGATAACTGAATTTAACAGGTCCATAGTTTTCTGGAGTAGATGAGTCCTTATCTGGCTTTCAAGTAGTATAATTGCTTGTATAATCAAATAAAACATTTTTGCGCTAAAGATAAAAAAATATTAAAACCAAACATATAAATTACTTAATATATTGCATAACGTGCTAAAAGATTAATGTGAAAATATATAGTGCAAAAATGCAAAGTCCAAGCATAGTCCCAAATACACCATTTATTTGTATAAGGTGCATAAACAATAAGTGCAAACAATTCTAATGCCGCGTACACACGAGCGGAATTTCGGTCCGAAAAATCTTGGATGTTTTTTCTGATGGAATTCCGCTCAAGCTTGTCTTACTTACACACGGTCACACAAAAGTTCTCTGAACTTTCAACAGCCAAGAATGAGGTGACGTACAACACTACGACGAGTCGAGAAAATGAAGTTCAATGCTTCCGAACATGCATCGAATTGTTTCCAAGCATGCGTGATTTTTTGCGCGTCTGAATTGCATACAGAGGATCGAATTTTCGGATAGGAACATTTCCCGACGGAAAAATAGAGAACCTGTTCTCAATCCTTTGCTGGCTGGAATTCCGCCAGCAAAAGACCGATGGAGCATACACATGGTCGCATTTTCCGACCAAAAGCTCACAACGGTCTTTTGCTGGCGGCATTTCCGATCAAGTGTACGCGGCATTAGTTTAAAACCATTCACAATCCCTTGTGTAGATACTATGCTTAGCAGAATTTCTTCATATGACCCTTCACTTTGCCTTCTGAGTGTGCTCTCGCCTTTAATATTAGATCCTCATAACAAAGGCCAGATAGAGTGTGCCTTTAAACTAAAAAAAACAAATATTCAGGCTCCACATCAAACACCCCCAGCAAGGACGGATATGTCTCCAGACTGGACTCCCAGCTTGTAATCATAGGATTAGTGGGTGGAAAAGGTCAAGCTCAGCCTTTTGCATAATTTTATTCTCTTTAGAGCAACACATTTTTTTAATTGTACTATTTTGTGTGTTTGCTGCTTTGGAGACACAATCCTAAGCTTTTTCAGTGATTGTATTTCTTTTTACACAGATGATTGCTTGTAGCATTTATTTAGTAAAAGGAGCCCTTTTCTATTGCATATATAAACACAGACATAATATTTTGAATGATTACAGCCACATTAGTGTGGTAATATTCATTAGGCAGGCCATTGGACCCTCAGAATTTGTGTGGGGAAAGGTTGTATGATATGGGCTATTGCTCGAGCAGTGAAGGGACAGGACAGGTCCAATAGTTGGGATGTGGTCAGGGTCAGAATATGGGTGGGCTGTGGGGCTATATTATATATATATATATATATATATATACAGTGTATATGTAAAGATGTTGTATATACACTCTTCTGTAAACCCTGTGAACAGAAGTGTTAAAGCTGTTATAGCTGCAAAGGGTGGACCAACTCAATATTGAGCCCTATGGATTAAGACTGGGATGCCAGTAAAGTTCATGTGTGTGTAAAGGCAGGCGTCCCAATACTTTTGCTAATATCGTGTATATTGGCATAACACAAGGCCATCTGGATCCTGCACACAGTCCACATATTTAGAGGCAATAAAATCCATTATCAGATTCAAGACACAGAGGGACTTTTTTGTGGAGTTGTCAATATAGATGTGTGGAATGTTCTTGTGTTTCAGTCTCAGGGGCTCTTGATTGCAAAAGTGAATTTCTTATGCCCCGTACACACGATCGGAAATTCTGTCAGAAAAAACGTAGATGTTTTTTCCGACGGGATTCCGCTCAAGCTTGCCTTGCATATACATGGTCACACAAAAGTTCTCTGAACTTTCAACCGTCAAGAACACGTGACATACAACACTACGACGAGCCGAGAAAATTAAGTTCAATGCTTCTCAACATGCATCAAATTGTTTCCGAGCATGCGTAGGAATTTTGCGTGTCGAAATTTGTACAGACAATCGGAATTTCCGATCGTAACTTTTTCCGACCGAAAAATAAAGAACATGCTCTCATGCCCCATACACACGAGCAGATTTTTCGCTGGAAAAAACATCCAAATTCCGCTCAAGCTTGGCTTGCATATACACGGTCACACAAAAGTTCTCTGAACTTTTGACCGTCAAGAACGTGGTGACGTAGAACACCACGACAAGCTGAGAAAATTAAGTTCAATGCTTCCGAGCATGCGTCAAATTAGGAGTAGGAATTTTGCGTGTCGGAATTTGTACAGACGATCAGAGTTTCTGATCGGAAATTTTTCCAACCGAAAAATAGAGAACATGCTCTCTTTTGCTGGCTGGAATTCTGCCAGCAAAAGTCAGATGGAGCTTACACACGGTTGGAATTTCTGACCAAAAGCTCGCAACTGACTTTTGCTGGCAGAATTTCTGATCCTGCGTATGGGGCATTAATCTTTTGCTGGCTGGAATTCTGCCAGAAAAAGTCCGATGGAGCATACACATGGTCAGAATTTCTGACCAAAAGCTCACATCTGACTTTTGCTGCTAGAATTTCTGATCGTGTGCATGGGGCATTAGTCAAACTTTTTATTTCCTCTCAGGATTTGGAATTCTCTCAGTAGATATGATCACTTAAAGGAGTTAATGTTCCTAGTATTTATAGTGACTAATTTGTGATTGGAAGTTAATGTTTGGGGTAATACTAGTTGGTTTATCACAAAACAAGTAACTCAGATGATCTATGGCATGCTTTATCCTCATGTCTGGGTCCCAGGGTGAGTAATGCATCCAAAGTATGTGGTGGGAGCATCCATTGTGCTGGATTCTTGGCTTGTGAGATTCTGAGTAAAGCCCCATACACACGGTCGGATTTTCCGATGGATTCTGTCCTATCGGACAATGTTGTCGGAAATTCCGACCGTGTGTAGGCACCATCGGACATTTTCCATCGGATTGTCCAACGGACAAAGTTGTATCTCCTGCTCTAAAAATTTTCCGACAACAAAGTCCGATCACACCAATTCCGATCGTGTGTAGCGAATTCCGACGGACAAAGTGCCACGCATACTCAGATCACATTACAAGAACAAAGCTATTGGCTACTAGCCTCTACGTAGTCCCGTCGTAGGCAACAAACGTCACCACGTTCAGAATGATCGGATTTTCCGACAACTTTGTCCGACCGTGTGTATGCAACACCAGTGTCAGACTAAATCCGTCGGAAAAAATCCGATGGATTTGGTGGTCGGATTTTCCGACCGCGTGTACCGGGCATAAGACAGGCTGGTTACATAACATAAGAAAAGTATATAGTTTAGTTACTATTGAATAAGTCACTGTGTAGGACAGATTGGGGGGTCATTTACTATAGTGCCAAAAAAGTGATCCTGCAGTAACGGAAAATAGCACCCAATTAAGGCCAATTAAGACTTCAACTCAGAAACTGGGTGCTAATGCAAATGGAAAGTCGTGCTATTGCCGGCAAACATGCCTGTCAGATCACATATATGGTAATAGTGGAAGTCAATGGGGCTCGGACCTGCAAAATCCAAAGTTCTCACTGAAGGCTTATATGCAAGTTCTTTGCCATAAAAAGTATATGGGGACCTGTGTCCTGCCCCAGGGGACATGTATCAATTGGTAAAATGTTTTTGAAAACTGACGTTTTTTCAGGAGCAGTGATTTTAATAATGCTTAAAGTGAAACAATAAAAATGTAAAATTCCTTTGAATATCGTGCCTGGGAGGTGTCTATAGTATGTCTGTAAAGTAGCACATCTTTCCCGTGTTTATTACAGTACCGCAGAAAAATTACATTTCTAAAGGAAAAAAAGTAATTTAAAATTGCTTGCGGCTGTAATTAATTGACAGTTGCTGGCAATATAGTATAAAAATCAGAGATAAAAAATGGTGTGGGTCCCCCCAGTCCATACCAGGTCTTTCGAGTCTGGTATGGATATTAAGGGGAACTCAACGCCAACATTTAAAAAAAAATGGAGTGGGGGTCCCCCCAAAATCCATACCAGACCCTTATCCGAGCACGCAACCTGGCAGGTCAGGAAAGAGAGGGGACGAGCAAGTGCCCTCCCTCCTGAACCATACCAGGCCACATGCCCTTAACATGGGGAAGGGCCCCCCCAAAGCACCTTGTCCCCATGTTGATGGGGACAATGGCCTCATCCCCACAACCCTTGTCCAGTGGTTGTGGGGGTCTGCGGGCGGGGGGCTCATCTTAATCTGGAAGCCCCCTTTAACAAGGAGGCCCCCAGATCCCGGCCCCCCTACGTAAATGGGTATGGGGTACATTGTACCCCTACACATTCAGCAAAATAAAGCAGTGAAATGTGACAAAAGACAATAGTCAGGTTTTGACAATTCCTTTATTAAAAATGTCTTCTTCTTTTCCTTGCTTCTTCCTCCATCTTTCTTTGGTTTTCTCCTTCTACCTCCAGCTGCTTCTTCCCCGCTTCTTCCTCCATCTTCCTCTGCTTCTTCCTCCAGTCTTCTCCATCTACCTCCAGCTGCTTCTTCCCCGCTTCGTCCTCCGGTCTTTCTCCTCCGCTGGCGCTCCCGCTAAACATAAAAAAAATGAACCTTCTCCGATGCTGTGATGGGGCGGATGATGTCACTCCAAGACCCCGCCCCTTGTGACTTCATCACCCGGGGCATGATGGGTCAGTGATGTCACAAGGGGACCAGGTCTCCTGCTGATGTCATCCGGCGGCCACGCCCATAATTATATATGATATGTGCGCTATGGAAGTGGACAGATCGGTTGGCCAAAACGTCAGAGGAGGTTCATTGTTTTTATGTTCAGCAGGTCGGTGGCGGGAGCGCCAGAGATGAAAGACCAGGGGAAGAAGCTGGAGGAAGAAGGAGAAAACCGAAGGAAGACTGGAGGAAGATAGAGGAAGAAGTGGGGGAAAGAAGATGACATTTTTAATAAAGGAATTGTCAAAAAACGGCTATTGTCTTTTGTCACATTTCACTGCTTTTTTTAGGTAAGTGGGTAGGGGTACAATGTACCCCATACCCATTCACATGGGGGGCAGGATCTGAGGGCCCCCTTGTTAAGGGGGGCTTGCAGATTCCAATAAGCCTCCTGCCAGCAGACCCCCACAACCACCGGGCAAGTGTTGTGGAGATGAGGCCCTTGTCCCCATAAACATGGGGACAAGGTGCTTTGGGGGGACCCCAAAGCACCCTCCCCATATTGAGTACATGTGGCCTGATATGGTTCGGGTGGCGCTCCCTCACTCCCCCTTTCCTGACCTGCCAGGTTGCGTGCGTTACGTAATTATTTTTTAAATTTTTGCACAGGGATTCCCTTAAAATTAGGGGGGACCCCGTGTTTTTAATTTTTTTTATTTTGGCATGGAATTCCCCCTTAAAGTCCATACCAGATCCGAAGGGTCCCGTGTGCACTGGGGGGAGGGGGGACACTACACCGTTTTTTTCCTTGAATTTTGAATAGCTGGATTTTTGGATAATATTATTAATAATTATATAACATTGCATGCATTTGAAGAGTTAAAATTATGGAATAAACCAAACTGAAATGCATTCACTAATTACGCTGCTGAGTACAATGTACATTTTCAGGAGGTGATACCATTGGTGGGATTCAAATCCATGACTTGAAAGGTAGCAGGGCATACCACTACACTATGGAGCTAAGCACAATCATGCATAGAAAATACTATTACTAATGTTTGATTATTTTTATTCTATACAATAATGTTTTGCAGTGGAGGCAATAATATTATGGTACCAACCATGCTTATGTGCCATTGGCTATTGGGTAGGGATGAGCGGACAACCCCCCTGGTTCGGTTCGCACCAGAACAGTGATTTTAATAATGCTTAACCGCTTGCCGACCAACCGCCGCCATTTTACTGTAGCAGGTCGGCACGATCCCGCTAACCGTTGTAGATATACGTCGGCTTGTGGGATCGGGATAGCAGGCGCGCACGCCGCCGGAGATGCGCGCCCGCTGCACAGCAGTGGTGCCGATCACAAGCACAAGGGACAGACATGGAAGTGCGTGTGTAAACACACAAATCCGTGTTCTGTTCTGAGCGGAGTGACAGATCGTGTATTCCTATTAGCTAGAAACCACCACCCGTCACTTCCTCTAGTCAGTCTCCTCCCCTTTCAGTTAGAATCACCTCCCAGGGAACACAGTTAACCCCTTGATCACCCTCTAGTGTTAACCCCTTCACTGCCAGTGACATTTTTATAGTACCAATGCATTTTTATAGCACTGATCGCTGTATAAATGCCAATGGTCCCAAAAATGTCTCAAAATTGTCCGATGTGTCCGCCATAATGTCACAATCATGATAAAAATCACCACCATTACTAGTAAAAAAAAAAATAATAATAATAAAAACGCCATAAATCTATCCCCTATTTTGTAGACGCTATAAATTTTGTGCAAACCAATCAATATGCGCTTATTGCGATTTTTTTAACAAAAATATGTCGAAGAATACATATCGGCCTAAACTGAGAGAAAAATAGCATTTTTAAAAAAAATGGGTATATTTATTATAGCAAAAAGTACAAAATATTGTGGTTTTTTTTCAAAATTTACGCTCTTTTTTTGTTTATAGCGCAAAAAAAAAGTAAGCTCTGTTTGTGGGGAAAAAAAGGACGTCAATTTTGTTTGGGTACAGCATCGTAGGACCGCGCAATTGTCAGATAAAACGACGCAGTGCCGAATTGCAAAAAATGGCCCAGTCATTCAGCAGCCAAATCTTCCGGGGCTGAAGTGTATAAAGTGAAACAGTAAAAATGAAATATTCCTTTAAATATCGTGCTTGGGGGGGGGGTGTCCTTCGTATGCCTGTAAAGTAGTGCATCTTTCCCATGTTTAGAACAGTACCACAGCAAAATTACATTTCTAAAAGAAAAAAAATTCTTTTAAACTGCTTGCGGCTTTAATGTATTGTTGGATCCTGGCAATATAGATAAAAAAACTTTGAAAAAAACGTTGTTAGTCCCCCCCAGTCCATTACCAGGCCCTTTGGGTCTGGTAAGAATATTAAGGGGAACCCTGCGCCAAAATTTGAAAAAAAAATGGTGTGGGGGTCCCCCCAAAATCCATACCAGACCCTTATCCGAGCATGCAACCTGGCAGGCTGCAGGAAAAGAGGGGAGACGAGAGAGCGCGAGAGAGTTCCTCCTGAACCGTACCAGGCCACATGCCCTCAACATGGGGAGGGTGCTTTGGGGTCCCAGACTTTGGCTGGCAATTTTTTTTTTACTTTCAGTGGAGAAGCCGCTGACAGCTGATGACTAATTGGTTGTTAAGGACGCGGCAGCTGGCTTCCCGCCCCACCCTGTTAAGCAACCAGCTATATACAGTGTTAAAATAATAACCGCAAAACACATCAAAAATCGCATGACAAACGCAAACAGTTGCGTTTCTGGTGTGGTTCTATTGAAATCGATTACCTGCAAATCGCGTGAAAAAAGTCCCCGACCATTTCCAAAAACGCACTGGCCGCAAAACGCATTAATGTGAACTAGTACCATAGGAAACCATGTTAACCTTTATGACAGTGGCTTCTGCAGTGCAGGATTGTTAAATAAATATCTAAACCCTGTACATTATACAAAACAGAGGTTCTGCTAGCACTGTGTGCAAGGTTTAACGGTCACTTTGAAAGCCTTCCTGCAGTGGGAGTCAATCAGGATGCAAAGTGGGAGGAGATCAGTGAACTGTCATTTACCACTTCCCACTCTCAAACCATCTGCAAACCTTATCTGCACATATTGCCCACCATCAGATCTTCTGATCCCCTCTCTTGTCATATTCTTGGTGCTCTTCTGTACCTACTGCCTCATGTCAGACTCTCTGCACTACTCCCCTGTACACACAACCAGGGATCCAAGCAATGCAAGGCAAAAGTGCTAACTACTAGGTCACTGTACTTCTGCACATACTGGTCCATGTAAGACTGCCCCTGCTCATATACATATTGCCCCATACCAGACCTTCCACACCCCTCTACATGCCACCCAGTGTCATACGCTCTACTCTCCTCTCCTGCACATACTGCTCAGTGTCATACCCTCTGCACTCCTCTCTTCCACATACTGCCCTCTTTTATACTCTCCACACTTCTCTCCTGAACACATTGCCACTGCCACTGCCACCTATATAGAGACTATTGTAAACGTTTCACACCTTTATATGGGAGTGTGTTTGAGTGCTGGCAGCTGTGTGCACTAAGAGGTTTAAAGGGACCAAAGCAGCTCACAAGAAAAGTGTATTTAGATATGTGTATTATGCCTTTGAGCACTGATTGCAAAGCCTCTATGTGACAATTTCAAACAATCTAAAAGAGAATGCAGCAGCAAAACAGAGAACAAAGAAGACTGAGTCAATTTAATTGGCAATGATTTATTAACAGAAAAGATGTATGTTGCATGTAGGCATATATTTCATTTAACTGGACAGCACAATAATGCAACCACATAAATCATTGTTGGACATATACTGCAGATGGAGCACTCAACAGAAGCCACAACAGATTTACAAATAATACATTTGCTCCTTGCTGATCAGTATAGTCTGTATCCAGACATAAAGGACATAAAGGTATTTGCATATTCTTAACAAGCATCAAAAGAGCTTTAAAACAAACCAACCTTTGCCTTTCTAGCTGCTTGTACTGTGAAGTACTCCATTCTCAAAAATCCTCACAACAAAGGCTCTAAAGTCTGGTCTCAGCCTCCCCTACAACTTCAGCTCTTTGTAATCTATATAGCACTGCCTGTGAAAGTTCACTCACTGTTTCAGTTGCCATAAATCGTCCTCCAATGATGAGTGACATCAGCCGCACTTGCGCATTGCGTATATTGTTTAACGGCACACAATGTGTGACGTTTCTGTATCCTCTGCATGCCGGTGTCCTGCCGAGAAAGTTCCCCCGCCAGATTAGGCCCCCCTCTACTGCGCAGGTGCAGCGCTTGCGCAGTACGAAGGACTAGGCATCTTCCGAAATTTGCCGAAGCTAAACAGCTGCAAGTGAAGTGTACACCGCGCATGCGCAATTAACATGTCGGTGTACGAGAGACGATGCCGCACGCTCCCGATGCTCGCGCTACTCTGCAAGGCGCGCGTCTAAGGGGCGGATCTGTAACCAAGGGCGACATTTGCTATTATTACTGTAACCAAGGGCCACATTTTTTATTAATACATTTATTATTAATGTTCTAATAACTTAAATAGATCGTGCAAACCCGCCTATAAACATTGCAAACCCCGCCTTTCTTTTATTTAAACACGCCTTTGCCCCTTGCTTAGAGTAATAATAGACCCACCCCTTAGTTAGACTCCCCTTGCAGAGTAGCGCGAGTATCGGGAGCATGCGGCATCGTCTCCTACACCGACTGTGCCTGCGCGGTGTACACTTCACTCCCACTTGCTTACCTTCGGCAATTTTCAGAAGATCACTAGTCCTTCGTACTGCACAAGCGCTGCGCCTGCGCAGTACAGAGGGGTCCTTATCCGCCGAGGGGAACCATCTCGGCAGAACACCGGGTCATTATCTTCCACTGAGGACATCACAGAAGGAAGCCTCACAATGCTTTACTCTGATCCTCTCCTTCCTGGTTCTCCCCCTTGTGACAGTATAAGATGTCACACAGGGGAGTGAATCAGAGCAGCATAGAGAGGTTGAAAGGAAGCAGCTGTTCTAATACCCGGAGACATCAAATCCTATCTGAAAGAATATAGCAAATGTAAGTAAACTATTATTTTAAAACAAGAATGAAGTTTAACCTATCTGGTTAATAATATTATCTTTATTTTTTTTAAATATGAGACAAAAAATGTATAATTACATTTTTCACAAAAAATATTAAATAAAAAAATCAAGTGTGATATAATAAATCAATTGATTTATATATTATTAATTTCTGAAGAATGACATTTTTTAAAAAGGAAACTCTTTCTTTTTTAATGAATAAAATTATATTTATTTATTAATTATAAAAATGAATATAGACAAATATATTAAAGAAAAACTTAAAAACATAATTATTTAACACCAATATTATTAATACATTTATTTTAAAAAAAAAGGAATACACACTACAGAAAACTATATTTAAATATATATAGACGTGAAAAATAAATCTATCTATCTATCTATATATATATATATATATATATATATACATATATATATATATATATATATATATATATATATATATATATTTATATATATATATATATATATATATATTATATATATATATATATCTTTATACATCTATATATATAATAATATTTGTATATTTATAAAAAATAAATAATTTTAATAAATCAAAACATTGATTATATAATAATAGTTATTTATAAAAAATTAATAATTATAAACTTTGTTTTTTTTTATATTGATTACTGTAATCATGATTCATCAAAAATATATTTATTTTATATTGATTACTGTAATCATGATTCATCAAAAATATATATATATATATATATATATATATATATATATATATATATATAATGAATCAGCTATGCTGTTCACTATATATAATACCACCTTGCAAGTGATTTGCCATCATCAATGGCTTAGCTCTGTTGCCGTAGTGACGACAATCGAGCTAGAGGCTTGGTTTTGACGCTATGGCGCATGCGCGAGATTTGGACAAAGTAAGGGTGGAAATGACGTCCACAAAAGATTCAACAAACAGGAGTAAGAATGGTGCGGCCAATACCCGGAAGACACTAAATACTAAAAAAGCTAAATAAGGTATTTTAAAACCTTGTTTTTGGCCTATTTTAATGTTTGTGGCTTTGCAATACTTTACAGAATATATATATATTTAAAAAAAAGAAAAAATGTTTACTTCCTCTTTAACAGGTTTGAGAAGCCTGTTTACATAGCTGACAGACTGTCAAGATTCTAGTTCAGTAAATAGTAACAGAAAAAAAAAGGTTTCAGTGCCTATTTTGCTATGATGACATCATAATAACCACCTCATCCAATCAAAGAATACCTCTTATTGAAAAAAAAAAAAAAATACATGATGGCTGCTGAATGGCAGAGGTGCTGAGTGAAATATTTGTGGCTATATGCAGGGGTCATGTCCTGGGGAAAAAAGTGTGGTAACTCCCACCCAAGATCCACTCCCCCACCAAAAAAAATGATACGCTCATATGCATATATATTTCACAGAAAATATAGTGATTGCAAATGCAACATGCTACAGGAGATGACCAGACTGCGAATGCGACATGCTACAGGAGATGACCAGACTGCGAATGCGACTACAGGAGACAACCAGACTGCGAATGCGACTACAGGAGATGACCAGACTACAAATGCCACTACAGGAGATGACCAGACTGCAAATTTGACTACAAGAGATGACCAGACTGCGACTGCAACATGCTACAGGAGATGACCAGACTGCAAATGCAACATACTACAGGAGATGACCAGACTGCGAATGCGACTACAGGAGATGACCAGACTGCAAATGCGACTACAGGAGATGACCAGACTGCGAATGCGACTACAGGAGATGACCAGACTACAAATGCCACTACAGGAGATGACCAGACTGCAAATTCGACTACAGGAGATGACCCGACTGCGACATGCTACAGGAGATGACCAGACTGAGAATGCAACATACTACAGGAGATGACCAGACTGCGAATGCGACTACAGGAGATGACAGACTGCGAATGGGACTACAGGAGATGGCCAGACTGCGAATGCGACTACAGGAGATGACCAGACTGCGAATGCGACATGCTACAGGAGATGACCAGACTGCAAATGCGATATGCTACAGGAGATGACCAGACTGCAAATGCGACATGCTACAGGAGATGACCAGACTTCGAATGCAACCGCTCCTCCACCGCTGCAAAGTAGCTGCTGGCAGGACTTTTTGTGACGCCCTGCCAGCGCAGCGCCCCAGTGTGAAAGCACTTGGGCTTTCTCACTGGGTTTGCAGCTGAGGCTTTTTTTCAGGCGCTATGCTGGCGCTATTTTTAGCGCTGTAGCATCTGAAAAACGCCTCCAGTGTGATTAGGGATGAGCCGAACACCCCCGGGTTCGGTTCGCACCAGAACCTTCGAACCGACCGAAAGTTCGCGCGAATTTTCGAACCCTATACGTTATAATGGACGCGAACGTTCGAAATCAAAAGTGCTAATTACAACGGCCAATATGCATGTTAATGTCATAAAACAGGTTTGGGGACCCGGGTCCTGCCCCAGGGGACATATATCAATGCAAAAATAACTTTTAAAAACTAACGTTTTTTCGGGAGCAGTCATTTTAATGATGCATAAAGTGAAAAAAAAAAAAGTGAAATTT
This sequence comes from Lithobates sylvaticus, assembly GCA_028564925.1. Taxonomy (NCBI): domain Eukaryota; kingdom Metazoa; phylum Chordata; class Amphibia; order Anura; family Ranidae; genus Lithobates; species Lithobates sylvaticus. The sequence goes on along the minus strand of CM053027.1, from coordinate 296,925,923 downwards.
TCCTTTAAATATGGTACCTGGGGGGTGTCTAAAGTATGCCTGTGAAGTGGCATGTGTTTCCCGTGTTTAGAACTGTCCTTGCACAAAATGACATTTGTAAAGGAAAAAAAGAAGCCATTTAAAACCACTTGCGGCTTTAGGTTTGTTCTTAAGTAGAATCTGAACAGGTACATTATGAAGTGTAGCTCCATCCCAAAAAAATATATTTTTAAGCTTTTTGGAGAACATAGGGAGGGGTTATCACCCCTGTAACATTTGCTGTCTTTGCACATCTGTTCAGAACATGTCACCTCACTTTCCGTCCCAATGACAAATGTTTTTGGAAAAAGTGGGGTTTTAATTGAAACAAGGATTGGTGATAAAGTATCAGTAGAGAGGAGATACCTTGTTCCCAAATTAAATCTAACAGGATAGAATTTCCCTTCCTAGGGGTAGATTTCCTCTCACTTCCTGTTTTCTCTTTCCATTTGCAAGTAGGAGTCGTTTGTAAGTTGGATGTTTGAAAGTAGGGGCCTGGCGTATATACTCTGCAGAAATTTGCCCTATTAGATGTTGGTGTAGCCACAAGACTGGTGGCACAGGAATGGGCCCTGCTGTGAGTTAATAGATCAAGATTTGTAATTGCATGCACCTGTTGAACAGGGCAGAAAAATTGGGGGTGGTGGTGGTGGTGGACGGTGTTGCCACAAGACTGTAAGCTCTCACAGTTACTCTTGGTGGGCGCAGGAATGGGCCCTACTGTGAGTTATTAGATCAAGATTTGTAATTGCAAGCACCTGATGAACAGGGCAGAAAAATTGGGCCTTTGGCGGTGGTGGTGGACGGTGTTGCCACAAGACTGTAAGCCCTCATAGTTACTCTTGGTGGGCGCAGGAATGGGCCCTGCTGTGAGTTATTAGATCAAGATTTGTAATTGCAAGCACCTGATGAACAGGGCAGAAAAATTGGGCCTTTGGCGGTGGTGGTGGACGGTGTTGCCACAAGACTGTAAGCTCTCACAGTTACTCTTGGTGGGCGCAAGAATGGGCCCTGCTGTGAGTTATTAGATCAAGATTTGTAATTGCAAGCACCTGATGAACAGGCAGAAAAATTGGGCCTTTGGCGGTGGTGGTGGACGGTGTTGCCACAAGACTGTAAGCTCTCACAGTTACTCTTGGTGGGCGCAGGAATGGGCCCTGCTGTGTGTTATTAGATCAAGATTTGTAATTGCAAGCACCTGATGAACAGGGCAGAAAAATTGGGCCTTTGGCGGTGGTGGTGGACGGTGTTGCCACAAGACTGTAGGCCCTCATAGTTACTCTTGGTGGGTGCAGGAATGGGCCCTGCTGTGAACTATTAGATCAAGATTTGTAATTACCCGCCCCTGTTAAACAGGGGCTGAAAAATTGTGCCTTAGGCACTGGTGCTGGTGCCACAACACTGCAACCCCTCACAGATACTGTACTTGGAGCACAGCAGTCACACGTGTTGCAAAGCATTTTTTTTTAAAATTGTAATTACCCGCCCCTGTTAAACAGGGGCTGAAAAATTGTGCCTTAGGCACTGGTGCTGGTGCCACAACACTGCAACCCCTCACAGATACTGTACTTGGAGCACAGCAGTCACACGTGTTGCGAAGCATTTTTTTAAAAAATTGTAAGTACACGCCCCTGTTAAACAGGGGCTGAAAAATTGTGCCTTAGGCACTGGTGCTGGTGCCACAACACTGCAACCCCTCACAGATACTGTACTTGGAGCACAGCAGTCACACGTGTTGCGAAGCATTTTTTGTATAAAAATTGTATGTACACGCCCCTGTTAAACAGGGGCTGAAAAATTGTGCCTTAGGCACTGGTGTGGTGGCATGGATCATTGAGGAGGAGGAAGAGGATAGTCAGTGAACATAAGAGGACAGTCACTCAGCATCAGCATAGGCAGTCTTGAAGGGATGTGATATTAAAAATTATTCGGTTATATCCGCCTCAGGTGCCTGGTAGCTGGTGGTGATCCAAGACTGATTCCTTTTGATGAAGGTCAGTCGATCAACCGAGGCGGTGGACAGGCGCACCCTATGATCGGTGACAAATCCTCCAGCAGCACTGAATGTGCGTTCGGAAAGAACACTGGAGGCAGGACAGGCCAGTAGCTCAATTGCATACTGTGCAAGCTCTGGCCAGTGATCCATCCTCAGGACCCAGTAAGCCAGAGGATTTTCGGTGGGAAAGGTGTCCAAGTCTGACCTTGCCCCAAGGTATTCCTGCACCATGTATATCAGACGCTGGCGATGGTTGCTGGAACCGATCATACCTTGGGGCTGCGGACTAAAAAATTGTCTGAACGCATCGGTCAGACGTCCACCTTCCCCACCGCTCCTTCTGCTACTGACCGAAGCCTCAGCAACTCGTCGCCCAGGACCAGGAGTTTGTAGCCTCCCAGTTTCTGGGAACGCGTTGCACAGACCTTTCTGCAAGGCCTCCCTGAGATGTCTCATCCTCTGCTCCCTCTGCGACGGCAAGATAAGGTCCGCAACCTTACCCTTGTACCGCGGATCAAGGAGAGTGGCCAGCCAGTAATGGTCCCTCTCCTTGATCCGAAGAACACGAGGATCCTTCCGCAGGCTTTGCAGGATCAGGGAGGCCATGCAGCGTAGGTTAGCTGAGGCATTCGGTCCGGAGTCTTCTGGGTCACTGAGGATGACATGATCGCCAGCCACCTCCTCCCAGCCACGTACAAGTCCACTGGTTTGTTGGGACTGTACATCATCCCTAAAAGACTGCTGCTGCTGATGCTGAGTGCCAGGCTCCACCTCCATGCTCACACAATCCTCCTCCTCCTCCTCCTCCTCCCTCCTCCTCATCCTCTTCCTGTGTGATGGGTGGGACAGAAGGAACACTGTCCGGATAAAGGGGGCCTTGAGAGGCAAGGAAGTCCTCCTCTTCCTGCCTCTGTTCTGCCTCAAGTGCCCTGTCCATTATCCCACGCAGCGTATGCTCCAACAGGTGGACAAGAGGGACAGTGTCACTGATGCATGCACTGTCACTGCTCACCATCCTCGTGGCCTCCTCAAATGGTGAGAGGACAGTGCATGCATCCCTGATCATGCTCCACTGACGTGGGGAAAAAAAAAACAAGCTCCCCTGACCCTGTCCTGGTGCCATAGTCGCAAAGGTACTCATTGATGGCCCTCTGCTGCGTGTGCAGTCGCTGCAGCATGGCCAACGTTGAGTTCCACCTGGTGGGCATGTCACATATTAGGCGGTTCTTGGGCAGGTTCAGCTCCTTTTGCAGCTCAGTCAGCCGAGCACTGGCATTATAAGATCGGCGGAAATGCACACAGACTTTCCTGGCCTGCCTCAGGACATCCTGTAAGCCTGGGAACCTGCCCAAGAACCGCTGCACCACCAGGTTGAGGACGTGAGCCATGCAGGGCACATGGGTGAGCTGCCCCTGTCGCAGGGCGGAGAGGAGGTTGGTGCCATTGTCAGAAACGACCATTCCTGGCTTAAGCTGACGTGGCGTCAACCACCTCTCGGCCTGCCCCTGCAGAGCTGCCAGAACCTCTGGCCCAGTGTGGCTCCTGTCCCCCAAACACACCAGCGCAAGCACGGCATGTCATCTTTTTGCCTGCGTACTTGCGTAGCCCCTTGTACGCCTACGGAGCACCGCTGGTTCCAAGGACAGAGCACTGGAGGAAGAAGAAGAGGAGGGGGTGGAGGAGAGAGGTGTGTCACAACCAGTAGCAGTAGTAGCGTTTTGGAGGCGTGGTGGCGGAACAACCTCCAACACTACTGCACCTTGTCCTGCATCCCTCCCAGCTGCCAATAGAGTGACCCAATGGGCCGTGAAAGAAAGGTACCGTCCCTGTCCATGCCTGCTGGACCATGAGTCAGCGGTAATATGCACCTTACCGCTGACCGCCCTGTCCAGCGAGGCATGGACATTGCCCTCCACATGCCGGTAGAGAGACGGAATCGCCTTCCGTGAGAAAAAGTGGCGTTTGGGAACCTGCCACTGAGGAACCGCACATTGAACAAACTCACGGAAGGGGGCCGAGTCTACCAACTGAAAAGGCAGCAGTTGAAGTGCTAGCAATTTAGCCAGGCTAGCATTCAACCGCTGGGCATGTGGATGGCTGGGAGTGTACTTCTTTCTACGGTCCAGCAGCTGGGGCAGGGAAATTTGCCTGCTGCAATCGGACGTCGGTGTACTGCAAGTACTTGGTTGTGACACACCTAATTCTACACCTTCAGTCCTCTCAGAGCAGCTTTCAGAGAGGACTGAAGGTGTAGTGGGGATGGAGATCCCAGCTGAGGAGGAGCAAGGAGAGGTCCGCTTAGTTCTTTGGTGTGGGTCTTTTATGTGTGCCTGCCAACGAGCTGCATGGCAGGTCGCCATATGTCTGGTCATGCTTGTGGTGCCCAAGCGGCTGATGTTTTGGCCACGCGAGATACGCTTGAGACAAATATTGCAAATAGCAGTGGTGCGATCTGATGCACTCGTCTCAAAAAAGGCCCACACCAAAAAACTTTTCTGATAACGTGCAGAGGCAGCGCCCTGCACAGGCGGAGCTCTGCGGTGTTGTACAGTTGCTGTGCTGGCCTCTACCTGGCCTCCAGGGGGCATCCTGCCTCGTTGGACATGTGACGCCGCATCCTCCTCCTCCTCGTCCTCTTCCTCATCCTCTCTCCCTTCAGGCACCCACGTGGAGTCAGTGACCTCATCATCCCCTCCCTCTTCACCACTAGAGCAAACCTGGCAGTAAGCTGCAGCTGGTGGAACAGTACTGCCAGATTCCTCAAGCTGGGTATCATCATCCGAGCCTTCGAATCGTTGGGCATCCTCCTGGAGCATGTACCCAACACTGTGCTCAAAGAGTTCGGGGGACTCCTCAGGGGGACATGGTGGGTCTAGGGAAGGGGTGGCTGATGATGCTCTGCCAGTACCCTGAGCCTGGGTGAGAGAGGATGAGGAGGATGAGGAGGGCTTGGTCATCCATTCTACCAAGCCTTCAGCATGATGCGGCTCCACATGTCCAGCTGCCGAAAACAAAGACGCGCGTGTCCCATGGCCACGTGCTGATGACGATGCACGACCACGTCCACGGCCACGGCCACGTCCACTAGAAACAGAGCCTGCCTGCCCTGTGTTCTTGGCTCTGCACGCTCTGCCTCCCCTTGGCGGTCTTCCAGCCATTGTAGTCGGTAGTCCTGTGGGTGCTGCTGAGAAGAATATATAGGAGCTCTGTGTGATGCCACTAACACACTAGAAGTCCTATGGGTGCTTCTGCAAAGAAAATAGAGGAGCTCTGTGTGATGCCACTAACACACTAGAAGTCCTGTGGGTGCTGCTGAGAAGAAAATATAGGAGCTCTGTGTGATGCCACTAACACACTAGAAGTCCTATGGGTGCTTCTGCAAAGAAAATAGAGGAGCTCTGTGTGATGCCACTAACACACTAGAAGTCCTGTGGGTGCTGCTGAGAAGAAAATATAGGAGCTCTGTGTGATGCCACTAACACACTAGAAGTCCTATGGGTGCTTCTGCAAAGAAAATAGAGGAGCTCTGTGTGATGCCACTAACACACTAGAAGTCCTGTGGGTGCTTCTGCAAAGAAAATAGAGGAGCTCTGTGTGATGCCACTAACACACTAGAAGTCCTGTGGGTGCTTCTGCAAAGAAAATAGAGGAGCTCTGTGTGATGCCACTAACACACTAGAAGTCCTGTGGGTGCTGCTGAGAAGAAAATAGAGGAGCTCTGTGTGATGCCACTAACACACTAGAAGTCCTATGGGTGCTTCTGCAAAGAAAATAGAGGAGCTCTGTGTGATGCCACTAACACACTAGAAGTCCTGTGGGTGCTTCTGCAAAGAAAATAGAGGAGCTCTGTGTGATGCAACTAACACACTAGAAGTCCTGTGGGTGCTGCTGAGAAGAAAATATAGGAGCTCTGTGTGATGCCACTAACACACTAGAAGTCCTATGGGTGCTTCTGCAAAGAAAATAGAGGAGCTCTGTGTGATGCCACTAACACACTAGAAGTCCTGTGGGTGCTGCTGAGAAGAAAATAGAGGAGCTCTGTGTGATGCCACTAACACACTAGAAGTCCTATGGGTGCTTCTGCAAAGAAAATAGAGGAGCTCTGTGTGATGCCACTAACACACTAGAAGTCCTGTGGGTGCTTCTGCAAAGAAAATAGAGGAGCTCTGTGTGATGCCACTAACACACTAGAAGTCCTGTGGGTGCTGCTGAAAGAAAATATAGGAGCTCTGTGTGATGCCACTAACACACTAGAAGTCCTATGGGTGCTTCTGCAAAGAAAATAGAGGAGCTCTGTGTGATGCCACTAACACACTAGAAGTCCTGTGGGTGCTTCTGAGAAGAAAATAGAGGAGCTCTGTGTGATGCCACTAACACACTAGAAGTCCTATGGGTGCTTCTGCAAAGAAAATAGAGGAGCTCTGTGTGATGCCACTAACACACTAGAAGTCCTGTGGGTGCTTCTGCGAAGAAAATAGAGGAGCTCTGTGTGATGCCACTAACACACTAGAAGTCCTGTGGGTGCTGCTGAGAAGAAAATAGAGGAGCTCTGTGTGATGCCACTAACACACTAGAAGTCCTATGGGTGCTTCTGCAAAGAAAATAGAGGAGCTCTGTGTGATGCCACTAACACACTAGAAGTCCTGTGGGTGCTTCTGCAAAGAAAATAGAGGAGCTCTGTGTGATGCCACTAACACACTAGAAGTCCTGTGGGTGCTGCTGAGAAGAAAATAGAGGAGCTCTGTGTGATGCCACTAACACACTAGAAGTCCTATGGGTGCTTCTGCAAAGAAAATAGAGGAGCTCTGTGTGATGCCACTAACACACTAGAAGTCCTATGGGTGCTTCTGCAAAGAAAATAGAGGAGCTCTGTGTGATGCCACTAACACACTAGAAGTCCTGTGGGTGCTGCTGAGAAGAAAAAAATAGAGGAGCTCTGTGTGATGCGACTAACACACTAGAAGTCCTATGGGTGCTTCTGAAAGAAAATATAGGAGCTCTGTGTGATGGGACTAACACACTTCAAGTCCTATAGGTGCTTCTGGGAAGAAAATATAGGTCTGTGTGATGGGACTAACACACTTCAAGTCCTATAGGTGCTTCTGGGAACAAAATATAGGATCTCTGTGTGATGGGACTAACACACTTCAAGTCCTATGGGTGCTTCTGGGAAGAAAATATAGGTCTGTGTGATGGGACTAACACACTTCAAGTCCTATAGGTGCTTCTGGGAACAAAATATAGGATCTCTGTGTGATGGGACTAACACACTTCAAGTCCTATAGGTGCTTCTGGGAACAAAATATATGATCTCTGTGTGATGGGACTAACACACTTCAAGTCCTATAGGTGCTTCTGGGAACAAAACATATGATCTCTGTGTGATGGGACTAACACACTTCAAGTCCTATAGGTGCTTCTGGGAAGAAAATATAGGTCTGTGTGATGGGACTAACACACTTCAAGTCCTATAGGTGCTTCTGGGAACAAAATATATGATCTCTGTGTGATGGGACTAACACACTTCAAGTCCTATGGGTGCTTCTGGGAAGAAAATATAGGTCTGTGTGATGGGACTAACACACTTCAAGTCCTATAGGTGCTTCTGGGAACAAAATATATGATCTCTGTGTGATGGGACTAACACACTTCAAGTCCTATAGGTGCTTCTGGGAAGAAAATATAGGTCTGTGTGATGGGACTAACACACTTCAAGTCCTATAGGTGCTTCTGGGAACAAAATATATGATCTCTGTGTGATGGGACTAACACACTTCAAGTCCTATAGGTGCTTCTGGGAAGAAAATATAGGTCTGTGTGATGGGACTAACACACTTCAAGTCCTATAGGTGCTTCTGGGAACAAAATATATGATCTCTGTGTGATGGGACTAACACACTTCAAGTCCTATAGGTGCTTCTGGGAAGAAAATATAGGTCTGTGTGTGATGGGACTAACACACTTCAAGTCCTATAGGTGCTTCTGGGAACAAAATATATGATCTCTGTGTGATGGGACTAACACACTTCAAGTCCTATAGGTGCTCTGGGAAGAAAATATAGGTCTGTGTGATGGGACTAACACACTTCAAGTCCTATAGGTGCTTCTGGGAACAAAATATATGATCTCTGTGTGATGGGACTAACACACTTCAAGTCCTATAGGTGCTTCTGGGAAGAAAATATAGGTCTGTGTGATGGGACTAACACACTTCAAGTCCTATAGGTGCTTCTGGGAACAAAATATATGATCTCTGTGTGATGGGACTAACACACTTCAAGTCCTATAGGTGCTTCTGGGAACAAAATATATGATCTCTGTGTGATGGGACTAACACACTTCAAGTCCTATAGGTGCTTCTGGGAACAAAATATATGATCTCTGTGTGATGGGACTAACACACTTCAAGTCCTATAGGTGCTTCTGGGAAGAAAATATAGGTCTGTGTGATGGGACTAACACACTTCAAGTCCTATAGGTGCTTCTGGGAACAAAATATATGATCTCTGTGTGATGGGACTAACACACTTCAAGTCCTATAGGTGCTTCTGGGAAGAAAATATAGGTCTGTGTGATGGGACTAACACACTTCAAGTCCTATAGGTGCTTCTGGGAACAAAATATATGATCTCTGTGTGATGGGACTAACACACTTCAAGTCCTATAGGTGCTTCTGGGAAGAAAATATAGGTCTGTGTGATGGGACTAACACACTTCAAGTCCTATAGGTGCTTCTGGGAACAAAATATATGATCTCTGTGTGATGGGACTAACACACTTCAAGTCCTATAGGTGCTTCTGGGAACAAAATATAGGTCTCTGTGTGATGGGACTAACACACTTCAAGTCCTATAGGTGCTTCTGGGAACAAAATATATGATCTCTGTGTGATGGGACTAACACACTTCAAGTCCTATAGGTGCTTCTGGGAAGAAAATATAGGTCTGTGTGATGGGACTAACACACTTCAAGTCCTATAGGTGCTTCTGGGAACAAAATATATGATCTCTGTGTGATGGGACTAACACACTTCAAGTCCTATAGGTGCTTCTGGGAAGAAAATATAGGTCTGTGTGATGGGACTAACACACTTCAAGTCCTATAGGTGCTTCTGGGAACAAAATATATGATCTCTGTGTGATGGGACTAACACACTTCAAGTCCTATAGGTGCTTCTGGGAACAAAATATATGATCTCTGTGTGATGGGACTAACACACTTCAAGTCCTATAGGTGCTTCTGGGAACAAAATATAGGAGCTCTGCCTGCCTGCCACGAACACACTACAAGTCCTATAGGTGCTTCTGGGAACAAAATATAGGAGCTCTGCCTGCCTGCCACGAACACACTACAAGTCCTATAGGTGCTTCTGGGAACAAAATATAGGAGCTCTGCCTGCCTGCCACGAACACACTACAAGTCCTATAGGTGCTTCTTGGAACAAAATATAGGAGCTCTGCCTGCCTGCCACGAACACACTACAAGCCCCTCTTTCTAAATCAATCTTTCTAAATGAATCTATCTAACTCAATCTCTCTAAGTAAATCTCTCTAACTAACTAAATCCAGCAGAGTGTCACAGAACTATCCTGCTCTATCTGCGCCGGAACAGCATGTGACCGGCGCAGACGGCGTGGCGGCCTTTTATAGGGGGGGGTGTGTACTAAAGCCCCTGAGCTGTAATTGGCTACAGGCGTCCTGCCTGTAGCCAATTATGGCTCTTCGAGTTTCCGGCGCTGTGATTGGCCAAGCATGCGGGGTCACAGTGCATGCTTGGCCAATCATCAGCCAGCAATGCACTGCGCCGGCCGCGCCGGCCGCAATGCATTGCGGGGCCGCGCGCATCACACGAACGTGATGCGAGCGGCCAAAATAGTTCTGGGCTCGCCGAGCGAGCGAACACCCGGTGCTCGATGCGAACATGGGTTCGCATCGAGCACCGGGCCCATCCCTAGTGCTGATGTTACCGTATTTATGGGTGCTGATGTTACCGTATTTATGGGTGCTGATGTTACCATATTTATGGGGGCTGATGTTACTGTATTTATAGGTGCTGATGTTACCGTATTTATGGGGGCTGATGTTACCGTATTTATGGGGGCTGATGTTACCGTATTTGTGGGTGCTGATGTTACCGTATTTATGGGGGCTGATGTTACCGTATTTATGGGTGCTGATGTTACCGTATTTATGGGTGCTGATTTTACTGCATTTATGGGTGCTGATTTTACCGCATTTATGGGTGCTGATGTCACCGTATTTATGGGTGCTGATGTTACCGCATTTATGGGTGCTGATGTTACCGTATTTATGGGTGCTGATGTTACCGTATTTATGGGTGCTGATGTTACCGTATTTATGGGTGCTGATGTTACCGTATTTATGGGGGCTGATGTTACCGTATTTATGGTGCTGATGTTACCGTATTTATGGGGGCTGATGTTACCGTATTTATGGGTGCTGATGTTACCGTATTTGTGGGTGCTGATGTTACCGTATTTATGGGGGCTGATGTTACCGTATTTATGGGTGCTGATGTTACCGTATTTATGGGTGCTGATGTTACCGTATTTATGGGTGCTGATGTTATCGTATTTATGGGGCTGATGTTACTGTATTTATGGGTGCTGATGTTACTGTATTTATGGCTGCTGGTAAGGCCGCACTTATGGGTGCTGATGTTACCGCATTTATGGGTGCTGATGTTACTGTATTTATGGGTGCTGGTAAGGCTGTATTTATGGGTGCTGATGTTACCGTATTTATGGGTGCTGATGTTACTGCATTTATGGATGCTGATGTTACTGCATTTATGGGTGCTGATGTTACTGCATTTATGGATGCTGATGTTACTGCATTTATGGGTGCTGATGTTACTGCATTTATGGGTGCTGGTGAGGCCGCATTTATGGGTGCTGATGTTACTGTATTTATGGGTGCTGGTAAGGCCGCATTTATGGGTGCTGATGTTATTGCATTTCTGGATGCTGATGTTAGTGCATTTATGGGTGCTGATGTTACTGTATTTTTGGGTGCTGGTGAGGCCGCATTTATGGGTGCTGGTGAGGCCGCATTTATGGGTGATGATGTTACTGTATTTTTGGGTGCTGGTGAGGCCGCATTTATGGGTGGAGTCAGGGTGGAGCCAGGGGGGGTGAGACAAAATTAGGTTTCGCCTAGGGTGTCAAAAATCCTCTGTCCTTGTCGCACTGCGTCCCTCTGTCCTCATCACACTGCATCCCTCTCTGTCTGTCCCCAGTGTCCTCTCTGTCTGTTTTTTTTGTTTTTTGTTAAGGTTATCTGAAAGATGGGTTTCAAATGTTTTGACAGGGGCGCAGTTTCAGTTCTTGCCATAGGCGCCATTTTCACTAGATACGCCTCTGAGCAGGAGCACACATGTTGGGGTGTCACCAGAGAGACACTGGAAATGAAGGAAACATCTTCTAGGTGGAAACTCAGCAGAGGAAACTTTCATAGATTGTTAATGCTGTAAAGACTGCAAAAAAAAATGGAAACAGGAATCAATGCTAACATAAGTTATATAGGTACTTTTTTTTTTTTTTTTTACGAGGGTTTAATATAATTTTACCCACTTCCCTACCGGGCACTTATACCCCCTTCCTGCCCAGGCCAACTTTCAACTTTCAGCATTGTCACACTTTGAATAACAATTGCGCGGTCATGCAGCACTGTACCCATATGACATTTTTATAATTTTGTTCACACAAATAGAGCTTTCTTTTGGTGGTATTTAATCACTATTGTTTTTTTTAATATATTTAGCTTTTTTGACAATCTGACAATTTCTCAGAGACGGGAGATAAAAGCAGCTGAAAATGGGTGTCGTGGGAGGTTGCTATAAATAGATTAGCAGAGAGCTTGTCTTGTCACAGAACAGCTCTGAAAGTATCCTCATTCTTCTGCTTCTGCTTTCCTCCAATCAGCTGCCTCCTAGTGTAAGCCCAGACTACACTGCTACTGATGAATGAGGAAGTGACAATTCTAACCCAAAGTAAGGATTCTAAAGAATATAGCAAGCTGAAGACAGCAGATATACATGTAAAACATATGTAAGGAGGTTTCATTTCTGTGTATCATCTGTGGCTGTTCACTTCACTGGGTATAGTAGAAGGTTTAAGTAATCAAGATAAACTTCCAAGGGATTGCATTCAAGCATTACTTGTTTGAGTACTTCACACTTAGGGATGAGCCAAACGTAAGTTCGGGTGTTCGCCGAATAGCGAACAATTTGGGGTGTTCGCGGCAAATTCGAAAGCCGCGGAACACCCTTTAAAAGACTATAGGAGAAATCAAAAGTGCTATTTTTTTAAGACTTATATGCATGACATTGTCATAAAAAGTGTTTAGGGACCTGGGTCCTGCCCCAGGGGACATGTATCAATGCAAAAAAAAGTTTTAAAAACGGCTGTTTTTTCGGGAGCAGTGATTTTAATAATGCTTAAAGTGAAACAATAAAAATGCAGTATTCCTTTAAATTTCGTAGCTGGGGGGTGTCCATAGTATGCCTGTAAAATGGCGCATGTTTCCCGTGTTTACAACAGTCCCTGCACAAAATGACATTTCTAAAGGAAAAAGTCATTTAAAAGTACTCGCGGCTATAATGAATTGTCGGTCCTGGCAATACACATAAAAGTCATTGAAAAAATAAGGCCCTTTGAGTCTGGTATGAATATTAAGGGGAACCCTGAACCAAAATTAAAAGAAAGAATTTGCGTGGGGGTGCCCCCAAATTTCATACCAGGCCCTTCAGGTCTGGTATGGATATTAAGGAGAACCCCGCGCCAAAATTTTAAATAAAAATGGCGTGGGGGTCCCCCTCAAAATCCATACCAGACCCTTCAGGTCTGGTATGGATTCTAAGGGGAACACTGCACGGAAATTTAAAAAAAAATCCATGCCAGACTCTTATCCGAGCACGCACCCTGGCAGGCCGCAGGAAAAGAGGGGGGATGAGAGAGGATGAGAGAGCGCCCCCCCTTCTGAACCGTACCAGGCCACATGCCCTCAACATGGGGAGGGTGCTTTAGGGTAGCCCCCCAAAGCACCATGTCCCCATGTTGATGGGGACAAGGGTCTCATCCCCCTGGTGGTTGTGGGGGTCTGCAGGCGTAGGAATAGGGAAGCCCCATTTAACAAGGGGACCCCCAGATCCCGGCCTCCCCCCTGTGTGAAAAGGTAATGGGGTACAAATTTGCTCCTACCATTTCACAAAAAAAGTGTGAAAATTGTAAAAATGACATGAGACGGCTTGGGACAAGCCTTTTTTAAAAAAATAAAAAAATAAAAATGTCCCACAAAGTCTTCTTTTTCTCTTGCTCTGCCGACGGACTGAAAAAAAAAAAAACGCGACTGACCCGCCTCCATGGGAGGATCCTATGGCGATATGACGCGTCACTTATGACGCGTCTTCGATTTGACAGTTCTTTTATAACTGGGGGACGTTCCCAGGTGACCCCGCCCCCTCTGACGCAGAGGGAACTTCCCTATGGCTTTTCCAGTGCGTCAGAGGGGGGCGTGGCCACCTGTTTACATAGCCAGATGGCCCCACCCCCTCTGATGCTACGGGGAACACGTGCGTCAGAGGGGGGCGGAGTCACCCAGGAACGTCACAGTGTGGCCTTGCCCTCAGTTATAAAAGAAACTGTGAAAGCGAAGACGCGTCATACAGCGGAAGCCTCCCATAGAGGCGGGTTGGTCGCGTTTTTTTTGTTCGGTCCATCGGCTCAGCAAGAGAAGAAGAAGACTTTGTGGGACATTTTTGTTTTTTTATTTTTTAATAAGGGATTTGTTCCAAGTCGTGTCATGTCATTTTTACCATTTTCACACGTTTTTTGTGAAATGGTAGGAGCAAATTTGTACCTTGTTATCATTTCACACAGGGGGGGAGGCCAGGATCTGGGGGTCCCATTGTTAAAGGGGCTTCCAGATTCGATAAGCCCCCGGCCCAAAGACCCCCACAACCACCGGGCAAGGGATGTGGGGATGAGGCCCTTGTCCCCATCAACATGGGGACATGGTGCTTTGGGGGGCTACCCCAAAGCACCCTCCCCATGTTGAGGGCATGTGGCCTGGTACGGTTCAGGAGGGGGGCACTCTCTTCTCGTCCCCCCCTCTTTTCCTGCGGCCTGCCAGGTTGCATGCTTGGATAAGGGTCTAGTATGGATTTTTGTGGGACCCCCACGCAATTTTTCGGGGTTCCCCTTAATATTCATACCAGACCCAAAGGGACTGGTAATGGACTGTGGGGGAATCCCATGCCGTTTTTTTCAATTACTTTTATGTGTATTGCCAGGACCGACAATTCATTATAGCCGCGAGTACTTTTAAATGACTTTTCTCCTTTAGAAATGTCATTTTTTGCAGGGACTGTTGTAAACACAGGAAACATGCACCACTTTACAGGCATACTATAGACACCCCCCAGGTACTAAATTTAAAGGAATATTTCACTTTTATTGTTTTATTGTTTCACTTTAAGCATTATTAAAATCACTGCTCCCGAAAAAACGTTAGTTTTTAAAACTTTTTTTTGCATTGATACATGTCCCCTGGGGCAGGACCCAGGTCCCCAAATACTTTTTATTTTTTTTTTTTTTTTAAACAATATTTTTTATTGAATATTTTTCAAGAATAATACAAAACTTTGGTAAAAGGTAGAGCATAGAAATACGACAACAGGTCGTCATAAGGTACATAGCATTTGTTCATCATATTTAGTCATATAATGCAACTGGTACCGTATAGTTGACTGTCTTATTAGTGCACCTGTAACTGTTTTGGCGATCGGGTGCTCTTACCGCGCCCCCTGTTGCCACGAGAAGGATTCGATCCCCCCAGCGACTTCCCATCGGGGTACACAATTTGTCACTTGGAGGGGATCTCCTCCCTCCCAGGGAAACGTGGTCTTCTTAGAATGGTTAGGTGTAATAACATCAAAAACACTTATTCTTAGTATATGGTTAGGTTAGTTTAGGTATTTTCAGGATTATTAGCTGGGACGTCAACTTAACACATTTGAACAAATAAAGTAAGGGTTGAGGGGAGAAAGGAGAACGAAGATAGGTGAAAGAAGGAGGGGAAGGGGGCAGGGGAAGGGATATTCTCTCCGCTCAAGTCTGATCTTTGTACAGGGGGCTCCAAGATCCTCAAGAATGTTAGTCTAGGTAAGAATCTAAGTTTAGGGTGTACCAGTCAGTCCACGGTTTCCAACTATTTAGCGAGAGGTTATATCTGCCTTGCGATGATGCAAACATTATTTCGTATGAGGCGTGGGTGGAGGTGGTGTTCAGTATTTCTCTAATATGAGGTGGGTTGCTGTCCTTCCAGTGTCTCATGATGACTAGTCTTGTGCTTAGTAAAATGTGTGATATTATAGTTCTAAAATTTTTTGGGTATGCGGTGATTCCCAAGGACAGGATGGCCAACCCTGGATCCAAGGGGACCAGCGTTTTGAATATTGTTCCTATTATCTGGAAAGTCTTGGACCAGACTTCTCTGATGTGAGGGCATTCCCACAGTATGTGGATAAGGGTGCCTGGTTTGTTGCAGTTTCTCCAACATAGTGGGGAGGTATGTGGGTCGAATTTGGCAATCCTATGTGGTGTTAAGTACCAACGTAGTAGGATTTTTTGTGTTAGTTCCCAGAGGTTAATGCATTTAGTGGACTTGTATGTCGTTTGTAATGCCTGTTGCCATTGATCTGAGGTGTATTGTGTACCTAGTTCATTTTCCCAAGCTATGATGTTGGATAGCTTGGTGAAACTTAGTTTGTTGCTTATGGAGTTGTAGAATAGAGATATTCCTTTGATGTTTGTAGTTTCTTTCGTAAGGAACATGTTTATTCTCCAAGGTAAGTGAATCTCGGAAGGGGGGGCAGAGGTGGAGTTTAATAAATGTTGAATCTGGATGTACTTATAGTGTTCTGATTTTTCAAGGGAGAACTCTATTTGTAATGCCCTGAACGTTTTTATTGAGGGGCCTATCATTAGGTCTGAGATTTTGGTGATGCCTTTCTTGGACCAATGGGTCACATTTAGATCTGGGATGGCTAGTGCAAGACTGGTTATTGGGGTTGGAAGTGGAGTGGTTTGCGCGCTTTCAGGGTATGAGGATAAGAGTGATTTCCAGGCTGTTATGGACGCTTGCATAGGGGGAGCATAGTCTCTAGGTGCGTGGCGATCAGAAGAGTTGGCCATCACATAGCTGTATAGGTCATGTCCCCTTATCTGAAATTCTTCTAATTCTTGCCATTTTGTGTTTGGGGAACTTGGGAACCAAACTCTCAGTTGAGCTAATATTGCCGCTGTGTAGTAGTCCTTAATCACTACTTGTCCCACTCCCCCTGCATTCCTTGCTGCTGTAGACTTGTTGAATGCCCATCTAGCTTTTTTCCCCCTCCAGAGGAATTTATTTATGAGAGATTGTACTTTATGGAAATACTTATTAGGGACTGGAATAGGCAGTGCTCTGAAGAGATATATTAATTGTGGGAGGACTATCATTTTGAATGCTGCTAAGCGTCCTGACCATAGAAGTTCTGTTTTGGAGATGTCGTTTAACTTTTGTGGCAAAGCGCTAAGGAGTGGGAGGTAGTTTGCATCATAAAGATCTTTGGTGGTGGCCGTAAGGTTAATTCCTAAATATTTTATATTGTCTGTGCACCATGTGTATGGAAACCGTGAACTGAGTGCCGTTTGCATTTTTGTCGGAACCTTTATGCCAAGTAGATATGATTTATTTTCATTTACTTTATAATATGAAATTTTTTGGAACATTTGCAGTGATTTGTGTACCGAAGCCAGGGAAGTTTCAGGGTTTGTCAGCATTAGGATAATGTCATCCGCGAACAGGCTTATAGTGTGTTCTGATTTATGGGAGTGGATCCCGGTGATGGACTGTTGGTTTCTGATATAAGTGGCTAGGGGCTCCAGTATCAAATTAAAAATTAACGGTGAAAGGGGGCACCCTTGGCGAGTGCCATTGGTGATGAAGAAAGGGTTCGACAAGATCCCCGAGGTATATACACGAGCAGAAGGTTTGGAATATAAGGCCAGAATTGCTTGGAGTATGGGGCCCGAAAACCCGAATTTCTGTAGAACTGTCTCTAGGTAGCCCCAGTGGACCCTGTCAAAGGCCTTCTCTGCGTCTAAGGCCAACAGCAGAGAAGGCCCTTGCCGTAGATTGGCCAAGTGGATCACATTAATTAATCTCCTAGTGGCGTCTGAAGTCTGGCGCCCCTTAGTGAAACCCGTCTGATCGGCATTAATAACGCTGGGTAGTATGTCCATTAGACGGTTCGCTATTAATTTGGCATATATTTTTACATCGTTGTTCAATAGCGATATGGGTCTGAAGTTGGCCGGGGTATTCGGTTCCTTCCCTGGCTTGGGTAGGGTTACAATGATTGCTTCAAGCATTTCTGAGGGGAAGGACGAGGAGGCAGCCGCTGTATTAAAGATTTTGCACAAATAAGGCGTAAGGATAGATTTGTATGTGCGGTAATATTCTCCTATGAATCCGTCTGGTCCAGGGGATTTGTTGGCAGGAAGTGAGTCTATTGTCCTTCTAATTTCGTCTTCAGTAAAGGGTAGGTTTAAAAAGTCTGCTTGTTGTTGTGAGATTTTTGGTAGAGATATTTTGTGTAAGAAGTCATTTATCAGTCCTGTGGTGGGTTGTGGGGTGTTTATGTCGTCTTTCAGATTGTACAGCGTGCTATAGTAGTGGCTAAAAGCGTTGGCTATGTCTTGTGGGTGTTGCATGTGATGTTTTGTAGTGGGGTGAATGATGTAGGGAATTTTTGTTTTGAGTCTGTGTCCTTTGATTTGGTGTGAAAGTAATTTGCCTGCTCTGTTGCCCTGGGCGTAGTGAGTCATTTTGAGTCTTTTTATGTTCCTTTCAAATTCCTCCAGTAGGAGGTTTCGGAGTTCTTGTCTTAGTCGTGTCAGTGTAGTGGAGAGTGTTTGGGATGATTGATTTTTGTTTTGGGCTTCTAGTTTAAATATTTCGGTTGTAATATCTTTTAGTTTCTGTTGCCTCTGCCTTCTCGCCCTTGCCCCCAGTTTGATAAAGATTCCTCGGATGAATGCCTTGTGAGCATTCCAGAGGACGAAGTTATTGTGCATAGAAGGTTCATTTAGAGAAAAAAATTCCTTCAATTGTTCCTCAATATGTATCTTGTTGCTTGGGTTTTGCATGAGGAAAGAGTTCGCTCTCCAGAGGGGTCTGGTATCAATGTTGGAAGCGTCTTTCAAGGAGAGGGTGATGGACGCATGGTCAGACCATGTGATCATATTTATTGTTGAGGCTATAGTTCTGGATAGTGTGCGTTGGTCTACCAAGAAGAGATCAATCCTGGTGTACGTGTGATGTGGCGAAGAAAAAAAGGAATAGTCTCTTTCACCTGGGTGGAGACATCTCCACGCATCATGTAAATCTTCTTGGTGTAATGAGTCACGGAGAGACATGGGTGAGCGGGTGGCTGTAGTGGTAGTATCAATCTTGTGATCAGGGACTATGTTGAAGTCTCCACATAACACCAGCAGACCTTTCTTGTAGCTATTGACTTTTTTCATGAGTTTGTGAAAGAAGTGGATTTGATGCTTGTTGGGTGCGTATACGTTTACTATAGTGTAGGTTGTTTGGTTGATGTCACAGACAAGAATAAGAAATCGTCCGTTGGTGTCTTTATATTCCTCGTGTAATTTAAAGGCCACAGTGTCTCGCACTGCGATTAGCACTCCTTTTGTTTTGGATGCAGCGTTGGCAAAGAAAATGTGTGGAAAGTTCTTGTGTTTGCACGAAGGCGCCATGTTTGCACAGAAATGTGATTCCTGTGCACACACTACGTCGCTTTTCTGCTGCAATGCCTCTTTCCATAGTGACTTTCTTTTAACTGGGTGGTTAAGGCCCTTGACATTCATGGACATAAAGTTAATAGCCATATTGGGAATGTAGATTATGCTTCATCCATTGTCTGGATTCTCGACGAGAGGACCCAGACAATCCAGTGTGGAGCTTTAGTGGTATGTGCGGGTGCTTGTTTCGGTTACTCACTGCGTTTATGGACCAGTCCATATCTTCTGTGTTGATGCTTGGTATTCGGGTGCGAAGAAGGGCATGTGGTCCGATACTGAAGAATCTTTTGGCGGAGATGACTTGAGTTCCATCCTTGTGGGTCCAGCTGGGCGGAGAGAAGGGTGGGGAGAGAGAAGAGGAGAAAAAAAACAAGAAAGAACAGAAACATATAACCTGTGTGAGGTCAAACAATAGCGCGTGTGAAGATTGGTTCACTGGAGCCTTGTAGGGGCTCATCTTCAATTGTTCCCGAAGGAAGTGTCTGAGTGCAGCTACTTGCTGCTAATTCAGGTATGAGGGGAAAGTTCTGGCCCATTGGGCTGACCGGAGACCCTCGGGTGGACATGTGTCGTTTACTGATTCCTGTATGGTGTTACACATGTGACCTGGCGTTCCTTTGTGAGACTGCCTTCCAGTCCTGGATTGAGTTAGGTCGGTGGGGGTGGGGATTGATGTTTGCATCTGAGTCAGGGAGAATTTTCCATTCCTTCAATAAGGCTAGGCCTTTTTCAAGTGAGTCCACAACAAATGATTTGTCTTGGTTGGTTATGGTGATTTTTGTTGGGAATCCCCATCTGTACGGGATATGATGGTTTCTAAGCACTTTGGTGATTGTATTTAGGTTTCTCCTCTTTTGTAGAGTGTGCTGGGAGAGATCCGCATAAAATTGCAGACTTTGATATTGTGGTGGGATCTGTTCTTGTTTGCGCATCACTTGCATCAGTTGTTCTTTCACATGAAAGAAGTGTAGGCGTAGGATCACATCCCTTGGGATTTTTTCAGGTAAATGTGACGGTTTGGGCAATCTATGGATTCTGTCTATTGTGATCTCCATCACGGAAATTTCAGGTAGGAGGGAGGTAAATAGGTCGGATGCATATGCTCTCAGGTCAGACGGTTGTATTGACTCGGGGATCCCCCTGATTTTAAGGTTGTTCCTCCTGGACCTGTCTTCAATATCTGCTAGTTTGTTTTTAATCCAATTTGAGTCTTCTTCTTGTTCCTCACTAGCATCCACCAGTTCATTGATGGTGGATGCATATTCCCCCATCTTCCTCTCAATGTGGTCAACTCTGCCTTCTACCGCTTTAACTTCCCCACTGATCTGGTGCATGCATTTAATCATGTCTGTTTGCAAAGTACTCCTTAGTGAGACCAGCATGTCTTTTAGGACAGTGTCAAGCACCGGTTGATTCATAGTGGGGAAAGAGGTGATGGATTCTGGCAGCTCCCTCGTGTCCTCCCCCATGTCTGAGACTGGGCTCATGGCCGGATCAAATCCTTTGCCATCCAGCTTAAGTTTGGACTTGGCCGGGCTTCCTGACGGTGAGTGAGTGGCTGGGGAGCTTGTGCAGCTTTCTGGGATGTTATTGAGGGGTGAAATATTGTAGTCTGGTAGGTTTGGCTGTTGGTCGTGGGCCGGGGGTGAGGACGCGCCGGCGCCATCTTGCTTACCTCCAGACCGCGGCCTAGTGAAGTCGTCCATCAGCCTCTGGGGTTTGATAAATGTCTTTCGCTTGTGGGGCATGGTCCCCTCCGTCTCCCGGGTCGGAACGCCAGTTGCAGGGATACAAACGAGGTGTGTTTGAGCCGTTGTGTAGTCGCTGAGTCCACCGGGTCACCGGAGCTCCGGAGCTATGCTGCCATTCAGCTCCGTTGCAGGCCACGCCCCCCGGGAGAAGATGGAAGCGCCTGTGACATTCAAGAGCGATGACACTGCAGCACTGGAGGGGATCACTTGGAAGGTAACTCTGTCATAATGTGCTAATATTCTGTACATACTAGTACATTATGGCATACAGCTCCCAGGGGCAGATTTTTTATTATTTTTCCAGGCCTAATCCCAGTAATTCTGCTCATTCGCACCAGATCGCAGTACGAGAACCACAAATTCAAAAGTGTGTTCAAAACACACTAGGTGTGTGATCTGCTGTGGGTATCAATGTATTCCTAGTGGCTCCCCAAACACAGGCTGCAAACGCTGTGCGTTAGTCGGTATGGATCACATGGTACCATGTGCTCTAGGTGCAGTGCATTTTTTAAAAGTAGTGCATGCATTACTTTTTGTGCGATCAGTTATGATTGCAGCACATTCAAATGAATTAGGTGAAAATCGCACCTCACTGAGTCTCACAGCAATGCGGACCGCATTTCTGTGCAGTTAAGGTGTGAACCGGCCATCAGACAGAACTCTTAATCGTCAGTCAGTGATTTAAAGTGTTAAAGACACTGGATCAGATTATCAGCCTCCATATTTTCATTGTACTATTGCAACAATGGTGTTTAGTGTTGTAGCACTCAGCAAGCTAACAAAAGTTAAATCAATGATAGATGATTTCTAGTTAGTTGCTATGGATGGCGTAATGTTGCTCTTTCTCAAAATACACCTGTGCATATTTGTTGAATTGTATCTAAAATTGTGCATAATAAATGGGCTTTATTCAATCACAGTATTCTAACAGGCATAGAAAATATTGCGGTATGCCCCAGTAGACTGCACTGTGCAGGCAAACTATTAAAAGCTAGTTTTTGACTGGTTAGTATGGTTACTGCACAGACTAACTTTGTTTATTCTTTTTAACCCATTAAAGCCCACTGTCCTAACACCTGTTCTCGGGAGTGCATCAGAATAGGCTGCAGGCAAAAAAATGGTTAATAATCCTTCATCTAGGCACTTGCAATTACTGGCACTCCAGCTAGAGAAAAATAAGGCTGAATAGACTGAAAACAGACCCTACATAAAGGAGAGTGCATTATTTCTGTAAATTGCTGTAATTTCCTGCAAACACAGCTAGGCCCTGTAACTTCAAAGAAAGAAACAAAACGGCAAGCAACAAGATGGCACTAAACAGCTGCGACATAATGAAGGCGAAACGGCTCCTAACACTTCCTAATTGCCAGGCAGATCAAACATCGAAGACAGAGCTGAAATGGACACCTTACGTTGTGATGGGACGCCATAGGTGAAAAAGACAGAGAAAAAAGGGAGATATGCAGAGAAAAGGAGGTGTTGCCATTCGAAGACATACATTTTCTGAAACATCTTAAAAGCTGTAAATGCCAGTAAGTATATACTCTATGTTGCATGTAATAAAATGTAATTAGATAAGTATAGACCTTGTTTATGCATGTGTAGCAATATATAAATACTTGTACATCAGAAGTCGCAGGATTTATTGTACTTAATTGTGTGATCCTTTTTGCCATTTTGTGGTGAACTTTCCATCATTATAATGGAACAAAATTAAACTCTAAAAAGTTTACTTGGAAAAGGGTAACCTCTTCAACTCTAACAAGGAGCTATCTTCAGTTTAAATGATATCTCTTCTAAATTTGGTCAGCTTGGATATGATACATTGTATCTTAGAGCTTTTACTTGTACTTTGACTGTTACTGTATTTACAATAACTTAGAGCATTTTCTGTTCTGCATACACCTCTTTGACATGCAATTTAAAACATATTTTATAATACATTAAATTCACTACTATTCTAGTCAAGATACACTTTCTGGAAACTGCAGATAAACTGCAGCAAGCAGGATTTTTTTTTTTTTTTTTTTAAATACACAATACAAAAGTGCATAGGTGAAAATCAATCTCATGGAATAGCATATGTGCTTAAAGTAGAACTGCAGACAGGCTATGGATATTGAAATCTACATATTAATAACCTGTAAATATGCTTTAAAATAAGTCTCCACTGACCTCTGTAGCTACATCCACTGTGGAGGAATTGGTCCTCAAATTTCACAATGACAGCAAAGTAATATAAGTTAGATTTCAGCACTTTGTTCTCTTTCCCCATCCTGTGCACCTGCTCTTTGTTTACATAAGAGATTAAAGACTGGAAGTCTGCCAGCTCACTGGTGGCAGGGGGTAGCTGGACTACCCAGAGAAATTAAAAATAAAACTAAGAACATTTAATTATTCAAAATAAAAGTGAAAAGATATAGGTGGGTGCCCCAACTACCCACCTAAAACCTACTATACAGCCAGAGTGAATAGTACATCGTTTAACATAGTTGTAAATGAAGAACAAGTATACTTATCTTTCCAGAGGCCTGTTTCTTCAAATAGTTCTGTTTTGCTGCTTTTCTCCCATTGCAGGCAGTCACTGAGTAAAAGGGCCTGTCTACAAGTATAGTAACATATCCAGCAGCCCAAATCATCAAACAAAGGGCTCAATTTGCCAAGCAATATTGCATGTGATATTTGGATCATGTGACTACATTTATTATAAGTTTATGGGTATTTACAGCAAAAATAAGAAATGCATGATAAATACTGATCTAGATTCTAGAAGTCAATTCACAAAAAAAAAGAAAAAAGAAAAAAAAGAAGATTCAATATATAATTTGTGGTTTAGCCACGTGCTATTTAATGAATGTATAACATTAAGTTGGTTGTTAAGAAGAAGGCTCCCACCAGTAACTCATTCTTGCTGTCAGCCAGGGATTTTCAGATGGCAGTAAAATGTAAAGAAAGCAGCCCGACAGTTCCCTCACAAGCCATACCAGGCCCTCCGGATCAAGGATGAATTTTAGGGGGAAACCAAAGCCAAAAAAATAAATAAATAAAATGGAATGACCCCCCGCCCCCCAAAATCCACACCACACCCTTATCCAGGCATGCAGTCTGGCAACCCAGGAAAGGAGAGAAATGCACCATACCAGGCCACATGCCCTCAACATGGGCGGGGGGGGGGGTACTTTACACTTTGTTGATGAGGACAAGGGATTTTTCCCACAAACTTGTCTCAGTGGTTGTGGGGGGCTTATTGGAAGCTCTACACCCCTTTTAACAATAAGAGTGCCCTCAGATACCATCCTCCATGTGAATAAGGGGTACATAAACTAAATTAAATGCAGAAATACAGTTTTTCACTTAATTAAAATGATACAGGTCCATACAGGTCCAATCATGGTTAATTACATTTGTTGACCCACACAAAGAAAAAGAATGCCACTTTACCAGACATAATCGATCCTGTTGCTTCCCTCATGCCAAATAATATCTCCTGGTCCCCATCTTTAAAGTGAGCATAGGGGCAGGATCAGCTTATTTGGTCATTATTATTGACCAAATATGGACATGTCCGTATATAGTCAATGGCCCCGCCCCTATGTCTGCTGCAGGAGATGTCATTCAGGATTAGGGCAGTGACGGACTCACCAATACATCTCCGGGTTCCCACTGCCAAAATAAACAAAGGGGTGATGGGGACCCAGATGACATCAATGACATCATGGATGACTGCACAGATATGAGGGTAGTGCAAAGGACTATTTATATTTTAATACTAAAGTATTGCACCATTTCAAAAAATATTGAATGATGTATTTTAGGAAAGTTTTTTCATAAATTAATACATTTTTTGGAAAATACTGCATGCATTATTTAACCTCCACTTTTTGTGTGGTATTTTAGTTTTAGTGATTTGAGTCCATTGCCACATAGTGTAAATACCTGCTCCTCCCACAATATGCTGTGGTTTCTCTCATTGGCTTGTATGTTCTGAAGGGTACAAGCTAGCAGAAGGAATCACAGCATGCTGCAGAAGAACAGGTATTCAACACACCTGGATGGGTTAAATTCCTGCAGTGGCTGTGGAGATGTTGGCAATTGGAAAGTCCAGCATAATTTTAAACATGCTCTTACATGCAATTGCCACCTTATTAGATACACTTATGACTTTTTAGAATCCTTAAAGGGCACTTTGTCATCAACAACACTCAAGTATACTGTATTCAAGTAATATTCATTTAGTATTAAGGACTCTTATTGTATGCCAAGAAAACACTCTCCACAACAGTACAGCATCAGCACTAGGGTAAACTGCTTACACAGGACAGAGCTTGTCTGACCCTACCATCTCAATATTGCAAATGAAATTAAAGTTTTTCAGGTCAATCAATGTTTTTTCCAGCTATCATCAATACTGGTGATCCAATGCCCACTGTAGCCTCATTTGTCTAATCCTTACTGACAGAAGAGGAGCCCAGCATATGGTCCTTTGCTGCTAAAGTTTGATGTGTTGTGCAATCAATGATACCATTCTGCTGTTATCAAGAATTATTATAAAATAGTTTTGGACTTTTGGTCCATTTTAACAGGTCTGTCTCTTCTCCACTTTCCCCATTCTAACATATGTTGAGCAGCCACTGAACCTCTTGACCATATTGTCCTGGCTAATGCATGTTATTACATGATATTCTGTTTGATCATATTTGTTAAAACTTCCTGAAGGTAAAACAAAAAAAATAAAAAAACATTTGTTTTGCAATCTACCTTTTTTTAAGTGTATTACCAATTTTGCAGGCAAATTGAGATAACACCTACCGTACACAGTATCTCACAAAAGTGAGTACACCCCTCACATTTTTGTAAATATTTTATTATATCTTTTGATGTGACAACACTGAAGACATGACACTTTTCTACAATGTAAAGTAGTGAGTGTACAGCTTGTATAGAGGTTGAAGAGGTGGGGGGGGGGGGGTCAGCCTGTCAGTGCTCAGACCATACGCCGCACACTGCATCAAATTGGTCTGCATGGCTGTCGTCCCAGAAGGAAGTCTCATCTAAAGATGATGCACAAGAAAGCCTGCAAACAGTTTGCTGAAGACAAGCAGACTAAGGACATGGATTACTAGAACCATGTCCTGTGGTCTGATGAGAGCAAGATAAACTTATTTGGTTCAGATGGTGTCAAGCCTGTGTGGCGGCAACCAGGGGAGGAGTACAAAGACAAGTTTGTCTTGCCTACAGTCAAGTATGATGGTGGGAGTGTCATGGTCTGGGGCTGCATGAGTGCTGCCGGCACTGGGGAGCTACAGTTCATTGAGGGAACCATGAATGCCAACATGTACTGTGACATACTGAAGCCGAGCATGATCCCCTCCCTTTCGGAGACTGGGCCGCAGGGCAGTATTCCAGCATGATAATGACCCCAAACACACCTCCAAGATGACCACTGCCTTGTTAAAGGAGCTGAGGGTAAAGGTGATGGACGGACCAAGCATGTCTCCAGACCTAAACCCTATTGAGCATCTGTGGGGCATCCTCAAATGGAAGGTGGAGGAGCCCAAGGTCTCTAACATCCACCAGATCTGTGATCTCATCATGGAGGAGTAGAAGAGGACTCCAGTGGCAACATGTGAAGCTCTGGTGAACTCCATGCCTAAGAGGGTTAAGGCAGTGCTGGAAAATAATGGTGGCCACACAAAATATTGATACTTTGAGCCCAATTTGGACATTTTCACTTAGGGGTGTACTCACTTTTATTGCCAGCTGTTTAGACCTTAACAGCTTAAGGACCGCCTCCTGCACATTTACGTCGGCAGAATGGCACGGCTGGGCACATCAACGTACAGGTACATTGCCCTTTAAGATCCCAGCCGTGGGTCGCACGTCCTGAGCTCCGTGACCGTGGGACCCGCGGACCTGATCGCCGCTGGTGTCCTGGGATTGGGTCACAGAGCTGAAGAACGGGGAGAGGTATCTGTAAACAAACCTCTCCCCATGCTTCCTAGTGAGACTGTCACTGATCGTCTGTTCCCTGTCATCGGAAAAGATGATCAGTGATGTTGAACGCCAAGCCACGCCCCCCTACAGTAAAAAAACACACATGTCACACTTAACCCCTCCCTGCCCCCTAGTGGTTAACCCCTTCACTGCCAGTGTCATTTACACAGGAATCAGTGCATTTAAATAGCACTGATTGCTGTATAAATGACAATGGTCCCAAAAATGTGTCAAAAATGTCCGATGTGTCCGCCATAATGTCGCAGTCACAATAAAAATCGCTGATCGCCGCCATTACTAGTAAAAAAAAAATTGTAAACGCTATAACTTTTGCGCAAACCAATCAATAATCGCTAATTGCGATTTTTTTTACCAAAAATATGTAGAAGAATACATATCGGCCTAAACTGAGGAAAAAAAATTTTTTTATATATTTTTTTGGGGATATTTATTATAGCAAAAAGTAAAAAATATTGAATTCTTTTCAAAATTGTCGCTCTATTTTTGTTTATAGCGCAAAAAAATAAAAACCACAGAGGTGATCAAATACCACCAAAAGAAAGCTCTATTTGTGGGAGAAAAAAAGGATGGCAATTTTGTTTGGGAGCCACGTCGCACAACTGAACAATTGTCAGTTAAAGCAACGCAGTGCCAAATCGCAAAAAGGGGCCTGGTCCTTTGGCTGCAAATTGGTCTGGGGCTTAAGTGATTATTGGCTGTGTTTTGAGTTATTTTGAGGAGACAGAAAATTATACAAGCTGTACACTCACTACTTTACATTGTAGCAAAATGTAATTTCTTCAATGTTGTCACATGAAAAGATATAATAAAATATTTACAAAAATGTGACGGGTGTACTCACTTTTGTGGAATCCTGTATTTGTTACATGTTCCTATTAACATAGCATACATTGCTAAATGTAAAAATTGCTGATTACCTTTTTAAGTGCGTTACTTGCTTAAAAATCTTTGCTTGCTTGTTCTGCTTTGTGATGTTTAGGAGAGGATTGTGGAGTAACGTTTAACAATATTAACCATGTCTGGACTGTGTTCACAGTTTATTATCAACTGTAAACAATATTTGAACACTGTTTGTCCTAGCAAAAGAATAAAAATTTTAAAACTGCCTTTCTGCATTATACCTTAATGAGGGATAGTGTGGGGACAAAGATACTTGACATTGTCCAGAAGTTCTTAAAATCAGCCATAAAATCTTTTCCTTAGAAACATCTAAAAGGTATAAGGTCTTTTTCGGTATGCTCTGTGATTTGGAGAACATAAAAATAAAGTGGAGATTTCTGAAATTTGACTGCAAAATGGCAAAAAAAATATTATCTGTAGTACCCTGGACAGTAGGACTTAAACTGGGAGGAGAGGGCTTAGCGCAGTGCTCTGATTACAATATAGCGCCAGCAATCAGTGACCACCAGTACCCACCAGTGCCAGCAATCAGTGCCCACCAATGCCCATGAGTGCCACCAATCAGTGCCCATTAGTGATGCCAGTCAGTGCTGGCTATCAGTGCTGCCCATTATTGCCCATCAATGCCCATCAGTGTCGACTATCCGTGCTGCCTATTAGTGCCCACCAGTGTTGCCTACCAATGCCCATCAGTGCTGCCTAACAGTGCCACTTATCAGTGCTCATTAGTGCCACCTATCAGTGCCCACCAGTGCCACCTATCAGTGCCCATCAGTGCTGCCTAACAGTGCCACTTATCAGCGCTCATCAGTGCCACATATCAGTGCCCATAAGTGTGGTATATTAGTGCCTCCTCATCAGTGCCACCTAATCAGTGCCCATCAGTGCCCTTAAGTGCCACCTCATCAGTGCCCATAAGTGCCACCTCATCAGTGCCCATAAGTGGCAATTTTTTTTCAAGATTTTCGGTCTTCTTTTTTTTTTTTTTTTTGTAAAAAATAAAAAAACCCAGCAGTGATTAAATGCCACCAAAAGAAAGCTGTATTTATGTGAAGAAAATGATAAAAATTTTCACATAGTTACAGTGTAGCATGACTGCGCAATTGTCATACAAAATGTGACAGCGCTGAAAGCTAAAAAATGGCCTGGGCAGAAAGGGGGTGTAAGTGACCTGTATACCTCATAGTGTTTTTCAAAAAGTTTTTTGGCATTCACAACAAAACACCACTAACATAAGGCATACGGTATTGCACCAAAATATGCGATAGTTATCTCATGAAACCATACAGTATTTTATTTCATGCGCTATCTAGTGGAATGGATACAGTGGAGAAGAATTAGAACCTCTGTCAATGTTTTTATTGCTAATAAAGAGGTAAAATGGTGTAAACTGTAGAAATTCCGCCAACTTACTAAGTCAGTGCGGTCCCTACAGCATATGTATTAATACAAAAGAAAAAAGGTAAACAGAATACCAGTAAAAGGGAAGCTACTTTCACAGTGTAAATACAAAATATCTTTCTAAATGTCAAATATTGAATGAAAATAGTATCAAAAATACTACAAGGTTGTCTTTTTTATTGGTGGAAGAAGGGTATTTATATATGTGTCTAATTTACTATTTTTTATTTAATATTTGACATTTATAATGATATTTTGAATTTACCTAGAATTTAACTAAAGGAAAAACTTTTTTTTGTAGATTTGGATAGGATGGAGAGGTATTAGAACACCTAATTATGTCTATATTGCTGTCTATCCACATTAGGGGGATTCACTTTCTCTATTTGTCCTCTTTACCATTATCATTAAAAGTGAAATGAAATGGTGTCACGGGGGTGATAACCCAGATAATTGCAGACATGACACGTCTGAAAATGCTTGAGGTTCAGAAGGAGATCGAGGGTACTGCAGCTGCAGAACAGAGTAGCCGCAAGAAACATCCCTGCGCAGCTTTTCGACCCTTCCAGGATGGGGTGGAGGAAATCGACCGGTACTTTCATGTCTTTGAGACCCAGTGCAATCTCCAGGAAATTGACAAAGCTGACTGGGTCACCATCCTCATCAGCATCTGCCTGGTCGAGCACTGGATGCTTTTGAAGCCATACCTGGGGAAGACAAACAAGAGTATAAGCGAGTAAAGGAGCGACTGCTGGATAGATACGCAATCACTCCCGAAGCTCATAGGTCCAAATTTCGCAGCCTACAGCAGAAAGAGGGCAAGCCCTATATGAAATTGGCTCATCAGATGTCCCGATCGGTAGATGCATGGTTCTCCGGCTGTCAGGCAACTACCTTAGAGGATGCGGCCCAACTGATCCTACTGGAGCAGTTTTACAACCAATCCCCTAGTGAAGTTCACCAGTGGGTCCAAGACCAAAAGCCCTTGATGATAGACAAAGCAGCGGAACTAGCCGACCAGTATATAGATACCCGGAGATCCCACCAACCTGAAATACCCAACAGGGTGTCCGTCACAAAAGGGTTGTAAACCCTCGTGTTTTTTCTCCTTAATGCATCCTAAAAAAAACAGGGTTTACAACCACTTTAAAAGAAAATCCCGAATTTTGGGTTGTCCCCAGCAAAGTAATAGAGGGGAGATCAACCAAATGGGGACACTAGTTTTGGTGACCTGGTAAACCCCAAGGGATTCCCGTAATTTGCAGGGATGTCCTATCACTTTCTGTTATGGCAATGGGACAGTAAGTGAAGGTAAATTTTCCCAATAGGACACAGATGGCAAAAAAATCTGACAGGGATTCTAACCCTCCTTTACTCTTTCCAAAATAAAAAAATAGCATTTCGCCTTTAGTTGCACTTTCAAGCAACCTTTCTTGACCTTTTTCAACACAGAGGAACCCTTAAAATAACTTTCCAGTCTCAGGAAACCCCTGCTAAAAATGACTATATCTACAACTCATGATATATTAGTGTGACGGTCAGTGGGAAGAATGTTCCTTACACTTGTGGTCATTGGGAAGAATTCTTTATAGATAGCTAAAAAGATCAATGATGTCAGTGGGAACTTGTCGGTAGTAAGATATCTCTAAAAAATAATTGTGAAAAAGAAAAGTCACTACATATGACATATGTTCTAACACGGGATTAAACCAATGTGATATGCATGTACATTGTATTATGTTTACAGTGATTGGGATTTTTATTTGCAGCACATGATGTATATGCTTGTGTATTCACAAAAAAGTCTCTAAAAATCTGGCAAAATGACAAGAGAAAATAGACATATTTTACTACATGTAATGGAGTAGATTTATTAAAAGTAATGGGGTGCATTTACTAAAGGCACGTTGACTGAGCACTTTGCAAGTGAAGTGGCTCCAGGGCTTATTAAATGAAGGGGGGCTCTGCTAACTTCCATCATCCAATCATGTGCTAGCAAAAATAAAAAAAAATTTCCTTGCATGTAATTGGGTATTCTTTGTAAAGTGAAGCTTTGCCTCATGTATTAAACTCTGGATCAACTTGCAAAGTGCACAGTCTATTTGTTCTAAACATAACTATAGGCAAAACTTTTATTTTTTCATTTTGGATAGAGTAAGGGAGGGTTATACCCCCTGTAAAATTGTTTTATATTTTTTGCCATCTGTGTCCCATTGGGGAGATTTACCTTCACATCCTGCCTCGTAGCCAAAACAGAAAATGAGAGGAAATCCCTACAAATTAAAGGGCCTCCCAGGTCACCAGAACCAGAGCCTCTATTACTGTTCTGAGGATAACCCAACATTTGTGATTTTCTTTTACTTTCAATGATAATGGTAAACAGGGCAAACAGAGAGGGTGAATCTCCCTAACGGGGACACAGACAGCAATAAAAACCTGACAGGTGTACTAATCCCCTCCATTCTATCCAAAACTAAAAAAAAGTTTTTCCTTTAGTTATACTTTAAGTAAATCAACCCCAATGATTTCAATATTTAGGTTTCATCCATTTTATAAGTATGTAAAGGTGGAAAGAAGAATCAAAGTGTACTTTTGAGGTACCCAGCAATACAATGCTGTATAAAATCATGAAATTTTTTTTTATATCACTATAAAACATGATTAAAATATTGTTGCATCTAAGTAAGTTTCATTTGAATGCCTTGAATATTACTAGCCTCCATCAAAGATCTATTAGCT
Organism: Lithobates sylvaticus; assembly: GCA_028564925.1. NCBI lineage: Eukaryota > Metazoa > Chordata > Amphibia > Anura > Ranidae > Lithobates > Lithobates sylvaticus. Next base: position 296,894,230 of record CM053027.1, on the reverse strand, counting down.
ATTTATGTCACACATTTTGTGTCATTGTACATATATTAAGATTTCTGGGTGATCTTCACCAAGATTACATATTCCCAGACTGTGGACTGGAGATTGTATTCTCAGCATGTTTCATGGAACCCATACAACATCTCTTAACTACGTCCCTTTCTAACCAATGAAACCACAAAGATCCTGATTCACTCCCTGGTTATCGCTCGCCTTGACTATTGCAACTCCATCCTCATTGGCTTGACTATCCCCCCTTCAGTCCATCATGAATGATGCTGCCAGACTAATCCACAAACCGCTCAGTGTCTGTTACCCCTCTCTGCCAATCCCTCCATTGGCTGCCACTTGCTCAACAAATTTAATTCAAAATACTAACAATAAGTTACAAAGCCATCCACAACTCTGCCCCCCAGCTACATCACTAGCCTAGTCTCAAAATACCAACCTAATCACCCAGTTCGTTCCTCCCAAGACCTCCTGCTCTCTAGCTCCCTCATCACCTCCTCCCATATCCGCCTCCAGAACTTCTCCCGAGCCTCGCCCATCCTCTGGAATACCCTACCCCAATCTGTCAGACTGTCTCCAAATTTATCCACTTTTAGGCCATCCCTGAAAACTTTTCTCTTCAGAGAAGCCTATCCTGCCTCCATCTAACAACTGCACCATTTTCTCCATTAGCTCATCCTCCACAGCTATTACCCTTTTGTATAACCTGAGCCTCCCTTCTAGATTGTAAGCTCTAACGAGAAAAATCCCCCCTGTATTGAATTGTATTGTAATTGTACTGTCTGCCCCAATGTTGTAAAGTGCTGTGTAAACTGTCGGCGCTATATAAATCCTGTATAATAATAAATAATAAACTACAACAGTAGAAAATACAACACAAGACAATGTTCCTCCTTCCTCTGAACTACTGATGCTGGACATCACAGGACATTTTCAGAGGTCAGGTAGGTGTGACATAACCCTTCCTTTGCTGGCACCCGATCCTGAGCAGTGGGGGAATCAGAGAACTCTGTATTTAAGGGAGGACCTCATTTTTTTTTTAAATACCCCTCTCAAAAATGCCCCCAGTTAAGAATGATATGTGAACTGCTATTAGTATAGCAGGGGGGGGTACATGTTCACCATTCTCTTGCTTTGGGGCTACCAGCCTGCATGCCTAGCATGCTGGGCCGGTTAGCTCTGAGGGAGGGGTATTTTTTTTAAAATTAAATAATGAAAAAAAAAAAGTCACATTCTGCAAGCATTCCTTTTACATGGTGCTCTAACTGTGCCCATACACAACATCATAAATAACAATTATAAGCATGTGAATGAATGAACCAATGGTATTTAAGGCTGGAAAAGGGTCATCTGAGGATGCAGAAGAGAACTGGCATCAATGGATGAGACACTAAGGGAGCAGTGATCTTGAGCGGATTTGCAAATCTGGATTTTTGGTCCCCTGCATCTGGAAACATCAGCAGCAAGGTACCTGGATGGCGGACTTAGATAAGTATATCTTGCTCCACCTGGTATTAAAAATAAAATCAGACAGGGGTTAAAGGTGGGTGGGAAAGAGGGTTTAGGAATTAATGCACATTTTGCCCAGATCGAGGCTTTAACAAGATTCACCCAAACCTTTCCCAGAAAGATTCACCCAAAGATGAGAAAAGATTTTATTGTACTATCACTCTTGCCCTGGCAAAATTTAATCAAGATTCACCCAGCGAGTGTAATATAATACACAGTAAAAATAATGCCAGAAAGTACTGGGAGAATCCCATTGACTTGAAATGTATTAAAGATGTCCCTGCAAAAAGAATTGTCTAAGAAGATGTGAAAAGCTGCTAGTGAAGTAATTACCCAATTTCTTATTAGCATCCCTCTACATAGCTACACTTCTGTTTCTTTTTTCCCTCTCATTCTGTTATTTTTTTCCTTTGAGTCACCATCTCATTACGTTGTTCAGTTCTATGGCTCTCCAGTAACCCAACTAACATAAATAACAGGGCATGGCCACCCTGTCATCGTCAACACCTTACAAATCTGTCAGATATGGGGAAAATTACATTGGTGTACAGTACACTGCGGCAGTGTAGGAATTACATGTACTCTAATATTTGTCAAAAGCTAAATGGAAGCAGAACTTTTAAAAATCTTTTTTTTTTTTCAAAAAGCTGCAAAAATACAAAGGCTAGAACTACACGTTTGACTAATCTCTTACAATAGTGAAATATAACCACATGTTTATAGTCAAAGGCACATTCATTTGTGCTTGATGAAAAGAGTTTAAAATTGTTCATTGTTAATTGCAATTTCTTAATCTTGTAATACAAAGTTCCCAACTGTCCATCTTTCGGATGAATAGTCCTTCTTTTGGAATACAGTGCTTCTAGTTCTCCATCTCTTAGGTTTCATGTATAGGCCTGTATTAATAAATGTACTTCTTAACCACTTGTGGACTGCCCACCATACATTTACTGCAGCAGGGTGGCCACTCTGTGCCTGATCACGTACCTAGTACGTGATCTGACACTTCCGAGTCTGATTGTCGTTCTGTCAGAAGAGAAGGTATTGATCCTGTGTTTCTACAAAGCAGGAACACAGATCTTTGCCTTCCCCTAGTCAAATCACCTCACACACAGTGAGCAAGCACAGGTTAGGCACACAGTTAGCCCTTTGATTGTCCCTGATGTAAACCACTTCCCTGCCAGTGTCATTAGTACAGTGACAGTGAATATTTTTTAGCACTGATCACTGTATTAGTGTCACTGGTCCCCAAAAAGTGTCAAAAGTGTCAGTTTGGTGCACGATTTGTCCACAGCAATATCGCAGGCCAGCTATAAGTCATTGATTGCCGCCATAACTAGTACAAAACTAAATAAATAAAAATATCCCATAGTTTGTAAATGCTATAACTTTTGCTCAAACCAATCAATATATGCTTTTTGGGATTTTTTTTTTTTACCAAAAATAAGTAGCAGAATACATATTGGCCTAAATTTATGAAGAAATTAGATTACATTTTTTTATTGGGTATATTTTATAGCAGAAAGTTTTTTTTTTCAAATTTTTTTTTGTTTATAGCACAAAATATAAAAACTGCAAAGGTGATAAAATAGCCAGCAAAAAAAAGCTCTATTTGGGGGGGGGGGCATAAAATGTATTTGGGTGCAGTGTCACACGACCACGCAATTGTCAGTTAAAGTAGCGCAGTGCTGTATCACAAAAAATGGCCTGGTCATGAAGGGAGGTAGATCTTCCGAAGGTCAAATGGTTAAAGTAAAAGTCCTGCCAATGTAAAACCCATTTTTTTCAATTATGAATAGAGTAGGGAAGGATTAAAACCCTTATCAGGTTATTTTGTTCTACCATTGTCCTGCTTCCTGTCCTGGAAACTCAGCAGAAAGTGACATGCATCTTCACAGCAACTGTTCAAGCTTGCGTTCCATGCTCGGACCACAAGGCTTCTGCTGGTTCTTCCTGCTCCCACCCACTGGCAGATCGTGACGATGTCCCCTGAGCATGCTGCACTTCATCTGACCTTTCGAGCGGAAGCATCACATCCCCCAGGGCTTGTGGAGTGGCGCCATCTCAATCAGCCCTTACCGTAGAGCTGGATGACCCTTACACCCATGCCCAGGGACCCCTTGCAGTGGTATTGTTGGCTTTTTTAATAGACTTGACTGTTTTTATCCACCACATTGTGGTCAATAAACTGTTATGAGACTTTTACCTTTTACATACCTAGCTGATGTTTTACAGTCCTGCAGTTAACTTTTCTTACAGTAATCTATGTGGGCACTGAGCACTGTCTTTTGTTTTGTGTATGTCAATTGATAAATTGCCTTTTAAAGCACAGTTGATTAGTTGGACCACACACACACTACCTCTTTAAATAGTATTATCTTATTTGCAAATAAATAATGTTCATTTTACTCCCATTTGGCTTTGCTTTAATTTTTCACTTGGCACCATCCTAGTTCCCAACCTGCTAACGGGCATTTTTTACAGTAAAATGTCAAGTTGGCCATTGCTCAATCATGCCCACCTGTTCAGGAGTTCTCTTCTGTAACCTACATACCAAAAAAGAGCCTTTCCAGATTTGTCCTCCGAGTCTTTAAAAAGTAGGTCACTAAGCAAGTGCAAAGACATTGCTTTTGCCAGGAGATAAATAATGAATTAAGCTAGAAAAGAGAAGAGCGGGAGCATGTTAGCCAACCAAGAAATACATATTTCTAAGAGTTGTAAAAAATAACTTTGACTACGAACACCCCAGAAGTATAATCAATATTTTAAATGCACTTCAATATTTAGAAATCATTTTTAAGTGCTACTGTTACTGTTTAATCATAAGCAATTACTGCCATTAAAAATGATAACATCAAGGCTTGTTTACTGCTTTATGTGTTTGTTTACAATATTTCCCATTACCTCTAAGGACTGTGCATGCTTCATACAGGCAAATATAGGCAAGAAATGACCGAAAAACCCCAAACACGATGTGCCTATTTCCTCAGCAGATTAACTTGGATTCTTATCAGCAAGTGTCAAAGTTACAAGTATTAAATCCTTTGATTTTTCAGAGAGTGGGAAGGTAATGTTTGGGGTGACAGAAGCAAGCTGTCTTTTTTTTGCCAACCTGAAATTCTGCTTTTGTTTTGCTGATTTCAATCACACAGTGATGTAGCCGACCAAAGCTGTGTGACATTCGGTAAATAAAGAGGCTTTCATTTCAAAAAGCTTTTTCTGAGCTCTCCTTTGGAGTGAATAATTTACATGTGTACTCTTTTTTTCCTCATTGAAAGCGCAGTGTGACTACAGATTTCCCTGACTGAAAGCCCAGGAGTTAGAAAATACAAGGGAGGGGCGAACTAGCTGCTTTGATTACACTAAACTACTTTCTCTGTGCTATTTTAAAGAAAGCAAACAAAATCTCCGTATGTGCCAGATAATTTGAATCAACCTTCCTCGGGGTCAGTTTAGAGAAGTCAACAGCTTCAATATAACCTAAAACACTTCTTGTCTTTTGTAGGTAAAAAAGGCAAACAAGAACCTCGGAGTAGAGAAGTCTGATATTGAGGGGCATATCGTCAAAGAGCTGATATGATAACTGATGTGATAACTCACGTTTATACTTTTTTTTTTTTTTTCTTCCTCCTGAGCTTATAACCAACACAGCTGGGACATAAAGCATTGTAATAGCCTAATTAACATCCTTAAATAAATGAAGGCATGCCTGAAGCTAAAATTTGCCTGCCCTTGTCAAGATTTGTAGCTATATTGCTGGAATATTTTTGGATTAGCTGATTTACTGAAAAATTGGTATTCTGCTCTGTTTTTTATATGCTCCAGGAATACTGTCTGTTTCTCTGCATATAGGAGGCATTATAAAAGGAACCAAATTGATTCTAAGCCATGACTAGGGTATAAAAGATGATTTTGTCACTATGACTGCTTGACCAACACACCACCTTTACCTTACCCAAGTAATGCACAAGACACCAAAACTGGAGTTTAATGGCCAAAGCATCCTTTTATTAAACCAAATTGTATAAATGACATATACAAAACATACAAACAACAGTCAGTACAGTGTGAAAATTTGGAGCCCCAAGGTCCTTGTAGGCACCACTACTTCAAGTACCAGCTTAACCAAACTTAGGCCTCTAGCCGCAAAAGCACCGACTCTGAGACAACACCACTGCTAGCAGGTGCAACCCAAACAAACTACAGGGAGCCATACCCAAGACGGGTCCCTACCAATGTATATTTATCAAATAAAGCACATACAAGGACTTTGTACCCCGTCAGCTGCCATGACAGGCCACCAAGTGAAGTAGCCCAAAAAATGCCCAAGAACTTAACCACAGAAGGGGAGGGAGGTTGGTAAGTTGTCCCAACGCAGTCTCTCTCCTGAGTGAAGACCTAACCAGGATCATCCTACTGGTCGACCCCTGCAGCCCCTCCTGTTTTCTACACTCCACCAATCTGGTAGGTGTCCCCTTAATATTTACTTTATAACCTACCTAAAAACTCCTAACTATCCAAACCCCCTTTTAACTCTGTCATGTCGGCCTTCCATCTAGGTTTCTTTTCCTTACTCCGGGCCTTACTTTTCTGTGTAAAGCTTCTATGCTTTTCCTGTGTTTGTGGGTATGTAGCAGGGTTCCTAAAAATTCCTATAGAACAGCGCAGTAACATTATTCTAGAATTTTATGAATACTTTAGCAGCATGTTCAGAAGAAGGGTGTACAAAAGGATTAGGACTGAATGAAATACCTTGAACACAGCAGTGCAAGAAGGCATCACTATATATCATATTCAGCAGGTGATTGTCATCCTACCAGAGTCCATTTGTTGAAAAAAAACACAAAAACACAACTATCTGGCAATCCATAAGCCTCATGCAAGCCAATCTGAGCAGCTTGGCAGCAGGTGGAGTTTTTCCTCCGTGGCTGCATTTGACACACATTCAGCAGCCAGAGAAGCACTTAAAAGCAACATATAATAGTTTCATACAGCTTTTTTTTTTCAGTTGAGTAAATATGAACCATTTTAAAGTAGAATTAAACCTTAGGCAAAACAACTCCTGCTTAGGTAGAGTGTGACTAATGTAACTGGATTGCTATTTTTATTTTTTATTTTTCAACCTTACCTTTTGAACCTCTGAAATCCATGCTTCATATATGGCTCTTCTGCTGCTTCCAGTTTGTACACTTAAGTCCTAGAAATTACATAGACAGCTCATCTTGGAATTCACATCCCATGCTTTTTTGTACCATACAACTGTGCAAAATATGTCTAAAGAGATGTAAGCTTGTAGTTTGTATTGGTAGTGAGCATCCTAGAGTGATATCATTGCTCATGCATAAACAGACATAAGCACTGCCACCCTAGAACAGGAAGTTGCTGTACATTCTCTCACTGGGGATCACAAAGTGCAATTTATAGAAAGGCAAACCTGCAAAAAATAAATTGCTGTTAGTAAGGGTAAGTTGCAATATGCTGATTCGTTAAATTTTTGGGTTTGAATACCATAATGTTTTGTATTGTCCCTTAAAGCCGGCAGATGATACTTTAGACTCACTTACATGCTTTTAAGTTTGCTTACTTCCTGCTGTGAAAAACCCTCTGGTTACAGACCTCAATTGCTCAAGCTTCCATTTGCAAATTGATGCAGTGCATCAACTGCTTAATTATGATTACTTTGTGTGAGTCTTCAGTAAGAGACAGACTGCCTGCAAGGAGATGACTACTACATGTAATTAATATAACAAATATTGTAGCACATGTGAAGTGCAAAACCGCATATACAACCTCTCATACAAAGGAGTGATTGTAGCCTAAATTAACGTGTGTGTAAACCCTCAAAATTAACTTTTCTAATTTGCTACCCATTGCTCTGTTAACTATATCCTTAAAAGTGTTTTGTTTTATCTGTTCCATAAGTACAAAAAATACTTGTTACTCATGTCAAAAATACTCACCTATCCTGTGTCATGTTGACATCTTCTATGCTATGTCAGTATGTGTAAAGCAGGACTCCATGATTTTTTTCCCCATGCAATGGGGCAGTACCCACACTGCATGGGTTAACTACTCGCTTTGTCCAGGGGAGCACAGAAATCTATACTCTCCCGATGATTTGATCCTCCAGAAAACAGGAGCACAGACAGCTATACTCTCCCAATCATTTGATCCTCCAGAAAACAGTGCTCCTTCATGTCCAGCAGTGGACTGTAGACCACTAGACCATGGAAGGGCGGGAGCAGCAGGGACTGGTCTTGTGCTCGGAGGATCGGAGGATTAGGTAAGCATATCTTTACTCTTCTCACCCCTAGAAAAAAGAAGCAGTTAACCCATGTCATGCAGGCACAGCCTCACTGCATGGGAAAAAAAATCCTGGAATTCTTCTTTAATTATTAAAGTTGGGCAAACGGTTTGGGCCGAGCAAAGGCTCAGCCCGATCATCGCCTTTTTGACAGTTTGGCGAACACCTAAATTTGCAGGGCGCTTGGCGGGATGTTCGCTACACAGTGCATTCTAGGGCCCTAATTGGATTAAGCCTTGCACCTGACCAGTGGTCAGGTGCAAGGCTTTGCCAATTAGGGCACAGAGCACAGAGCACTGTCAGAGCTCTAATTGGACAAAGTAATGATAACTTTGCTCATAGTCTCATTCCACTAAAGTCTCACTATAAAAAGTTTCTTCCCACGGGAAGCTTTAGCAGTGTGTTGTTGGAGTGGAGATAGATAGAGCAGGACTCAGTTTGCCATTTTTTTTTAACCGCTTCGCGACCACATCCTGCACATTTACGTCGCCAGAATGGCATGGCTGGGCAAAAGCACGTACAGGTATGTCCCCTTTAAATTGCCCAGCCGTAGGTCGCGCGCATGCCGCCGGCGACGCGCTCGCGACCCGGTCGGGAGGTCCATGACAGCGGCCGCGGGACCAGCGCTGAAGAACGGGGAGAGGTCTGTGTAAACAAACCTCTCCCCGTGCTTTCTACACTGCCTGTCACTGATCGGCTGTTCCCTGTCATCGGTAAAGACGATCAGTGACGTCAGATGTCAGCCACGCCCCCTACTGTAAAAAAAAACACACACACGTCATACTAACTCCTCCCCGCCCCCCCTAGTGGTTAACTCCTTCACTGCTAGTGTCATTTACATAGGAATCAGTGCATTTAACCGCTTCAATACCCGGCCATAGTCATATGACGCCCACAAGGTGGATCTACCATCCTGGGTGGGCATCATATGACGTCCTCGGATTCCCGGCCGCCTGGGGGGCGTGCGCGCGCCGCCGGCGGCACGTGCGCGCGCCCGCGGCATCGCTCGGGACCCGGTGCGAGTGCCCGGCGGCCGCGATGTCCGCCGGGCACCCGCGATTGCCCGTTAAAACAACGGGACTGGGCGGGACCGTGGAGCTGTGTGTGTAAACACACAGCTCCACGTCCTGTCAGCGGGGAGGAGACCGATCATGTGATCCCAGTACGGAGGATCACATGATCGGTCTCCTCCCCTTAAGTCCCCTCCCCCTACAGTTAGAATCACTCCTATTAGGGACACACATTAACCCCTCCAGCGCCCTCTAGTGTTAACCCCTTCCCTGCCAGTCACATTTACACAGTAATCATTGCAATTTTATAGCAACGATCGCTGTGTAAATGTGAATGGTTCCAAAAATGTGTCAAAAGTGTCCGAAGTGTCCGCCGCAATGTCGCAGTCACGAAAAAAAATCGCAGATCCCCGCCATTACTAGTAAAAAAAAAAAAAAAATTCAATAAATCTGTCCCCTATTTTGTAGACGCTATAACTTTTGCGCAAACCGATCAATATACGCTTATTGCGATTTTTTTTACCAAAAATATGTAGAAGAATACGTATCGGCCTAAACTGAGGGAAAAAAATAGTTTTTTTTTAAAAAAATGGGATATTTATTATAGCAAAAAGTAAAAAATATTGTGTTTTTTTTCAAAATTGTCGCTCTTCTTTTGTTTATAGCGCAAAAAATAAAAACCGCAGGGGCGATCAAATACCACCAAAAGAAAGCTCTATTTGTGGGAAAAAAAGGACGTCAATTTTGTTTGGGTGTAACGTCGCACGACCGCGCAATTGTTAGTTAAAGCGAAGCAGTGCCGAATCGCAAAAAGTGCTCTGGTAAGGAAGGGTGTTTAAAAGCCCTGTATTGAAGTGGTTAAATAGCACTGATTTCTGTATAAATGACAGTGGTCCCAAAAATGTGTCAAAAATGTCCGATGTGTCCGCCATAATGTCGCAGTCACAATAAAATTCGCTGATCACCTCCATTACTAGTAAAAAAAAATATATTAATAAAAATGCTATAAAACTATCCCCTATTTTGTAAACACTATAACTTTTGCGCAAACCAATCATTAATTGCTAATTGCGATTTTTTTACCAAAAATATGTAGAAGAATACGTATTGGCCTAAACTGAGGAAAAAAAATGTTTTTTTATATATTTTTTGGGAATATTTATTATAGCAAAAAGTTAAAAATATTGCATTTTTTTCAAAATTGTTGCTCTATTTTTGTTTATAGCGCAAAAAATTAAAACTGCAGTGGCGATCAAATACCACCAAAAGAAAGCTCTATTTGTGGGAAAAAAAGGACGCCAATTTTGTTTGGGAGCCACCTCGCACAACCGCGCAATTGTCAGTTAAAGCGACACAGTGCCGAATCGCAAAAAGGGGCCTGGTCCTTTGGCTGCAAATTGGTCCAGGGCTGAAGTGGTTAATTGTCAGCTGCAGTTTTTCTGACTGCAAAGCTGGTGTTCCCCCTTTTTTGTTTATTTATCTATTTATTTATTTTTATAGATTTTACAGTTCTATGAAAATGTATATTTGCATAAAGGCAACACATCATAAAGGCATCACTAAACAGAGACAAATGTGCCCTGCCTGTAACACATATTTGCATGTACGCATGCATGCACAATTTTTTAACCTCCATTTTCAGTGTGCATTAAAAAAGGATAGGTTAATTGTTACGTTATATATATATATATATATATATATATATATATATATATATATATATATATATATATATTTATATATATATTTACCTTTAATTAAGTGCATGTATTGCACAGATGTTTATTTATTTTTTGCTCTGAAATACAATTTCAAAACAAAAAAAGATATAAAATGGAAATAAATGATAAATGACAAAAACACATTGTTGTTTCAATTGAAATCACTTTTTAGACAATGGTAATTTGTGTAGTAACTGACTGGGAAGTTTTTACATGCAACAAACATTTTTGAAATGTCTCTGATTAGCAAAATGTTACTTAGCATGCTGAAAAACACCTGTACCTTGAAATGTCTCTGATTAGCAAAATGTTACTTAGCATGCTGAAAAACACCTGTACACAGCAGCACAACCCACCGCTTTTGAAGTAAACCTACAGTATGTCAGAAAAGTGAGTACACCCCTCACATTTTGTGACAACACTGAAGAAATGACACTTTGCTACAATGTAAAGTAGTGAGTGTACAGCTTGTACAACAGTGTAAATTTGCTGTCCTCTCAAAATAACTCAACACACAGCCATTAATGTCTAAACCGCTGGCAACAAAAGTGAGTACACCCCCAAGTGAAAATGTTCAAATTGAGCCCAATCAGCCATTTTCCCTCCCCAGTGTCACGTGAGTCGTTAGTGTTCTCAGGTGTAAATGGGGAGCAGGTGTGTTAAATTTGGTGTTATCGCTCTCACTCTCTCATACTGGTCACTGGAAGTTCAACATGGCACCTCAAGGCAAAGAACTCTCTGAGGATCTGAAAAAAAGAATTGTTGCTCTATATAAAGATGGCCTATGCTATAAGAAGATTGCTAAGACCCTGAAACTGAGCTGCATCACGGTGGCCAAGACCATACAGCAGTTTAACAGGACAGGTTCCACTCAGAACAGGCCTCGCCATGGTTGACCAAAAAAGTTGAGTGCACGTGCTCAGCGTCATATCCATAGGTTGTCTTTGGGAAATAGACATATGAGTGATGCCAGCATTGCTGCAGAGGTTGAAAAGGGGGGGGGGGGTCATCCTGTCAGTGCTCAGACCATACGCCGCACACTGCATCAAATTGTCATCCCAAAAGAAAGCCTCTTCTAAAGATGATGCACAAGAAAGCCTGCAAACAGTTTTCTGAAGACAAGCAGACTAAGGACATGGATTACTGGAACCATGTCCTGTGGTCTGATGAGACCAAGATAAACTTATTTGGTTCAGATGGTGTTAAGCGTGTGTGGCGGCAACCAGGTGAGGAGTACAAAGACAAGTGTGTCTTGCCTACAGTCCAGCATGGTGGTGAGAGTGTCATGGTCTGGGGCTGCATGAGTGCTGCCGGCACTGGGGAGCTACAGTTCATTGAGGGAACCATGAATGCCAACATGTACTGTTACATACTTAAAGTGGAAGTAAACCCCCCTATCGTTTTCAGCCAAGGAAGCTGCCATCTTTGCCTCTGTTTAATCTTCAACTGCCACGGTGCTGCACATGTTATCCGTTATGACACCAGCCATTGGATGGTTTGACTGTTTGGTTGAGAGCACAGCCAATGTGCAGTTAGCATTCCCGGCATGCCTTTTTTTTTAAACTGTTAAATCGATGGGTTTACTTCCGCTCTAAGCAGATCATGATCCCCTCACTTCGGAGACTGGGCCGCAGGGCAGTATTCCAACATGATAACAACTCCAAACACACCTCCAAGACGACCACTGCCTTGCTAAAGAAGCTGAGGGTAAAGGTAATGGACTGGCCAAGCATGTCTCAAGACCTAAACCCTATTGAGCATTTCCCCTTTTTATAGTGATTGGTTACTTATATATGCATATATATGTTTCATTCCAGTAGGGCTCTCAATTTGGTATCCGACCCCAGTGTGCCTTCTTGGCGCCCTCCCAAACTCACTGTGACACACTTATCAACTCTCCCATACTTTGAGGAGTTTATAGCGATCTTTTGCATGTCTGGCTCTTCTAATAGTTGACGGGCATCTACCATCTGTCAATATATGCCTTCTAGGAAAACATAGGGTGAAGAAGCTCCTCCTCCCAGCCGTTGTTTTTAAGTCAATTTGGAATGTTCTTGTAAATAGTATTCGAATTGCTGTAAGTCCTCTCTTTATATTTATTTTTAATGAATTTTTTTGTAGTTGTTATCATGCATATATATATAAATACGAACATATGTACCCTGACATACTATTCCATCACTATCTCTCTATAAGAGGAACTTTATTACGCTCTCACCCCTGAAGAAGGAGGAAACTACAAATCTCTGAAACGCATCAGGTGTGAGATAATTTTCATGAGATATACTCATATTTTGTATTTTGTATCTTCGAATACTGTTTAAACATTCCATTCTCTTTTTTATATTTATATATATATTTCTGTGTATGCCAATACTCTATATATTTTTGTAATAAATGATTTTCAATATATACTATTTAGTTTTCAATCTGGGGTCAAAACATTTTATGCCTTACAAGTCCAACCCATAGGGGATCCCCCTCTTCTCTCATTGAGCATTTGCGGGGCATACTCAAACAGAAGGTGATGGAGCACAAGGTCTCTAACTTCAACAAGCTACGTGATGTCGTGGTGGAGGAGTGGAAGAGGACTCCAGTGGCAACCTGTGAAGCTCTGGTGAACTCAATGCCCAAGTTGGTTAAGGCAGTGCTGGAAAATAATGGTGGCCACACAAAATATTGATACTTTGAGCCCAATTTGGACATTTTGAGTTATTTTGCTTTACATTGTCGCAAAGTGTAATTTCTTCAGTGTCGTCACATGAAAAGATATAATAAAATATTTACAAAAATGTGAGGGGTGTACTCACTTTTGTGAGATACTGTATATACTAAATCTCGATTAAGCAAAGTTGCACGAGAGACTCGGCTGTCTGGAACTCTCCCTCCTCATTGGCTGAGACAGCAGCGAAGCACCATTGTCTCTTGCTGCTGTCAATCAAAGTCAGTGATCCAATGAGGAGAAAGAGGGGGCGGGGCCAGGCCTTAGCTCCGTGTCTAAATGGACACATGGAGCTGCGACTCGACTCAGGTGACCCCATAGCAAGCTGCTTGCTGTGGGGGCACTCAACAGGAGGGAGGGGCCAGGAACGCCGAAGAGGGACCCAAGAAGAGGAAGATCTGGGCTGCTCTGCGCAAAACCACTGCACAGAGCAGGTATAAACATAACATGTTTATTTTTTTTGAACCCCCAAAAAACAAGACTTTAGTATCCCTTTAAGGCTCATTTTTACTTATTTGCCCTTAACAGTCTTATCTACTATCTACTTTGCTGTAAAAAGCATGTTTTTTTTAGTGCTCCAGTAGGCTACTAAAGTTTAAATTTAGTTTGATATTGTCTGTACTGGGTTCTGTACGTGCAGGGTCAGTTGCTTTCCCCTGAATCCCATGATACTATGGGATATATTGGCCTGCATATTAATAGTTCTCCAGCCAATCCCTGGTCAGGGGAATGAGTGACCCGTAGGGGTCTGAGAATGGTATAAATGGGCTAGGAACCAGAACAGGGCTCTGTTGTTCCTGGGGGAGTAAGACCCAGCCTGATATCTATGACATGTCTGGGAGTTTACCTGTAGCTGATAGAATCCTATTTGTCATCACGGCTCTTGCTTTGGCTGAGGTACCTCTGGCCTTACTGCCTGAACATTGCAGAGAGCTCATCTAAGGATCCAGGACACGGGAAATCCAAGTACAGAAACTCACTGATACTGCAGGCAGTTACACAGTATTCAGGAAACAGTGAGTACCAGTCTCTTGGACTTTATTTAGCTTGATTTGGGGGACCTTATTCTTTGTAAATTTAGGACTATACTTGTCAGAAAATGCCTATCAGACGTTTGGCTTGCATAAATGTGCATGTGCTCAGAAATCTTAGCAGAATAGTGAACAGGCGTGTGCTCAGTGCATGTTGGCGTCAGAAGGGCTATTTAAGGATGCTTCTGCTCATGTTTAAGTGTTGACTAGTCATTCAGCTATTTCCTGCATCCTGCTACTACTCTGTTTGTTCCCTTGTTGCTGATCTTGCCTCTTGCTTCTGACCTGAACTTGGATGCTGATTCTGCCCTGTTGCCAGGTCCTGACCCCAGCTCCGTTCTTGACCACATCTTTGCTTTATGATTCTGCACCTTGCTTCCCACCTGCTGCGGACCTCGGTCTATCGCTGTGATCACACTTCTGTTCCTGGCTCTGTTCTCACATCCGGTTCAAGTGCCTACCTGGCTCCCATCTGTATCAGCTCTGCTAAAGTCTGTCTCAAGTCTGCTGGGAGCTCTGACAAGTCTCGCATCTGGAACCTGCAGCCTATGTGGAGTGTCCCTTTAACTTCAGCTGGATCTCCATACACATTGTTACTGTTCCTGACCTGATGTTCTGCCAGCCTGCCTGGGACCACATCCCCTGCTGAAAGCACTCCTATAAACACATGCTGGAACTTGTGTTCCTTCTGTCCCTTGGTACCCTTCTGTGTGACCTGGGATGGAGATACAAGAGAGGCCTACCTCTTCATTTCAGTCTTCCATCAGGTACATGACAATACTCCTGTTGGGGAGTCCCTGTTTAGTACCAGTTTACCTTCACTTTAATGGGGGTTCCCTCACCCTGAAGGAATGGTTTAGTTATAATGTCTTCTACTGCAAGTTGTTAGAGTTTATGGGATTATCCCCTGGCTCACCCTCACCCTATCCCAGTTCTAACAAAATAAAAAACACAAAAAGACACGTGCAGCCTGTTCTCTGATTGTGAAATACTGTATGCCTATCAGGGAATGGAACCTGGGACCAAACAGAGAGACTAGTCGGGTCTGTGCTACATTTATTTTTTATTTTTCAGAGCATGGATTTATCCCTTATGTTAAGGTTTTAGCATACAATATGTTCCACAAGACAGGCATATCTGTTTGGCTTACCCATAATGATCTGGGAATTCTTAGATAAATATTTGTTTTGTATCCTAAATTATTAGGAATTACAGCCAGCATCTAATGCTTTGCTGTGATCAACACAGCCATGCTTCTCTAGCTTTAATATATCTTGGCAGTGTTTACATATCCATGGTATAAAAGTTGGTGATAATATTTAGGACAGAGGCGAGCAATTCATGTGTATCAGAGAAAATCATCAGAATGTGCCTTGCTTTGAACAATATAAATTGGAATTATATGAAAAGATCATTAACATGTTCTATAGCAGGGGTGCCCAACCTTTTGAAGAGCGAGGGCCACTTAAGCGAATTGGTAACTGGTTGCGGGCCACAATGAGCGGATCAGATGACAAGTCCGTGTCCACGGACACAGCCCACTCTACTCTATGGGCCCTCTGATCCAATCTGATTTGCCCAGACGGAAGGGGCAGATCCCTTTCTATTTTTTTTAGGTAGGCGTGTGTAAACAGACACAAGTTTGTTTACATCTGCTGCTCCATAGAGGTGAATAGTAAGTCTGATTGGGTCAGACCAGTCATGTGAAAGGGGCCTAAGGCTGCTTTCACACTGATGCGCTGCGATTTGCCCGAACCGCGGGTGCAGCGCAGTGAACCTGTGGATTTTCTGCGGGTTAGCTGCACTTTGCCGTAAACTTCTATTATATACTGCAGGTGTGGTGCACTTTCTGAAGGCGCCACAAACCTGCAGGTAATAACAGAAGTCTATGGCTCAATGCAGGTAACCCGCAGCTGCTCTGCACCTGCGGATCATTTTGAAAGCAGCCCAGTGACCACTGAAAAACAGATATATCCATATATATGGTGAATTTAGTAGTAAACTTACCTTTAAAAACCATCTTCTATTCTGGTATCACTGGCTGTTGCTGTCCCAGGCGGAGTGCATTTGGTATCACTCTGTCTATGACAGGAGCGGGCGCTAAACCGGAAGCATTGGCTTATGTGGCTCTACTCTGCAGCCACTTGCTTCCACTACCAGCGGCTTCATTCACAAAACTGCTGCTCAGGGATGGCAGGTTGGCAACCCGTGATCTGGGCTTGCCAACCTGCCATCTTAGAGCAGGAGGTCAAGGGCCACATCAGAGGGCTCCGCGGGCCACATGTGGCCCCTGGGCCACTGGTTGGGCACCCCTGTTCTATAGCCATGAAGACTGTATCAACCTCTTAACACCGGTGCCTCCCGGCCCTTTAAGAGGTTTATGATGCCGGGAGGGGGACTAAAGAGCATGTGACTGATGTGGTTAGCTGTCACAGTGGCCATGTGACCGGAAAACTTCCGATCGTTTTCAGACAAGCGCTCTCAGCACAGCTGTATGGACAGCAATTCATGCAAATATGCGGCCCCTCTGACTAACCAGGCAGCAAACTAATAAATCTGTGGAAGATGAATGTGTACCTACAGTATACCAAATACAAAATGTTGCTCTTATAAACTACTTGCCGACCTCCCTATAGCAGCCGTGTATATATACACGATCCTGCGCAGCCGCGCAGGATCGTGTGTATATATATATATATATATATATATACAGTGGTGTGAAAAAGTGTTTGCCCCCTTCCTCATTTCCTGTTCCTTTGCATGTTTGTCACACTTAAGTGTTTCGGAACATCAAACCAATTTTAACAATAGTCAAGGACAACACAAGTAAACACAAAATGCAATTTGGAAATGAAGGTGTTTATTATTAAAGGTGAAAAAAAATCCAAACCATCATGGCCCTGTGTGAAAAAGTGATTGCCCCCCTTTGTTAAAACATACTATAACTGTGGTTGTCCACACCTGAGTTCAATTTCTCTAGCCACACCCAGGCCTGATTATTGCCACACCTGTTCACAATCAAGGCATCACTTAAATAGGAGCTGCTTGACACAGTAAGGTCCACCAGAAGATCCTTAAAAGCTACACATCATGCCGAGACCCAAAGAAATTCAGGAACAATTGAGAAAGAAAGTAATTGAGATCTATCAGTCTGGAAAGGGTTATAAAGCCATTTCCAAAGCTTTGGGAATCCAGCGAACCACAGTGAGAGCCATTATCCACAAATGGCGAAGACATGGAACAGTGGTGAACCTTCCCAGGAGTGGCCGGCCGCCCAAAATTACCCCAAGAGCGCAGCGACGACTCATCCAAGAGGTCACAAAAGACCCCACAACAACGTCCAAGGAACTGCAGGCCTCACTTGCCTCAGTTAAGTTCAGCGTTCATGCCTCCACCATCAGGAAAAGACTGGGCAAAAATGGCCTGCATGGCAGAGTTCCAAGGAGAAAACCACTGCTGAGCAAAAAGAACATCAAAGCTCGTCTCAATTTCTCCACAACACATCTTGATGATCCCCAAGACTTTTGGGACAACATTCTGTGGACCGATGAGACAAAAGTGGAACTCTTTGGAAGGTGTGTGTCCAAGTATATCTGGCGTAGAAGGAACACTGCATTTCAGAAAAAGAACATTATACCAACAGTAAAATATGGTGGTGGTAGTGTGATGGTCTGGGGCTGTTTTGCTGCTTCAGGACCTGGAAGACTTGCCGTGATAAAAGGAACTATGAATTCTGCTGTCTACCAAGAGATCCTGAAGGAGAATGTCCGACCATCTGTTTGTGTACTCAAGCTGAAACGAACTTGGGTTCTGCAGCAGGACAATGATCCTAAACACACCAGCAAGTCCACCACCGAATGGCTGAAGAAAAACAAAATGAAGACTTTGGAGTGGCCTAGCCAAAGTTCAGACCTGAATCCTATTGAGATGTTGTGGTATGACCTTAAAAAGGCCGTTCATGCTCGAAAACCCTCTAATGTAACTGAATTAGGACAATTCTGCAAAGATGAGTGGGCCAAAATTCCTCCAGGACGCTGTAAAAGCCTCATTGCACGTTATCGCAAACGCTTGGTTGCAGTTGTTGCTGCTAAGGGTGGCCCAACCAGTTATTAGGTTTAGGGGGCAATCACTTTTTCACACAGGGCCATGATGGTTTGGATTTTTTTTTACCTTTAATAATAAACACCTTCATTTACAAATTGCATTTTGTGTTTACTTGTGTTGTCCTTGACTATTGTTTAAATTGGTTTGATGTTCCGAAACACTTAAGTGTGACAAACATGCAAAGGAACAGGAAATGAGGAAGGGGGCAAACACTTTTTCACACCACTGTATATATATATATATATATATACACGTTATTCTGCATTTCCGGGTATCAGGCGCGAGTGTGTGCCGCGGCGGCTTGCTCCCACTGTGATTCTATACAGCGGGTCCCGCAGCCCCGATGTCTGCTGACACCCGCTGATCATTCTGTACACAGGCAGAACGGTGATCTGCCAATGTAAAACAGGCAGATGGCCATTCTGTCAGAAAGGAAGGCATGGATCCTGTGTTCCTGCAAAGCAGGGACATGGATCTATGCCTTCCTCTATTAAAAGCACCTCCCACACTCCAGTAAAACACTAGCTAGGCACACAGTTACCACTTTGATCACCCCTGGAGTTAATCTCTTCCCAGTCAGTGTCATTAGTACAGGGACAGTGCATATTTTTAGCACTGATCACTGTAATAATGTCACTGGTCCCCATAAAAGTGTAAAAAGTGTCAGTGTCCAATTTGTCTGCAAAAATGCAGTCCCGATATAAGTTGATGATCACCACCATTACTAGTAAAAAAAAATACATACATATATCCCATAGTTTGTAAATGCTATAACTTTTGGCAAACCAATCAATATATGCTTATTGGGATTTGTTTACCAAAAATATGTAGCAGAATACATATTGGCCTTAATTGATGAAGAAATTTGGTGAAGGCTCAGTCTTTGGCTACCATACAGGTGTAAAATGTGTTAGTAGCCATGTCAGAGTATTCAACTAGAATAAAGGATAAGTTTACCTTTTTTTATTTTTTATTGGGAGCTTGTACATTATTGCACACACCATCAGCAGACAGTTACACACTGACAGGAAGCATCAGTGAACTACTTAAGCCCCATACACACGGTCGGACAATCCGCGGACCAGGTCCGTCGGACCATGTCCGTCATACTTTGTCCGATGTTGGTTTTGCGTACACACGGTCGGACAAAGTTGTCGGAAAATCCGATCATTCTGAACGTGGTGACGTTTGTTGCCTACGACGGGACTACGTAGAGGCTAGTAGCCAATAGCTTTGGTCTTGTAATGTGATCTGAGCATGCGTAGCACTTTGTCCGGTCGGACAACCGTACACACGATCGGATTTGGTGTGATCGGACCGCGTTGACGGCAAATCTTTCCAGCAGGAGATAAGACTTTGTCCGTCGGACAAACCGACGTACACTGTCCGATGGTGCATACACACGGTCTGATTTTTCAACAACATTGTCCGATCGGACAGAATCCATGAAAAAGTCCGACCGTGTGTATGGGGCTTTAGAGGGCTCAGCCGCAGCTCCCTGGTATTTCATTGAGAGCTATAAGCCAACAACCTTAAAGGCTATCAGTACTCGTAGTTCTCCCATTCAGAGAACTTTGTGAATGAGTGACGTGGCTGGGTGGGCAGAACTTTTTTAGATTGTGACAGCAGGGAGAAAATCCCCAGCCTGCTGTCACAGCAGGGGCCCCGGGGGGGGGGGGGGGTTGCAGGGGCAGCTGCAGCAGAAACATGTTACAAATATATGTTATAACAGATCAACTTACCCTTCAACAAGAGGGCTGCTGCTTTTTTAATGCAGTATTAAACCCAAAACCAAAAATTTTTCATATTGCAGCGTACCAATCATTCGATGGGGTGGCTGCATCAGCTTTCTTTTCTTTAGCTTTTTTCCTCTGTTTTCACCTGGTGATCTGGCCAGTAACCATTGGTGTGCACAGCCTATTGCATTAGGGTGTGCATCCCAGAGCACAAACACACATGCGTGTATATCAGCAGAGCAGTGGACTGTGTCAGTAGACCAAAGATTGTTGTCAGTAGGGCAGTGCTTTCTTGTTTTCATTATTAACTATTATTTTTTTAAATAATTTTTTACAATATTATTTTTTTACAGTGTTTTTAAAAGCCCCGTTGGGGGGCTTTGGGGAAATATGAAGGGTCTAAACAGACCCCTGATGTCTCACTTTTGAGGCAGAGAAAGAAATTCAGGACTGAGATTCCCCAGTTCCTTTCTATGCAGCCTTTAGTAAACATAGTTTACTATGCTTCAGTTAAGAATGAAGACAGGAGCGACCGGTACAGATCACTCACTGTGTTCATTCAGAAAAGGAAGGGACTGGTTAATTAAATATTTAACAGCTCCTTCCCCACTCCTGAGAGAAGAGGAGGGAAGCTGACAACAGTGCAGGGGAAATAGAGGAAGAAGGGGGAATCAGTAGACATGTGCACACTGAAATATTTTGTTTCGGAATTTCGTTTTCTTCCGAAAAATACATTTATTTAGTTACTCCTGAAATTCGTTTTTATTTCTTTTGTTTCGTTAAATGCATTTGTCCAAAAATCAGAAATAATTAAGATTGAATCTGTCATTGAAGGCTTATGGTGTCTGTCGAATGTTCTAAGAAGATTCGACGGAGCAGCTAAACTGTACTACGCCGCAATCGTACATTTCCGGTCGAATGTTCCGCTTACAAGCTATAGTAGAATTCTAATGTTGTATGACACTGGTAAGACTGCTTCGTAGAATCTTCATGTCAAATCTTTTCTCTCTATGTAGAATAATCTTGGACTAATAGAGCTAAGGTTAGGCACATTCGACCACAGGTTCGATGGACACAGATCACTATTGTCAGCGTCATGTCCAATCTCCTACCTATATCGAAAACGAAAAAAAGAAAACAATTGCAGCCATCACATCTAAGAATTGGTAAGCTGCACTATAATAAATGTTTTCTTTTGGGTTTAATACTGCTTTAATAAATACATATCTATTTGCAGTGTTCTTCAATATATGTTTAATGTGTAAGACTAAATTATTCCAACAAAATTGTTAATATTTATGTGAAAGACTGAATATAAAAAAAGTACATAACTGGTAAATGATATACAATGACCGTTAAAAGATGGTCTGTAATATACAAACTGAAAGCTATATCTATAGGCATGTATTCTTCATAATTAGCAGCATTTGTAATTGTTCTCCTAAAATGGTTCATTGTAAGGTGACATTAAAAAATTGTCACATGGCCGCTTTGAAGCTATTAATGGTACATTGTTGTTTTCATTTAGAACACATTCGGTGATTGCATAGTGCTGTAGGTTTTTATTACCTCAGCAGCCTCGAGCATCAGTACAGGGTCTCACTTCAATGCTTCCTTTGCGGCTTCTTCTCAACAGACAGACAATCAGTGAGCACGGACAATACCTTGCTAGATTCTTCTAGTGGGGAGGTATTTAATCAATTTCATCATAATGTAAAAGTCTCTGCAATTTTACACAGCATGAACGCTGAACATTGCTCTGTAGCTTCACATGGCTGAATCTTTAATCAACTGCGCAATCATCAGGGAAATTAGGGAGATGAGCTTTTACAGTCGGCAGTGGGGTGCCCAGAAGCTATCAAAAGGCAGAGCAAATCCCCATCCTATTTTTCCCCCGAATAAATACATTTATTTACAGAATATTACCTGGTCTTGTGAATTGCAATGTAATATGTAAAGCAACGAATGCACTGATGCCATCAAACTCTTTGTCTATGGCCAACCAAACCTGATTGATGCAATCATGTAGCTGGTAAGTGTGATAGATATAAAAAATTATCAAAGTATAAGACCCTTGATAACGTCAGCATTTTAATGTTACAAAACCAAATATAGACATCTCTCAAACTGAGATGGAAAATGTCTCTGTTTAATATATGACTTAGGCGTCATGCTCATGGCTGCAGGAAAACGTACAGTGTACATGGAATATAGAAAGCTGGTGTATGGAAGTCATAGGTGCAGAGTACAGCCTCCAATTGCAATAAATGGCTGTACACAGCTATACAAGGGTTTACCGCTGGCGATGACCAGGGTCATACGCCAGTGTGCATGCACAAGCCCCGTATAGCAGCACACAGCCATTCATGGCTATTTACACTCCTTGCATTCTGTTTGCTGACGTGTGCATGATGTTTTAAAGCTAAATTCCAGAAACGCATCTGAACACAATGTTGAAATGAATGTACGAGAGCTGCTTTATTTTTATTGCCAAAGGATTTGTCTTTCAGTTCATCCAGTCCTGAGATTTGTGCAGCCCTGCCAGACAGCAGTACCTACTGCAGCTAAGCAATACCTCCTTGACCTCACTTTAGACTGGGTATAGATTGAACATTAGGTATAGACTGGACACTGCTCTCTTCTGCTGCCATCTTGTTCTTTATCAGCCCATGTGCATGCAAAACACCTAATTGGTTCTACAATCTCCCCTCCCTGTGCCTATCCATCTCCTGTTTTGCTGCGCACAGGATTACCTCTTTACAGTCCTTCTGAAAAATAGCAGTGCACTTCCTGGTGTGTCAGTGTTCTTAGGCTCTCCTGTGCCCTCCTATATCAAGTATGAGAGATAACGCACTATTATATCTGACAACCTCCCACTGTCAATGATTGTTAAGGATCCATGCAGAAATCCCTGGCCATAAAAGCAAAGGGGCAAGGCGGTGATGACATCACTGACCAAATATGGTCATGGCCATATTTGGTCAGTGACATCACCATACCTTTAACTTTTTGTAATAAACCTAATGACAGCACTGGAGACCCATCATTAGTGGCAGGAGTGTGGCGTGAGTGGATGGGTCAGCATATCAACAGTTTTTTTCTTTCAAGATTTGTTGATGTTGGTTGTGATTGACGCTAATATGCAATACTGGATTTGAAAATAAAATAATAATGAACAACTTGTGTAAAACTGTGTGTTTATTTACAACAGTTTTTTTTTTTGTGAATGTGTTGGTATACTCCTTACTCATTCACGGGGGGGGGGGGGGGATATCCTGGAGCCCTTCTTATCCTACAGTTGGCTTCCAGATTCCAATAAGTTCCCTCTGCACCCCCACTATCAGGCCAGGGTTGTCCAAGATGATCATCATATGATTCGAGTGGGGGAAGCATGGCTGCCCAACTTTCCCATCCTTCCAGGCTGCAAGTCTGGTATGCATTTGGGAAGCCACCAAGCCTTGTTTGTTCCTGCTTAAAATCCATACCAGATCTAAAGGGTCAAGTATTAATTTTTTTTTTTACATTTTTGTCTTTTTTGCATTGGGACCCTCTAAAAAAAAAAGATCCAAATGCTTTGCTATTCATTTTAGGGGACCCCATTTTTTTTTTTACATGTATAGCAAAAGTAACATACAGTATAGAAAAAAGATAAAAATGGGCACCCCCTCCCCACAAAATACTTCCTTTACTGAATTATTTACAAAACAAAGAAAACTTCCATAGAAATGTGAAATAATGAAAGTGTTTTCTTTTGTAAATGGCAGTTTTGGCATTTTGACACTTTATATTACTTTGTTTGCATTTTAGAGATGCATCACTTCATAGACAGGTTTAGGGGAACCCCAAACAAGTCATTCAACTGCATGCTGGTCAGGGCAATTTTGAATTTTTTTTTGCTAGAAAATTACTTGCAACTCCCAAACATTATATATTTCTTTAAATAAGAGGCCCTGGAGAATAAAATGGTGGCTGTTGCAAATTACTACATCACACAATATTTATGCAGTCATTTATCAAATGCAAAGTTTCAGGACAAATTACACTTACAGTAAATTTATTTTAGTGCACACAAACACAATATAATGCCCATTTTTTGTGGTAAAATATAAAAGATGATGTTGCATTAGTAAATAGATACCAAACATATCAAGATTTAAAATTGTGCACGCATGTGAAATGGTGACAAACTTTGGTACCGAAAATCGTCTATAGGTGACACTTTAAATCCTTTACAGTTTTGAATTAATTGCAAATTATGGCTATAGAATTATTGCTCTCACTGATGATACCTCAAATTTGTGGTGCAATTAGCATTTACATATGCGGCTGTACATACGTGTGTGTTTGCATTTGCATGTGCACACGGGAAGAAGGGGTACAGGGATGCCTTTTAAATTTTTTATATTTTTATTTAACATATTTAAATTAATTTTTTTACACTTTTTTTTTTTATTTAACTTTATTGAAATCACAAAGGGGTGAACAAGCCCCCTTGTGGTAGTTTTGGCCAGTGACAGATACTCTTTATGGAGACATCAGAGGTCTATTAGACCCCTGATGTCTCCCCTGCTCTTCCAAGCAGCCTGGAAATGACAGCTTCAAAACCAGAAGTTGTGAAATTAGTTGTGATTATCCTCTGGGATAATTTGTCACAGGAGAGATTGAGAAATGGATGTTGCTCCATCTCTCCATTTCCCCTGTGGGCAGCCATGCCACCATCTTACCACAGTCCCGGGGGGGGGTTTCCTTCTGAGCGAAGTAAAAGTGACAGCCAACCAGATCGCTTTTACAAGAAAGCCAATCTCCGGCTATAAAAAAATGGTACCATGATGATCCTCATACAACCACTTGCTGTCCAGGACATATGCTGGATGGCAAGTGGTAAGGGAATTTAAAAAAAATTTTTTGCATTGGCACATGCACCTGTCAAACCACACTTTTACATTTTTTGCGCTATTCTTTTGGATATTAGCCTTTAAAATGGAGAAAATTGATACAACAGATTTTGCTCCCATTGATTTCATTGGGATTTAGATTTGGCACTTTTGATAGATTCGTCTAAACCTCTATGGACTGAACCCAAATAATGTTTGGAGCATCCCTAATGAGTAATGGGAAAAGATTGGCTGCAGAGAAACCACAGGTAATACTGGTGACTTGTCCTCTACCCTCTGCAATTTTTTTTTTTACAAACATTTTATTTGGAAGGTCAAATTACAGCCAAAATACAACAAGAGTATCAGCAAAAATGAGCTAAAATATATCAGGTACATAAAACATATGCAAAGTATGTTAATACTGTACATATAGAAACTGGTTATAATTACCGTATTAACAGCTGGTATGAAAAAAGTATTAAGAAGAACAAGCCATGGTATGAAACTCAGAAGGGCATCAATAAAGTGTGGCAGCACCAGACAAAACAATAATCAAGAAAGGTATGGTAGAGAAAACCTTGTATGCATTACAAGAAGGGAGTGCCCCAGTAATCCCATTTCATATTATAGATATGCATAGTATTATCCAAAGTGTGATAAATATGTCCAGAAAGTTTGATCATTTCCATTCTGGGTAATACCTGCAACCAGGGGGCAGAGGAAGAATGCCAGTTGTATGCTATCACCCATTGAATGGAGACAACAAGAGTATGCAACAGTCTTACACAAGGGGTAGGGATGTAAGGTTTTTGGGTATAAAAAAAAGGTACATTTGCATAGTCAAGGAAATAGGGCATCCTGCTATTTGGGTGGATTTTGTGGCTGACCGTTGCCCTAGTGGTTGGAGGTGTTTGCAACTCAAAAAAATATGAATAAAGGAACCAAGGTCAGGACAGCCACCTGAGCAACCTAGGGAGACTGAGAGATAAATAGAATGGATCTTAACTGGTGTCATATACCATCCAGTGTGTAGTTTAATAGCCTTCTCACAGACTGAGATAGAATGGGTACTCAGGTTACTGAGCATAGCTTTCCATTCAGGAGGTGTAAAGGTAAGTCCTGATTCTGCTTTCCACTGGGCCATCGGTTTAGTTTTCATTGGCATGACTTTTTTTTTTTAACAGATTCCGTTCCTCTTTTAGTGTTGACAAGTGTAATTTCTCGCCAGAAAAGGTCACCTATCAGAGTGTCTGTTCCTTAGCCAATACATGCAATAATAATTTAGCAATGCATCACTGTGTATCCACTGTAGGGTATCTATTATGTAAATCCTAGTACACATGGGTCGAATGTTGGTTGACATTTGGCCCTTGTGTACGGCAGCTGGTCTGACAGAAGCCGGCCATCCTGACAGCTTCTGTCGAAAGGTCATGACCGACAAAAGTCTGCTGACGGTCTCCCAATCAGTGCTCTCAGCCAATGGCGGGGAGTCAGAACACACTAGCACAGCATGGGCGGTCGCTGTACTAACACTGGATTGTTAGTACAGGGGCTCGCTCCTGAGCTGACAGTTTTTTAGTAGCGTGTACGAGGCTTAAGAGTTCCTAATAAACAAAAGATGTTTTGATTGTATGGTAGTTATTCATCTGCATAGCAAAGTTCTCTATCTACAGTAGATTCAAGTGACTGCCTGTACACAGGTATTGGTTTTGGCAAAGCATTTGTGGCCCATTGGAACTCTTTTTATAATTTATTAGCTAAATATGAAAGCAACTTTAGCAAGTCTTTAGAGAATGAAAGGAGACTATATTTCATTTACAGTTTAATTTTCTATACATATACATATTATGGTTTAGTTTTGTACTGTGCTATGAGTATGAACAATATGGGGATCTTACTAAGCTTCTTCTACTTTCTAAACTTAAATTGGATGCAATGCCACTCAATTTTCATGAGGATTGCAATATTCTTGATGCTAGCAATACCAATGCATGGCATCTGTGATGAAAGATTGTACTTTGACGTCTGCTCCGATGCCAGATGCAGCTCTGTGTTTGATGGCAGGTGACCTCAGGTTTTCTGCTCAGCAAAGATAAGCAGGTTTGTCAGGAAAGGATGGATTTAAGACGAGTAGATCCAACCATAGATGGTATCTAAAATCATAAGAAAATAAATCCTTAGGTTTATTTCAAGCTTGAAAAATCATGCTCAGCACACTAAGCACAAAATGCTGCTTGATAGTTTAAAAAGGAAAAAAAAACATGTGTTGTTTCCCCAAGGAAAATACCGTATTCATTAAGTGATGTATTTGTACACAAAAAAGTGAATCCATACTAAACCCTGTTTACCTATGACATCAATCAATTTCAAATATAACTTTAAAAAGGAATAGGAAGGAAGGATAGAACAAAACAAAACTCAAAATTAATCATGTGTTTTACTGATACTTATATTTCTCTAAGCTGGAGGGCCTAGTTTACAAAATGTGCTTAAAGGATACACTTCCTGTGTAGCCCATCACAGCCAATTATTGCCTGTCTTTCATTTCCTCAATTGCACATGTAGCACTTTCCTAGTTAGGCTGCTATGTAATTATTATTTTCTGGGTTTCTTCTGTAATCACATGACCAGTGTAGCCTAAATGTCCCCTTTTATCCTTCTACCACCATGGCCATAATATCCAAACCTTTTAACTTCCCTGATAAAGGATGAGACCACACCTTCTTTTTGGAGTAAAATGGCCACGGCAGCCTTTATTAACCAATTAAATACACTCCAACCAAAATATAATATATATATATATATATATATATATATATACCAAAATATATATATATATATATATATATATATATATATATATATATATATATAAAACCATAAACATAAACAAAAAACATAACAAGATATACGGTAACTGTAAAACCCAGTCTGGTGATCTCTGACAGTGAAAAACTTGTTGCCAAGCAACAAGGTCACTGCGGTACCCATTTACACATTTTACCAGGCCTCCAACTGGGAACTCTCGGAGACAACCTTCCGTCAGTGAACAAACAAGTATTCCCTCCACCGTTCAGGAATACCCAGGAGGGGCAGATACACTATGAGCCCCCCACCCATTTCCGATCACCTCTGATACACCGTCACCGTCAAAGACCACCAAAACACTGCCAACTTTCGGATCCAATGTGCTATCATGACTCCTTCCCACGATACCTGAAATACAAAACAAAAGCAGGAACACCCAAAACCAAAACCATAAAAATTAGGGAGGGAGGGTGGGAAAAACTGCCTCCTCTATGTGTTACAATTCTGAAAGTGACCACCTGACTCCACCCCCCCACCTTTATATCAGCCCTCCTCTTCCTTCCAAAATTAACTCCACAGACAAACCCCTTCCTGTTCATCTCTCCTGAGTGTACCATTAACCCATTGTAGCCCTTAGTCACCACTGTCATGCCCGGCCCTGCATTCCATTCCCTACAGTCTTACATTCCGTGCTTCACTTGACCAGTGTAGCTTAAATGTCCCCTTTTATCCTTCTACCACCATGGCCATAATACCCAAACCTTTTAACTTCCCTTAAAAAGGATAAGACCACACCTTCTTTTTGAAGTAAAATTGCCACGACAGCCTTTATTAGCCAATTAAATACACTCCAACCAAAATATAAATATATATATATATATATATATATATATATATATATATATATATATATATATATATATATATATATATATATATATATATATATATATATAAAACCATAAACATAAACATAACCAGATATAACTGTAAAACCCAGTCTGGTGATCTCTGATGGTGAAAAACTTGTTGCCAAGCAACAAGGTCACTGTGGTACCCATTTACACATTTTACCAGGCCTCCAACTAGGAACTCTCGGAGACAACCTTCCGTCAGTGAACAAACAAGTATTCCCTCCACCATTCAGGAATACCCAGGAAGGGCAGATACACTATGAGCACCCCACCCATTTCCGATC
Organism: Lithobates sylvaticus; assembly: GCA_028564925.1. Taxonomy (NCBI): domain Eukaryota; kingdom Metazoa; phylum Chordata; class Amphibia; order Anura; family Ranidae; genus Lithobates; species Lithobates sylvaticus. The sequence goes on along the minus strand of CM053027.1, from coordinate 296,865,213 downwards.
ACCTCTGATACACCGTCACCGTCAAAGACCACCAAAACACCGCCACAGCCTGAAAGGGGGACTACCTCGACCTTGAGGGACACCCCGCCCTAAGAGCTGTTTGTATCCCATCCTGAAGACCCATGGACCAAAGATCAATTCCTACGTCAGTGAGGTGAACACCATCACGCCTCAAATAGAGACCAATGTTGATCTCCAACTCCCGATGCCTAATGACAATCCCGCCATTCTTGACCACAAACCTCCCGATCACCTTATTAATCCATATCCGTGTCTTATTAATGCTTTGCACTGACCTTGCCCATCTCCAAACTGTCCTGGCCACAATGTCGGACCAGACCAATATGGTATTTGGGAAACATGCTGCATAAAGTCCTCCTTTATGTCCGCGAGTATGTCCCTAACCTTCCGTAACCCCAGATCATTCCCACCCGCGTGGATAACCAAAACATCCGGGGGCCTGTCCCTGAGAGCAAACCTCTCCACCTCCCGCTTAACTCTTTCCCACGTCAAACCCGGAAAACCCAGCCATCTAATGTAAGCCTCCCTCCTGGAAATACCCAGCTGTCTGCTGTTCGGTGTTGCATCTCCTCTCCTTGCCCCCCAACACACATAAGAGTGCCCTAAGATCCAGACAAGGCATGGATAACCTGCATCTGGAACGAAAAATAAACAACATAACTGGCATACATACAACAACGACCACATCATCGAACGGCATCGAGCTGACATCATTTACACTTATTCTAGAAAAACTTTTTTTTTTAAAAACATCCCTAATCCAACACCAACTGCGGCCTGATGTATGTCCGAGATCTCTTCGATTCCCATCTCCCAATCCTCCAGGCCACCTTCTCGTCAAACCCGCACCTGGCAGCCTCCGTGGCCGCCCCAATGCGGAAGGAGTGAGACGCAAACTCCCTACTATTCAATCCTATGGCCTCCAAACATTTCCTAAACACTGCCACAAATTGAAACCTAGAGAGGTATGAGGCATCCGCATGTAGCAAAAAGGGGCCTGCCTCCGTCACCCTCACCCTTCTAAACTCCCCTACCGCTGCCACTGGGCACACACTCGAGCACGGCAACGCAAACAAGGACACCACCTTGCCCCTGCCTTGCTGGTCAGTCTTGGACCTGCGCAACAAAATACCCACCTGATCCTTTGCCCACTGCACATCCTGCTCCAGCAAACCCCCCGCCACATTCCTGGCGAGGCTGACCAGTTCCCTGACCCTAAACGCCCCATAAAAAGCCAAGGAAAACGCAGCCGTGAACAACAATGTCTCATACTCAGTGATACAAATTGAACTCAACCGTTCACATATCGCCTGCAGATTGGCGAATGTGACCGGTCGCCTGCCGTCCCTTCTCTTATGCTAAAATATATATATATGGGGGAACGAGAGAGGCCACACGCCTCGGGGATTTTTTGTTAATGGTATCTGGGTCTTAATAAGGTACACAATACTAGTAGAGATGTATATAAAACACTTTGTAATTTTATTTTCCCAAAAGGGTAGAAATATAGAAAAAGACACAGATATTACATCCATACATTACAGACATATGTGTTATATCAGACGAAAAATTGCGTGGAGCTTCGCCATACTCGACATGTTTCACTCAATGGAGTTTCTTCAGGAGATTGATAGGTTTAGCTCAGAGGTATGCTGAAAAAAACTTATGACTTCCTAAATATTCTGTTTCCTAAAACCCCTACGTTATACGCATTACCCAAAATCCATAAGAACGCCACTAATCCACCTGGCCGTCCCATAGTTTCTGGCAACGGATGCCTCACTGAGAATGCCAGTGCCTTGGTGGATGACTTTCTTCGCCCACATGTTGAGGGACTTGTGTCCTATTTACAGGACACACGAGATCTATTGAGGGCTCTCGATGGGATCTCGATACCACCAGATTCTTGGCTCATTGCTCTCGATGTTGAGGCCCTTTACAACTCTATACCCCACGACCTAGGGGTCAGAGTTGTGAAGGGCTTCATTTTCGAGAGCACCGAGTCATCACCAAAATACAACGAATTCATTATAAAATTACTAGAGTTTATACTCAACAACAATATCTTCTTGTTCGGGCGCTCCCACTACCTCCAGATACAGGGCGTAGCAATGGGGACCAAGTGTGCCCCATCGTATGCCAATCTGTATCTGGGGGGGTGGGAGCGTCATCTATTCCATAGAGATGATATACAGACATTTCTGGATCAGATCCCAATGTGGAGAAGATACATCGATGATGTGTTTTTCATCTGGACAGGTACAGAATCTGACTTACTGCTTTTCTATGAAAAACTCAAGATTAACACGTATAATCTGAGTTTTACAATGGAAAAAAGTCAATCACAACTAACTTTCCTTGACATCACCATCTATGTTGATGAAGAGGGTAATGTTGGCACCACCCTTTATCGTAAATCATCAGCTGCTAATACATTGCTACATGCAACGAGTTCCCATCCAAGTCCCTTGGTAGCCAGTTTACCATATGGGCAATACCTTCGTGTCAAACGAAACTGCAGCCAAGACTCCCACTTTAAAGTGGAAGCCAAAAAACTGCAGCAGCGTCTACAACATCGTGGCTACAGTCCAACATGTCTAAAAAAGTCATATTCGAAAGCCAAGCAACAAAATCGCTCTAATCTCATTCATGGAACTAAAGCATCCACCACTGACCCGGGCATCAGAATCATCACCCGCTTCTCTGGACATCATGTTCAGGTGCGTAAAATTTTTGACAAATATTGGTACTTGCTCAAGGCTGACCCCTTGATATCTAAACATGTGGGTGATCACCCTGAAATTACCTACAGGAGATCTCAGTCTCTTAGAGACACTCTTGTACGTAGTCACTACGTCCCAATCCAAGAGGGTTGCTCTAACCCGAAAAAAAATGTTGGAAGTAAACCTTGTCATAAATGAAACTTTTGCCGCTACATATATGCATCCAAACAAATCACGTTACCAAACAAAAGAATTTATAAACCTAAATTTTTGGCCAACTGTCAATCAGTTGGTATAGTATACATTATGTTATGTGAATGCACAGCTTTCTATATTGGTAAAACCAAACGACCATTTTTCCATCGCATAAGGGATCACGTAACCCTTGTAAGAGGAAAGAAGATGGAAACTCCGATCAGCCGTCACATGGGACTTTTTCATGCCCATGATGACAAAAAAATGCACTTCTTTGCACTTGAGCATGTACCTCCAGGAGAAAGGGGTGGCAACTATGACCGCATTCTACTCCAACGTGAGGCTCGTTGGATATTCGATCTAAAAGCCACCGTTTTCCCCGGCCTAAACGATGCCCTCAGCTTCAAATCATTTCTCTGATTAAATGCATTTTCAGATTACGACAGCAATACAAATATTCTCTCTCTTATTCTCCCTTTTTCCTGTCCAGCTCTTTGACTTTCTATTTCCTTGCCTAAACCATTTAATAATGGACTTGAACAAATGTCATTTTATATGATATATATTTATGTATTATATTAACAATAAACTTTTTTGTCTTAAAGCAGATCAGGACATGACTGGGTGGGCTGACTTGCCACATAAATCAACTTGGTATATATGTACTGCTGTTTATTTTTAGCATTGTAATGCTCAACAGTTATTTAGGTTTGAGATGCTCCCCACAGGATGCCCAGTTGGCATATGCAGTCACTTGTACGGGCGCCCCGGGGTTCCTGGCGGGTTGCAACGCAATAGATCCCTTCCGTTGCCCCCCCTCAGCCACCCCCTCCTTTTGGCATGTTTGGCGCCATCTGCCCTCGGCCCACTGATTGTGTCTTTTTCCTCTCTGTCAGGGTGGTAGGTCACAGCGGTGGTTCACGCCTGCTGCTGTGTTTCCCCTCCCCTTCTGAGGATCCGTTGCCCCACTCTCCGATACAGCGAGGTAAGGGAAAACAGGACTTCTCAAGATGGCCGCCGCTGCGCCGCTGTTCAGCGGCGCAACGTCTGACGTCATGCGTCGGCGACATGGTTCGCTGCCGACGCATGCGTACTACGCACTACAGAGCACTTGGCGCCTAGCATTGCCGCTTAAGCGCCCGCGACCCGGCGGTGATGTCAGATGCCGCCGGGTCGGAGAGCACACTATTTAAGGCAGCTCCCCCTGCCATTCAATCCCTGTCAGGAGCCTATGCACACCAGGAAGTGAGGCGTGTTATCCGCCTTCCCCTGTGAGCCTAATCTGCTACCATCATCCACCACATTAATGGGGTAAGATCTTTTTATCTCCACAGTCCTTTTTACCTATACAGTCCTCTCTGGATTGGCATTGATACCCCTACTCTCTAGCTGGACACTAATATGTCTATCCTGCATATTTTAGATATAACTGAAACGCCTCAAACAACAACCTTTGGACCCGGTGCAGCATATATCTGCACCTGTCTCTGAACAGGTTAAACCCCAATTCTGTTTACCTACAATATACAACATGACTATAAAGAGGTACAGTCCCTTATCAGCTTCAATTAACCTATGATAACTAATTTTGTTTATTTTCTGAACCCTACCATGTAATTATTCCTCTAATGGCCCTATCCATTCAAATCTCTTTAGTGCTGTCTCTCTGCAAGTGACATAGTGCTCGCGTTGGCATCCTGGGAGTGAATCATCTCTTAATTCGAAATCTGTTTTATGTAGGGATGGGCCCGGTGCTCGATGCGAACCCATGTTCGCATCGAGCACCGGGTGTTCGCTCGCTCGGCGAGCCCAGAACTATTTTGGCCGCTCGCATCACGTTCGTGTGATGCGAGCGGCCCCGCAATGCATTGCGGCCGGCGCGGCCGGCGCAGTGCATTGCTGGCTGATGATTGGCCAAGCATGCACTGTGACCCCGCATGCTTGGCCAATCACAGCGCCGGAAACTCGAAGAGCCATAATTGGCTACAGGCAGGACGCCTGTAGCCAATTACAGCTCAGGGGCTTTAGTACACGCCCTCCCTATAAAAGGCCGCCACGCCGTCTGCGCCGGTCACATGCTGTTCCGGCGCAGATAGAGCAGGATAGTTCTGTGACACTCTGCTGGATTTAGTTAGTTAGAGAGATTTACTTAGAGAGATTGAGTTAGATAGATTCATTTAGAAAGATTGATTTAGAAAGAGGGGCTTGTAGTGTGTTCGTGGCAGGCAGGCAGAGCTCCTATATTTTGTTCCCAGAAGCACCTATAGGACTTGTAGTGTGTTCGTGGCTGGCAGGCAGAGCTCCTATATTTTGTTCCCAGAAGCACCTATAGGACTTGTAGTGTGTTCGTGGCAGGCAGGCAGAGCTCCTATATTTTGTTCCCAGAAGCACCTATAGGACTTGTAGTGTGTTCGTGGCAGGCAGGCAGAGCTCCTATATTTTGTTCCCAGAAGCACCTATAGGACTTGTAGTGTGTTCGTGGCAGGCAGGCAGAGCTCCTATATTTTGTTCCCAGAAGCACCTATAGGACTTGTAGTGTGTTCGTGGCAGGCAGGCAGAGCTCCTATATTTTCTTCCCAGAAGCACCTATAGGACTTGAAGTGTGTTAGTCCCATCACACAGAGATCATATATTTTGTTCCCAGAAGCACCTATAGGACTTGAAGTGTGTTAGTCCCATCACACAGAGATCATATATTTTGTTCCCAGAAGCACCTATAGGACTTGAAGTGTGTTAGTCCCATCACACAGAGATCATATATTTTGTTCCCAGAAGCACCTATAGGACTTGAAGTGTGTTAGTCCCATCACACAGAGATCATATATTTTGTTCCCAGAAGCACCTATAGGACTTGAAGTGTGTTAGTCCCATCACACAGAGATCATATATTTTGTTCCCAGAAGCACCTATAGGACTTGAAGTGTGTTAGTCCCATCACACAGAGATCCTATATTTTCTTCCCAGAAGCACCTATAGGACTTGAAGTGTGTTAGTCCCATCACACAGAGATCATATATTTTGTTCCCAGAAGCACCTATAGGACTTGAAGTGTGTTAGTCCCATCACACAGAGATCATATATTTTGTTCCCAGAAGCACCTATAGGACTTGAAGTGTGTTAGTCCCATCACACAGAGATCATATATTTTGTTCCCAGAAGCACCTATAGGACTTGAAGTGTGTTAGTCCCATCACACAGACATATATTTTGTTCCCAGAAGCACCTATAGGACTTGAAGTGTGTTAGTCCCATCACACAGAGATCATATATTTTGTTCCCAGAAGCACCTATAGGACTTGAAGTGTGTTAGTCCCATCACACAGAGATCATATATTTTTTCCCAGAAGCACCTATAGGACTTGAAGTGTGTTAGTCCCATCACACAGAGATCATATATTTTGTTCCCAGAAGCACCTATAGGACTTGAAGTGTGTTAGTCCCATCACACAGACCTATATTTTCTTCCCAGAAGCACCTATAGGACTTGAAGTGTGTTAGTCCCATCACACAGAGATCATATATTTTGTTCCCAGAAGCACCTATAGGACTTGAAGTGTGTTAGTCCCATCACACAGAGATCATATATTTTGTTCCCAGAAGCACCTATAGGACTTGAAGTGTGTTAGTCCCATCACACAGACCTATATTTTCTTCCCAGAAGCACCTATAGGACTTGAAGTGTGTTAGTCCCATCACACAGAGATCATATATTTTGTTCCCAGAAGCACCTATAGGACTTGAAGTGTGTTAGTCCCATCACACAGAGATCATATATTTTGTTCCCAGAAGCACCTATAGGACTTGAAGTGTGTTAGTCCCATCACACAGAGATCATATATTTTGTTCCCAGAAGCACCTATAGGACTTGAAGTGTGTTAGTCCCATCACACAGACCTATATTTTCTTCCCAGAAGCACCTATAGGACTTGAAGTGTGTTAGTCCCATCACACAGAGATCATATATTTTGTTCCCAGAAGCACCTATAGGACTTGAAGTGTGTTAGTCCCATCACACAGACCTATATTTTCTTCCCAGAAGCACCTATAGGACTTGAAGTGTGTTAGTCCCATCACACATAGATCATATATTTTGTTCCCAGAAGCACCTATAGGACTTGAAGTGTGTTAGTCCCATCACACAGAACTATATTTTCTTCCCAGAAGCACCTATAGGACTTGAAGTGTGTTAGTCCCATCACACAGAGATCATATATTTTGTTCCCAGAAGCACCTATAGGACTTGAAGTGTGTTAGTCCCATCACACAGAGATCATATATTTTGTTCCCAGAAGCACCTATAGGACTTGAAGTGTGTTAGTCCCATCACACAGAGATCATATATTTTGTTCCCAGAAGCACCTATAGGACTTGAAGTGTGTTAGTCCCATCACACAGAGATCCTATATATTTTGTTCCCAGAAGCACCTATAGGACTTGAAGTGTGTTAGTCCCATCACACAGAGATCATATATTTTGTTCCCAGAAGCACCTATAGGACTTGAAGTGTGTTAGTCCCATCACACAGACCTATATTTTCTTCCCCAGAAGCACCTATAGGACTTGAAGTGTGTTAGTCCCATCACACAGAGATCATATATTTTGTTCCCAGAAGCACCTATAGGACTTGAAGTGTGTTAGTCCCATCACACAGACCTATATTTTCTTCCCAGAAGCACCTATAGGACTTGAAGTGTGTTAGTCCCATCACACAGAGATCATATATTTTGTTCCCAGAAGCACCTATAGGACTTGAAGTGTGTTAGTCCCATCACACAGAGATCATATATTTTGTTCCCAGAAGCACCTATAGGACTTGAAGTGTGTTAGTCCCATCACACAGAGATCATATATTTTGTTCCCAGAAGCACCCATAGGACTTGAAGTGTGTTAGTCCCATCACACAGAGATCCTATATATTTTGTTCCCAGAAGCACCTATAGGACTTGAAGTGTGTTAGTCCCATCACACAGACCTATATTTTCTTCCCAGAAGCACCTATAGGACTTGAAGTGTGTTAGTCCCATCACACAGAGATCCTATATTTTGTTCCCAGAAGCACCTATAGGACTTGAAGTGTGTTAGTCCCATCACACAGAGCTCCTATATTTTTTTCCCAGAAGCACCCATAGGACTTGAAGTGTGTTAGTCCCATCACACAGAGATCCTATATTTTCTTCCCAGAAGCACCTATAGGACTTGAAGTGTGTTAGTCCCATCACACAGACCTATATTTTCTTCCAGAAGCACCCATAGGACTTCTAGTGTGTTAGTGGCATCACACAGAGCTCCTCTATTTTCTTTGCAGAAGCACCCACAGGACTTCTAGTGTGTTAGTGGCATCACACAGAGCTCCTCTATTTTCTTTGCAGAAGCACCCATAGGACTTCTAGTGTGTTAGTGGCATCACACAGAGCTCCTCTATTTTCTTTGCAGAAGCACCCACAGGACTTCTAGTGTGTTAGTGGCATCACACAGAGCTCCTCTATTTTCTTTGCAGAAGCACCCATAGGACTTCTAGTGTGTTAGTGGCATCACACAGAGCTCCTATATTTTCTTCTCAGCAGCACCCACAGGACTTCTAGTGTGTTAGTGGCATCACACAGAGCTCCTCTATTTTCTTTGCAGAAGCACCCATAGGACTTCTAGTGTGTTAGTGGCATCACGCAGAGCTCCTATATTTTCTTCTCAGCAGCACCCACAGGACTTCTAGTGTGTTAGTGGCATCACACAGTGCTCCTCTATTTTCTTTGCAGAAGCACCCACAGGACTTCTAGTGTGTTAGTGGCATCACACAGAGCTCCTCTATTTTCTTTGCAGAAGCACCCATAGGACTTCTAGTGTGTTAGTGGCATCACACAGAGCTCCTCTATTTTCTTCTCAGCAGCACCCACAGGACTTCTAGTGTGTTAGTGGCATCACACAGAGCTCCTCTATTTTCTTTGCAGAAGCACCCACAGGACTTCTAGTGTGTTAGTGGCATCACACAGAGCTCCTCTATTTTCTTTGCAGAAGCACCCATAGGACTTCTAGTGTGTTAGTGGCATCACACAGAGCTCCTCTATTTTCTTCTCAGCAGCACCCACAGGACTTCTAGTGTGTTAGTGGCATCACACAGAGCTCCTCTATTTTCTTTGCAGAAGCACCCATAGGACTTCTAGTGTGTTAGTGGCATCACACAGAGCTCCTATATTTTCTTCTCAGCAGCACCCACAGGACTTCTAGTGTGTTAGTGGCATCACACAGAGCTCCTCTATTTTTCTTTGCAGAAGCACCCATAGGACTTCTAGTGTGTTAGTGGCATCACACAGAGCTCCTATATTTTCTTCTCAGCAGCACCCACAGGACTTCTAGTGTGTTAGTGGCATCACACAGAGCTCCTCTATTTTCTTTGCAGAAGCACCCATAGGACTTCTAGTGTGTTAGTGGCATCACACAGAGCTCCTATATTTTCTTCTCAGCAGCACCCACAGGACTTCTAGTGTGTTAGTGGCATCACACAGAGCTCCTCTATTTTCTTTGCAGAAGCACCCATAGGACTTCTAGTGTGTTAGTGGCATCACACAGAGCTCCTATATATTCTTCTCAGCAGCACCCACAGGACTACCGACTACAATGGCTGGAAGACCGCCAAGGGGAGGCAGAGCGTGCAGAGCCAAGAACACAGGGCAGGCAGGCTCTGTTTCTAGTGGACGTGGCCGTGGCCGTGGACGTGGTCGTGCATCGTCATCAGCACGTGGCCATGGGACACGCGCGTCTTTGTTTTCGGCAGCTGGACATGTGGAGCCGCATCATGCTGAAGGCTTGGTAGAATGGATGACCAAGCCCTCCTCATCCTCCTCATCCTCTCTCACCCAGGCTCAGGGTACTGGCAGAGCATCATCAGCCACCCCTTCCCTAGACCCACCATGTCCTCCTGAGGAGTCCCCCGAACTCTTTGAGCACAGTGTTGGGTACATGCTCCAGGAGGATGCCCAACGATTCGAAGGCTCGGATGATGATACCCAGCTTGAGGAATCTGGCAGTACTGTTCCACCAGCTGCAGCTTACTGCCAGGTTTGCTCTAGTGGTGAAGAGGGAGGGGATGATGAGGTCACTGACTCCACGTGGGTGCCTGAAGGGAGAGAGGATGAGGAGGAGGACGAGGAGGAGGAGGATGCGGCGTCACATGTCCAACGAGGCAGGATGCCCCCTGGAGGCCAGGTAGAGGCCAGCACAGCAACTGTACAACACCGCAGAGCTCCGCCTGTGCAGGGCGCTGCCTCTGCACGTTATCAGAAAAGTTCTTTGGTGTGGGCCTTTTTTGAGACGAGTGCATCAGATCGCACCACTGCTATTTGCAATATTTGTCTCAAGCGTATCTCGCGTGGCCAAAACATCAGCCGCTTGGGCACCACAAGCATGACCAGACATATGGCGACCTGCCATGCAGCTCGTTGGCAGGCACACATAAAAGACCCACACCAAAGAACTAAGCGGACCTCTCCTTGCTCCTCCTCAGCTGGGATCTCCATCCCCACTACACCTTCAGTCCTCTCTGAAAGCTGCTCTGAGAGGACTGAAGGTGTAGAATTAGGTGTGTCACAACCAAGTACTTGCAGTACACCGACGTCCGATTGCAGCAGGCAAATTTCCCTGCCCCAGCTGCTGGACCGTAGAAAGAAGTACACTCCCAGCCATCCACATGCCCAGCGGTTGAATGCTAGCCTGGCTAAATTGCTAGCACTTCAACTGCTGCCTTTTCAGTTGGTAGACTCGGCCCCCTTCCGTGAGTTTGTTCAATGTGCGGTTCCTCAGTGGCAGGTTCCCAAACGCCACTTTTTCTCACGGAAGGCGATTCCGTCTCTCTACCGGCATGTGGAGGGCAATGTCCATGCCTCGCTGGACAGGGCGGTCAGCGGTAAGGTGCATATTACCGCTGACTCATGGTCCAGCAGGCATGGACAGGGACGGTACCTTTCTTTCACGGCCCATTGGGTCACTCTATTGGCAGCTGGGAGGGATGCAGGACAAGGTGCAGTAGTGTTGGAGGTTGTTCCGCCACCACGCCTCCAAAACGCTACTACTGCTACTGGTTGTGACACACCTCTCTCCTCCACCCCCTCCTCTTCTTCTTCCTCCAGTGCTCTGTCCTTGGAACCAGCGGTGCTCCGTAGGCGTACAAGGGGCTACGCAAGTACGCAGGCAAAAAGATGCCATGCCGTGCTTGCGCTGGTGTGTTTGGGGGACAGGAGCCACACTGGGCCAGAGGTTCTGGCAGCTCTGCAGGGGCAGGCCGAGAGGTGGTTGACGCCACGTCAGCTTAAGCCAGGAATGGTCGTTTCTGACAATGGCACCAACCTCCTCTCCGCCCTGCGACAGGGGCAGCTCACCCATGTGCCCTGCATGGCTCACGTCCTCAACCTGGTGGTGCAGCGGTTCTTGGGCAGGTTCCCAGGCTTACAGGATGTCCTGAGGCAGGCCAGGAAAGTCTGTGTGCATTTCCGCCGATCTTATAATGCCAGTGCTCGGCTGACTGAGCTGCAAAAGGAGCTGAACCTGCCCAAGAACCGCCTAATATGTGACATGCCCACCAGGTGGAACTCAACGTTGGCCATGCTGCAGCGACTGCACACGCAGCAGAGGGCCATCAATGAGTACCTTTGCGACTATGGCACCAGGACAGGGTCAGGGGAGCTTGGTTTTTTTTCCCCACGTCAGTGGAGCATGATCAGGGATGCATGCACTGTCCTCTCACCATTTGAGGAGGCCACGAGGATGGTGAGCAGTGACAGTGCATGCATCAGTGACACTGTCCCTCTTGTCCACCTGTTGGAGCATACGCTGCGTGGGATAATGGACAGGGCACTTGAGGCAGAACAGAGGCAGGAAGAGGAGGACTTCCTTGCCTCTCAAGGCCCCCTTTATCCGGACAGTGTTCCTTCTGTCCCACCCATCACACAGGAAGAGGATGAGGAGGAGGAGGAGGAGGAGGAGGAGGAGGATTGTGTGAGCATGGAGGTGGAGCCTGGCACTCAGCATCAGCAGCAGCAGTCTTTTAGGGATGATGTACAGTCCCAACAAACCAGTGGACTTGTACGTGGCTGGGAGGAGGTGGCTGGCGATCATGTCATCCTCAGTGACCCAGAAGACTCCGGACCGAATGCCTCAGCTAACCTACGCTGCATGGCCTCCCTGATCCTGCAAAGCCTGCGGAAGGATCCTCGTGTTCTTCGGATCAAGGAGAGGGACCATTACTGGCTGGCCACTCTCCTTGATCCGCGGTACAAGGGTAAGGTTGCGGACCTTATCTTGCCGTCGCAGAGGGAGCAGAGGATGAGACATCTCAGGGAGGCCTTGCAGAAAGGTCTGTGCAACGCGTTCCCAGAAACTGGGAGGCTACAAACTCCTGGTCCTGGGCGACGAGTTGCTGAGGCTTCGGTCAGTAGCAGAAGGAGCGGTGGGGAAGGTGGACGTCTGACCGATGCGTTCAGACAATTTTTTAGTCCGCAGCCCCAAGGTATGATCGGTTCCAGCAACCATCGCCAGCGTCTGATATACATGGTGCAGGAATACCTTGGGGCAAGGTCAGACTTGGACACCTTTCCCACCGAAAATCCTCTGGCTTACTGGGTCCTGAGGATGGATCACTGGCCAGAGCTTGCACAGTATGCAATTGAGCTACTGGCCTGTCCTGCCTCCAGCGTTCTTTCCGAACGCACATTCAGTGCTGCTGGAGGATTTGTCACCGATCATAGGGTGCGCCTGTCCACCGCCTCGGTTGATCGACTGACCTTCATCAAAATGAATCAGTCTTGGATCACCACCAGCTACCAGGCACCTGAGGCGGATATAACCGAATAATTTTTAATATCACATCCCTTCAAGACTGCCTATGCTGATGCTGAGTGACTGTCCTCTTATGTTCACTGACTATCCTCTTCCTCCTCCTCAATGATCCATGCCACCACACCAGTGCCTAAGGCACAATTTTTCAGCCCCTGTTTAACAGGGGCGTGTACATACAATTTTTATAAAAAAATGCTTCGCAACACGTGTGACTGCTGTGCTCCAAGTACAGTATCTGTGAGGGGTTGCAGTGTTGTGGCACCAGCACCAGTGCCTAAGGCACAATTTTTCAGCCCCTGTTTAACAGGGGCGTGTACTTACAATTTTTTTAAAAAAATGCTTCGCAACACGTGTGACTGCTGTGCTCCAAGTACAGTATCTGTGAGGGGTTGCAGTGTTGTGGCACCAGCACCAGTGCCTAAGGCACAATTTTTCAGCCCCTGTTTAACAGGGGCGGGTAATTACAATTTTTTTAAAAAAAAAATGCTTTGCAACACGTGTGACTGCTGTGCTCCAAGTACAGTATCTGTGAGGGGTTGCAGTGTTGTGGCACCAGCACCAGTGCCTAAGGCACAATTTTTCAGCCCCTGTTTAACAGGGGCGGGTAATTACAATTTTTTAAAAAAATGCTTCGCAACACGTGTGACTGCTGTGCTCCAAGTACAGTATCTGTGAGGGGTTGCAGTGTTGTGGCACCAGCACCAGTGCCTAAGGCACAATTTTTCAGCCCCTGTTTAACAGGGGCGGGTAATTACAATTTTTTAAAAAAAATGCTTTGCAACACGTGTGACTGCTGTGCTCCAAGTACAGTATCTGTGAGGGGTTGCAGTGTTGTGGCACCAGCACCAGTGCCTAAGGCACAATTTTTCAGCCCCTGTTTAACAGGGGCGGGTAATTACAAATCTTGATCTAATAGTTCACAGCAGGGCCCATTCCTGCGCCCACCAAGAGTAACTATGAGGGCCTACAGTCTTGTGGCAACACCGTCCACCACCACCGCCAAAGGCCCAATTTTTCTGCCCTGTTCATCAGGTGCTTGCAATTACAAATCTTGATCTAATAACACACAGCAGGGCCCATTCCTGCGCCCACCAAGAGTAACTGTGAGAGCTTACAGTCTTGTGGCAACACCGTCCACCACCACCGCCAAAGGCCCAATTTTTCTGCCCTGTTCATCAGGTGCTTGCAATTACAAATCTTGATCTAATAACTCACAGCAGGGCCCATTCTTGCGCCCACCAAGAGTAACTGTGAGAGCTTACAGTCTTGTGGCAACACCGTCCACCACCACCGCCAAAGGCCCAATTTTTCTGCCCTGTTCATCAGGTGCTTGCAATTACAAATCTTGATCTAATAACTCACAGTAGGGCCCATTCCTGCGCCCACCAAGAGTAACTGTGAGAGCTTACAGTCTTGTGGCAACACCGTCCACCACCACCACCCCCCCAATTTTTCTGCCCTGTTCAACAGGTGCATGCAATTACAAATCTTGATCTATTAACTCACAGCAGGGCCCATTCCTGTGCCCACCAGTCTTGTGGCTACACCAACATCTAATAGGGCAAATTTCTGCAGAGTATATACGCCAGGCCCCTACTTTCAAACATCCAACTTACAAACGACTCCTACTTGCAAATGGAAAGAGAAAACAGGAAGTGAGAGGAAATCTACCCCTAGGAAGGGAAATTCTATCCTGTTAGATTTAATTTGGGAAAAAGGTATCTCCTCTCTACTGATACTTTATCACCAATCCTTGTTTCAATTAAAACCCCACTTTTTCCAAAAACATTTGTCATTGGGACGGAAAGTGAGGTGACATGTTCTGAACAGATGTGCAAAGACAGCAAATGTTACAGGGGTGATAACCCCTCCCTATGTTCTCCAAAAAGCTTAAAAATAGATTTTTTTGGGATGGAGCTACACTTCATAATGTACCTGTTCAGATTCTACTTAAGAACAAACCTAAAGCCGCAAGTGGTTTTAAATGGCTTCTTTTTTTCCTTTACAAATGTCATTTTGTGCAAGGACAGTTCTAAACACGGGAAACACATGCCACTTCACAGGCATACTTTAGACACCCCCCAGGTACCATATTTAAAGGAAAATTTCACTTTTTTTTTTTCACTTTATGCATCATTAAAATGACTGCTCCCGAAAAAACGTTAGTTTTTAAAAGTTCTTTTTGCATTGATATATGTCCCCTGGGGCAGGACCCGGGTCCCCAAACCTGTTTTATGACATTAACATGCATATTGGCCGTTGTAATTAGCACTTTTGATTTCGAACGTTCGCGTCCATTATAACGTATAGGGTTCGAAAATTCGCGCAAACTTTCGGTCGGTTCGAAGGTTCTGGTGCGAACCGAACCCGGGGGTGTTCGGCTCATCCCTATCTGTCAAGAAAAGCGTTCAGTACCTTTTTCTGCCAGCAGGAGAATCGGCTATGGTTTGTCCAGCAAAAGAGCCGCTCAGCGCGCACGGGAGCGCGCACGCGCGCACGGGAGCGCGCGCGCGCGCACGGGAGCGCGCACGCACGCTGTTTGAGTCCGTTTTGGCGCCAGAAGCGCTATTTAAGGAAGTGCCTGTCCATGCTGTCTTGCTGTCCGGTCTACAGCGTTCCCGTGACCCCCAGCTACCAGCTACCTGTGAATTACCTGACTTCTGATACCTGACTACCCGGCTTGTTCCTGATACCCCGTGCTTGCTGCCTGTCCTCGATCCCGGCTTGTCCTGACATCTCTTCTGCCTGCTCCTTGGTACTCTGCTGTCCGCCTGTTAAACGACCCGGCCTGCTTCACGACTACGCCTTGCCTGCTGATTTGGTACCGCACCTGCCTGCCCGTGTTTGACCCGGCCTGTCTGTGATCTGCTTCAGCTCCGGACTCCAGTCTCTCCCGGCTATCCGCAAGTTCCACCTGCCTGTCTTCTACGACTGGGTTCCTGCTCTAGTCCTCTACTGGTCGTCCTACAGTACTCCAGACGTCGGGACCAGCCCTACACCTGTAACCCGCCAGGCACTTGTGCCCCTTTGTGCTTCTGAGCCCCTGTCTATTCTACCAGGGGTTCCCGAGCCGGAGGTATACGAGACGCCGCTCCCTGCATTCGTGGGCTCAACCACCAGGTACGTGACAGTACCGGACAGCCATGTCCGAGCCCACGCAGGGAGCTGCTCCAGTGGATGATCTGTGTCGCCACCTGGCTGGCCTAACCCAGGCAGTGAAGAGTCTTCAGGAAGGCTATACCCGGCTCGAAGAACGTGTTCAGATCCTATCCACAGTTACGTCACCTTCACCTGCGATTCCTGCTGCTCCTTCAGTAGTGATGATGCCACCTGAACCTAAGGTTCCCACTCCTGAGCGGTTTTCTGGGGACCGTAGCAAATTTCGAGCTTTCCACAATGCTTGTGAACTTTTCTTTGCTCTGCAGCCCAGGACTTTTTCGCTTGACGCCACCAAAGTAGGCTTTGTCATTTCCCTGTTGTCAGGAGATCCACAAGCTTGGGCCCATCGGCTTTTGGAACAGAAGGATGCCGCCCTTGACAATTTGAACTCTTTCTTTCATGCTATGTCCCAGCTCTACGAGGACCCGCAACTAACAGCAACTGCAGAAACGGCCCTGCATTCCCTACAGCAAGGTCGCAGACCAGCGGAGGATTATGCGTCCGAATTCAGGCGCTGGAGTTCCGATACTAACTGGAATGACTCCGCTCTGCGGTACCAGTTCCGCATGGGTCTCTCTGAATCATTGAAGGACGAACTGGCCAGAGTGGATACACCTGAGACTCTAGACGCACTCATTAACCTGTCCATACAGATTGACAGGCGACTACGACAACGGAGGTCTGAACGTGCCGCCGGTCCCTCCAGACCAATCTGGATGCTTCCCCGGGTACCCAGTCAGCCTCCACCGAATCCCAGAACTCCCGTGGCCTATACCTCTGATGCTCCGGAACCTATGCAGCTAGGATTACTGCGGCCATCTCTGACACCTGAAGAGCGACAACGCAGGCGATCCAATAATCTGTGCCTCTACTGTGGCGAATCGGGACATTATGTGAGATCCTGTCCTGCTAAACTCCGTAAGTCCTGCACTACCTCTTTTGCTCTTACTCCCACTCTGCCGAATAAAACGTCTCACCTGGCTGTCTCCGTTCTTTTTCAGCTCCCCAGAGGGAATATCCGGGTAACCGCTATCATTGACTCCGGAGCTTGCAGCGGTTTCATGGACTCAGCTTTCGCCACCCGGCATCATGTTCCTCTTCGACCAAAAGCAAAGGGCCTCTCTATACACCTGGCAGACGGCTCGGCTCTTAAATCTGGACCTGTCACACAAGAGACTGTGCCAATATTTACCACTATGGCCGGTAACCACCAAGAACTATTATGCCTGAACATCATCCAATCCCCTCTGTTTCCGGTTATTCTAGGCATGCCCTGGTTGAGGGCTCATAACCCATTCATTGATTGGACCACTGGGGAGATCAGCTTTCCCTCCTCCTATTGTCACCAATATTGCTTACCTGAGACGGCTCAAGCACTTTCACCCCTACTCTGCATGGAAGCTGATGAAGAGACCCGTCAAGCCGTGCCTGAAGTCTACCATGAGTTTTTAGACGTCTTCAGCAAGAAGGGCGCAGATACTCTTCCTCCTCACAGGCCTTATGACTGCCCAATTGAAATCCTTCCTGGCGCAGAAGTTCCATTCGGGAGAATCTTCCCCTTAACTGAACTTGAACTTGGCACTTTGAAGGCCTATATTGACGATAATCTGGAGAAGGGGTTCATTCGGCCCTCCACTTCCCCAGCAGGGGCAGGAATTTTCTTCGTAGAGAAAAAAGACCATTCCCTACGCCCCTGCGTAGACTACAGGGAACTTAACAAAGTTACCATCAAGAACCGGTACCCTCTCCCCTTGGTACCTGAATTATTTCAAAGACTGGGATCTGCAGCGACGTTCACAAAACTGGACCTCCGCGGGGCATACAACCTTATTCGCATCCGGAGCGGTGATGAGTGGAAGACTGCCTTTCGCACCCGATTCGGGCATTTTGAATATTTGGTTATGCCATTCGGACTCTGCAACGCCCCTGCTACGTTCCAGCATTTTGTGAACGATATCTTCAGAGACTACCTTGACCTGTTCGTCATAGTATATTTGGACGACATCCTGATCTTCTCGCCTTCCCTGACAGAGCATCGCCAACATGTTAAAAAGGTGCTAACCAGACTTCGACGCCACGGCTTGTATGCGAAACCGGAAAAATGTGTATTCGAGCAACAGAGCATCCAGTTTCTAGGATTGATTATTTCCGTGGAAGGTATCAAAATGGACCCACAGAAGGTCTCTGCCATCCTGGACTGGCCAGCTCCTACCGACAGGAAGGGTGTTCAACGCTTTGTGGGATTCGCAAATTTCTACCGGAAATTCATCAAAGGGTTCTCCACTATCATTTCACCCATCACGAATCTAACCAAGCAGAGCACTAAGTTTTCTTGGTCTCCCGGAGCGCAGGCAGCCTTTGCAACCTTGAAGGATCGATTCACGTCGGCATCAGTTCTGAAGCATCCTGACCCAGCGTTACCGTACATACTTGAGGTTGATGCCTCGGAAATTGCAGTCGGGGCAGTGTTATCCCAGAGACAAGGGCCTAAAGCTCTGTTGCATCCAGTTGCGTTCTTCTCCCGCAAACTATCTGAGGCGGAACGAAATTACGACGTGGGAGATCGAGAACTATTGGCCATCAAAGCGGCTCTTGAAGAATGGCGATATCTTTTGGAAGGAGCGACACATCCGATTCTTGTGTATACGGATCACAAGAATCTCGAATATTTAAAAACCGCTAAGAGACTGAGACCACGCCAGGCCAGGTGGGCACTTTTCTTTACGCGATTTTCTCTCCACATAACTTACAGGCCCGGGTCGAAGAACACCAAACCAGACGCCCTCTCTAGGATGTTTAGTGAACCTGAAACTTCTTCTCCTCCGGACACCATCTTGTCTTCTGGAAGTTTTCTTTTGCTCCAAGAAGATTTGCTGGTTCAGATAAAACAGGCTTCCGCAGGAATTTCTTCTCCACCTGATACCACTCTACAAACCAGAGACGATCTGTTATGGTACGGAGAAAAGATCTTCGTACCTAAGGAGGTGCGAGTGGCTGTTCTGAACTTCTGTCATGACCATGAGTTAGCTGGTCATTTTGGGGTGCACAAGACATCTGAATTGCTCCAACGCATGTTTTGGTGGCCACAGTTAACAAAGGACTGTAGGGATTATGTGGAATCCTGCACCGTCTGTATCCAGAACAAAGGCAACAAATCAAAAGCTTGGGGGCTGTTGAAACCATTACCTGTCCCAGAGAGACCATGGAGAATGATCTCTATGGATTTTATTGTTGAGCTGCCTCCCTCGGAAGATCATTCAACCATCTTCGTAGTGGTGGATAGACTCTCTAAAATGGCTCACTTCCTTCCCATGAAGGGTACTCCTTCTGCGGCCGAAACCGCGAGAATTTTCATTAAGGAAATCGTAAGACTTCATGGCATTCCGGCAAACATAACCTCAGATCGTGGGGTACAATTCACCTCAAAATTCTGGAGGGCATTATGTGGCTCTCTGAAGATCAATTTGTCCTTTTCTTCAGCCTACCATCCTCAAACAAACGGCCAGACAGAAAGGACGAATCAAACATTGGAGCAGTACTTACGCTGCTTTTCATCATTCTCACAAGATGATTGGGTTCCTCTATTGCCGCTGGCCGAATTTGCCTATAACAATTCAATTCATTCTGCTACAAAACAGACTCCTTTCTTTGCAAATTATGGTTTTCACCCTTTATTTCTATTTCTTTATTTTTTTAGTGCCAATAATAAACTACTCCAGGAGACAATGACAAGAACTCAGGAATATTACAAGGAGGTCTTTGACAGGAAGAGAAGGGGAGAACTCAATTTAAAACCAGGAGATCAAGTCTGGCTGTCTACATTAAACTTGAAATTGGCATGCCCCTCCAAGAAGCTTGGCCCTAAGTTTGTGGGTCCTTTCCCTGTGGAAAAAAAAATCAATAGTGTAACTTATAAATTAAAGCTACCCGAATCATTCCGGATCCACCCAGTCTTCCATGTAGCTCTGCTCAAACCTACTGTCCCAGATCCTTTTGTTGGCCGAAATACGGGGCCTCCTGAACCGGTACTCATTGATGGGGAAATGGAATTCGAGGTGGAGTCGATCCTTGATTGTAGGAGAAGAGGCGGGCGTGTGCAGTATCTGGTGAAATGGAAGGGGTACGGCCCGGAAGAAAATTCGTGGGAACCGGAATCCAACATTCATGCAAAGAGGCTGATTCGGGCATTTAATAATGCACACGCAAGTAAGATGGTTCGGTTGGGCATCCGGAGGCTGCCCCTTAGGGGGGGGCAATGTCAAGAAAAGCGTTCAGTACCTTTTTCTGCCAGCAGGAGAATCGGCTATGGTTTGTCCAGCAAAAGAGCCGCTCAGCGCGCACGGGAGCGCGCACGCGCGCACGGGAGCGCGCGCGCGCACGGGAGCGCGCACGCACGCTGTTTGAGTCCGTTTTGGCGCCAGAAGCGCTATTTAAGGAAGTGCCTGTCCATGCTGTCTTGCTGTCCGGTCTACAGCGTTCCCGTGACCCCCAGCTACCAGCTACCTGTGAATTACCTGACTTCTGATACCTGACTACCCGGCTTGTTCCTGATACCCCGTGCCTGCTGCCTGTCCTCGATCCCGGCTTGTCCTGACATCTCTTCTGCCTGCTCCTTGGTACTCTGCTGTCCGCCTGTTAAACGACCCGGCCTGCTTCACGACTACGCCTTGCCTGCTGATTTGGTACCGCACCTGCCTGCCCGTGTTTGACCCGGCCTGTCTGTGATCTGCTTCAGCTTCGGACTCCAGTCTCTCCCGGCTATCCGCAAGTTCCACCTGCCTGTCTTCTATGACTGGGTTCCTGCTCTAGTCCTCTACTGGTCGTCCTACAGTACTCCAGACGTCGGGACCAGCCCTACACCTGTAACCCGCCAGGCACTTGTGCCCCTTTGTGCTTCCGAGCCCCTGTCTATTCTACCAGGGGTTCCCGAGGTATACCGGAGGTATACGAGACGCCGCTCCCGGCCAAGGTTCTGCACTCCACCTGCCCCTAAAATATGGCCCGTAACCCGTTGAGCCTGCTGCATCGGTGGGCTCAACCACCAGGTACGTGACATCCTCCCTATGTTCCCGCCGCAGGAGAATGAAGTGAGTCTGCACTTTTACCCCCGCCGTAGCTGCCGACAGCCATCGGCAAAAGATCCTCCCCATAGGGATGATCCTGCACGCAAAGTTAAGCTTGCCCAGCAAGGACTGCAGCGTCCTCAACTGGACCTTTTGCCACCCTTGTATCTCTCTGATCTCCCTTTGCAAGTCATCCAACTTGTCCCTGGGCAACTGACACTCCATAGCTTCGGAATCAATGACGATCCCTAAGAAACTCAACTCCTCAGTCGGCCCCTCTGTTTTATCTGCCGCCAAAGGGACCCCAAACCTGCCTGCGATGTGCTGCAACGTTGACAGAATAATCGCACACACAGCGGAGGCACAGAAAGTCATCCAAATAGTGGATGACTGACTCCAGGCCCGACACATCCCTCACCACCCATTCCAAAAAGGAACTAAATGTCTCAAAGAAAGCGCACGATATAGAGCAACCCATGGGCAGGCACCTATCCACATAAAACTGATCGCGCCAGTGACACCCCAACAGCTTGAAACTGTCCGGGTGCACCGGCAGCAACCTGAATGCCGATTCTACGTCTGCCTTTGCCATAAGTGCCCCCTGCCCATATTTCCTCACCCATCGCACCGCTGCATCAAAGGATGTGTACGACACTGTGTATGCTTCAGGATCAATGAAATCATTGACGACCCTCCTTTTGGAAAGGACAAGTGATGTATTAGGAGGAATTTGCCCGCCTCCTTCTTGGGAACCACTCCCAATGGTGAGACAACCAAATCAGGCCATGGCTTGTGCGGGAATGGGCCCCCCATATGCCCAATGGCCACCTTCTTGCCGAGCTTCTCGTCCACCACCCCCGGGTGTAATAACGCTGATTTCAAATTCCTCGCCACTGGTGGTATCACTGCCAATGAACATGGAATCCGGAAACCTTCCCTAAAACCCAGGGCTAGTAAACGGATACTTACTTAAAAAAGGAAGCATCCTTTCCACCATCACTGGCGTCCTCCCTCTTGTGACTAGTGTCGCCATTCCGCTTTCCTCTCTTAAAGCACCTGGACAGCATGTGGGCTCCGCCACATCCTGAACATTCGTGCTTGAACTTGCATGTACCCCCCTACTTACAAGCACCCTCGTTGAACTGCCAACACACTCCCCACTTCTTTCCGACCGGCAGTCCTGAGGACGGCGCACCCCCGGCCCCCCCCTGAAGAAACTGAGGTGGGGCCTGTGCTGAGGACATAAGCCTCATCCAGAGACTAATGTCCTTGTGATCCCATCTCAACTCAGACCTGACTGCTTTACGCTGCCTGAACTGCTCGTCGTAACGCAGCCATGCCACTCCCCCATATACTCTGTGTGCTTCCCCAATGTCCATGTAGCAAAACAACGCTGAGTAGTGCTCGGGGTTCTTTTCCCCAATGACGCTGGCCAAAATGGCAAATGCCTGGAGCCAATTTGAAAAAAGTGCGCAGAATCAGGCGATACCTGCGCTTTTCTTCATCATCCTTTTTGGAGCTATCTGGCTTCACCCTGTCCAGGTTAAACTTCTCCAGCGGGAGGAGGGAGACAATTTCTACATACTCACCCTTGCCAATCTTGTCCCGCACTTCCTGTTTCAAGTGTGCTCCCAAAAGACCCCCAAAGCACACATACACCTCACACTTCGCGCGTCCGCAATCCTCACCAAATTCGCCCTTGCCACCGGCTCCTTGTCACCTTTGTCCACCACCCTGTCCGGGCCCACCTCAGCAACGACCTGTCCCACCTCTGACATCGTAGCAGGCTCCACTACCCTGGTGCCCTCAGGCCCCTTCTCGGGTGAACCAACCCCCACTGCTGTCCATGGCGCCACCTGTACATGCTGACCCTGATTACCCCCAAATTTTCCTACCAGCGCCTGCAAACCTTCCTGTAAATCTGACACCTGAGCCGCGGGCTCGGCCGCGCCGGGGTTGACCTCCGACACCAGCCGGTCCGCCGTCTTCCCCTTCGCACTCGCAACTTGCACCCCAGACTCTACTGTACTCGCCCTGACCACCCCCAACAAATCCTGCAATGCGTTAGATATAGACAATGAGTTAGTAGAATCACCAGGCTGACCAGGAGGTCGTCCCACAGCCGATCTGCTGCTCTCCCTCGCTGGCACTTGCGGCTCCTCCTCGTCCGAGATCTCGCCCTCCGACCATTCCTCCTGATCACGTTCAGGTGATTCCGACAGCCCCCCGGGTGAGTGAACCACGGCAGCTGCATCCACAGATGGTGATGACTCCCGACTGTCCGCTGTTGTCCCATCAACCCCAGACCGGCGTTCCAAACCGGACCTGGGAGACGCTCCTTGGCTTGAACGCTGACCGCCCCCCCCACCCGACGACCGTCCCTCCGGTAAACCCCGCCCCCTCGCCGTCTGCACTGGTCCCTTGCTTCTGCTGCTTGTTCCTCTGGGCCCCTCACTCCGCCGACCTCCCCCCGCCCAAAACACCTTCTGTGCTCGGCCCTGCCATTGCTTCTCTTCTGCTGGTGCTGTGGGTTCCAGGCGGCGAAACCGCGCCATTCCGGTCGGTGGCCCCGCCCCGCGATACTTCTTGCCGTGCTGGGCCCAGCCGGTGACCCTCTCCCGACGGTGCTGCTGCGGGTTCCAGACGGCGAAAGAGCGCCAATTCGGCCGGTGGCCCCGCCCCCCGCGATTGGTTGTGAACGACCAGTCCGCCCAGGGCCTGTTCCCTCCCGCTGCGCCCGCTTTGCCGGGGGGTTAGATCTGTCCTCCCCCGGGCTCCGAGTGACACGAGGTGGCCGAGGAGAATGCCCAGGCGAAAAACGTGCCGGAGGCCGCGACCTCCATGCGCGCTGCTGCCGCCCGCCGTCCTGCGCTCCCCCTCCTCCTCTGTCAGTGTCCCGACTTGCCTTCTCAGCCACGCCGCCCCCTTCACCGCCGCGGCCCTTCTCAAGGAATCCAGCATCCTCTCAACGTCTGCCATGCTTACTAAGAGTAGAGGAGCAGTGGAAAAAACTGCCTCCTCTGTGTGTTACAATTCTGAAAGTGACCACCTCACTCCACTCCCCACCTTTATATCAGCCCTCCCCTTCCTTCCAAAATTAACTCCACAGACAAACCCCTTCCTGTTCATCTCTCCTGAGTGTACCATTAACCCATTGTAGCCCTTAGTCACCACTGTCATGCCCGGCCCTGCATTCCATTCCCTGCAGTCTTACATTCCGTGCCTCACTGGAGTGGTAATTGTTTCGTTTAGTCTGTTCAGAGCTTCACTTGCTGGGAGCTTGATTTCTTCCCCCTGCCTCTAGGAGACTAGCCACTCCCTGGGAGGGGGTGGCAGTTGCCAAGATTTTGGTTTGATTTCTGTTCAATAGGCTGGAGCACTGAACATAGGGTTCCCTTTTCCTAGAGTAGGAATGGATCTGTGAGCTTCAGGGGGCTGCTTGTCCCTAAAGCACTCCTGGACTGGATGCTTGATCTCTTCTGGGGCTGCACCTAAGGACTGACTATAAGCTGGGACTTTGTGAGTAGAGCCTCTGTGCTACATACATCTGAATGGTCTTCAGCTGTGCACTCATAGACTTCCAAGTCTTTAAGTACTTGTGCTACATACTACTGCATGGTCGTCAGCTGTGCATTCATAAGCCGCATACACACGGTCGGAAAATCCGACCACCAAATCCATTGGATTTTGTCCGACGGATTTAGTCCGACACTGGTGTTGCATACACACGGTCGGACAAAGTTGTCGAAAAATCCGATCATTCTGAACGTGGTGACGTTTGTTGCCTACGACGGGACTACGTAGGGGCTAGTAGCCAATAGCTTTGGTCTTGTAATGTGATCTGAGCATGCGTGGCACTTTGTCCGTCGGAATTCGCTACACACGATCGGAATTGGTATGATCGGACTTTGTTGTCGGAATATTTATAGAGCAGGAGATAGAACTTTGTCCGTCGGACAATCCGATGGAAACTGTCCGATGGTGCCTACACACGGTCGGAATTTCCGACAACATTGTCCGATAGGACAGAATCCATCGGAAAATCCAACCGTGTGTATGGGGCTATAGACTGTCCTAGTCTTAGGTGGGGTACACATTATAAGAAAATCAGGCGAACAATCATTAAATTTTCCTCATTGTTTCACAGCAAGTCGGAACCAATGAAGTAAATAATGAACAAAAATTCTCTTATGGCAAACGCTTTTTTTGTTGTTGTTTATTGTTTCTGATCACGCGCAGTCTTTAGTTTCTGGGGTTTTTTTGTACGAAAATGGTACACACTAAATTAGAATTGTTCGTTGTGTTCTAGTATAAGAAAAATCTGTCCCTCGGAAATATTTGTTGAAAGGTCGGAATCGGCTGTCGAAAGTTGTGTAAACAGTATCAGAAAATTGTTCCTTGGCCCAAAATGTTTGCCCGATTTTCTTATAGTGTGTAAGAGCCTTTAACTTCTTGTGCTACCTACGCCTGCATGGTTTACAGCTGTGCACTCATTGACAGTACAAGTATTTTACCGCTCGAGATACATACATCTGCATGGTGTCCAGCTGTGCACCCACCAACTGTTCTGGTTCAGATGCAAACTCTTGGAGCTGGCAGCTATCAGCGTCTTTAACATTAGCTGATTGTTAAGATGACTCATCAGCTGAATGTAAAAAAAATCATTGCCGAAATTGTGAAGAAAAAACATGGGGGTCCCCCCCCCAATCCATACCAGGGTCTGGTATGAATTTTAGGGGGAACCCCCAGAATACAAACAAAAAATGGGGTGGGGTCCCACCAATTCATACCAGAGCCTTGGCTCTGGTATGGGTTTTAAAGGGGAACCCCTGTGCCACGTTTTTTTTTTAAATGGCGTGCGTCCCTCCTAAAATCCATACCAGTCCCTTACCCGAGTATGCAGGATAAGCATGCCCTTATCCGAGCATGCAACCCCCCCCCCCCTCCTGAACCATACCAGGCCACATGCCCTCAACATGGGAGGTCATTTGGGGCAGGAAGGGCTCTGCCACCCTACCCCAAAGCACCTTGTTCTTTGGGGACAAGGGACTCTTCCTCACAACCCTGTTCGGTGGTTGAGGGGGTCTGCGGGCAAGGGGCTTATCAGAATCTGTAAGTCCCTTTAAGCAAGGGTGCCCCCAGATCCCAGCCCCCTATGTAAATGAGTATAAAAACACAGAGACAGTTTTTGCCCATTTCTTTATTAAAAAAGCAAAAACAATGTCCCCTGGTGTAGATCCATTGTCAAGCCCGATGTTCGCCACTACCCCGACCCGAATGGAAAAAAAAATGCTCTGCTTATGACGAAGGCATCCACCATCTGCCTGCTCTCTGCTCTGCCATCTGACAGTTCTTAAATAGCTAAGGGGCGGGGCCAACTGGCAATGTCACCTGGTGGCACTGCCCCCTTGTGATGTCATTTTCTGGTGCATGCTGGGTTGGTGACGCCACTAGTATGATTTTTCATTTTCTTTTGTTTTAAAAACAATGTACCCCATACTCATTTAAATGGGGGGGGCAGGATCTGGGGTCCCCCTTGTTAAAGGGGGCTTTCAGATTCCGATAAGCCCCCTGCTCGCAGACCCCCACAACCACCAGCCAGGCCCTTGTCCCCATCAACACGGGGCTAGGTTCTTTGGGGTGGGAGGGTAAAGCCCCCCTGCCACAAAGCACCCCCCAGGTTGAGGGCATGTTGCCTAGTATGGTTCAGGAGGTGGGGCATACGTCCCCACTTTCCTGGCCTGCCAGGCTGCATGCTTGGTCAAGGGTCTGGTATGGATTTGGGGGGACCCCATGTCGTTTTTTATTTCCGGATCAAATTCGTGTTCAAAACTGATCAGATATGCAATTCAGATGCATTCCCATAGAAGGCAAAGGCATGGAGCCTGGAATTTACATCTAAATTGAACCGCAGTGCTGATAAAACGCACAGGACTTTTTTTAAAATTCACAGCAAATTTGCACTGCCGCTGCACCACATATATGTGAACTGACTCCATAGAAAGCTGGTTTGATTAACATGTCATGACTTACACAAACATAGCATGACTTACAACATTCCTGCTAAATGTAAACGATAAAACTGAATTGAGTTAATAAAAAGTTATGTGTGTAATTGAGGCCTTTGAGCTCATTCACATAGGTGCTGTGTCCTGTACAGTGTAAATCAGTGTTTTTTTTAAATGTGGCTATTGCTGTGTGCAAGCAGCCTATTCAACGCTATGGGGATACAGCAGCTGTAGGACCACAACCTCAGGTCCTAATTTGACAGGCGTGTGGATGCAGGTATATGGCCTCCAAACATTGTGCAATTGGGGGGCCACTCACCCCCACCTACACACCTATCAAATTAGAAACTACAGATGTGTTCATACAGCCGCTGCATTCTCATAGAGTAACAGGCGGCTCCTGTTGCACAAACAACATTCTTTATTCAACCTTGCCTACTATGATACTATGATTTACCGCATGGGCCAGAGAACCCGTATGAATTAGCTCAAATTTTTTTTAATGATTTCTTTTAGGTTTTTTTTTTATTATTTTTTTACAATTTAAAAAAAAATCTGTATTATTATTAAAAAAAAGAAAACGGTATACAACTTGTTATCATTTTTAATATTTTGTAAAATAGTTGTTTACGTTGCTTTTACAATGCTGTTAAGGGGGGGCTTTGTTGAGATATCAATGGTCTTAACCATGGGTGCTCAACCTGTGGCCCTTCAGCTGTGGCCCTGCGGCCCCCCCACCCCAAAGCACCTTGTCCCCATGTTGATGAGGACAAGGGCCTCTTCCCGACAACCCTGGCCGTTGGTTGTCGGGGTCTGCGGGCGGGGGGCTTATCGGAATTTAATAAGGGGGGGCCCAGATCCCGGCCCCCCACCCTATGTGAATGAGTATGGGGTACGATGTACCCCTACCCATTCATCTAAGGAAAAAAGTGTAAATAAAAAAAAAAAACGACAATTTTTTTAAATATTTTATTGCACAGCTCCGGGGGGTCTTCTTCCGTCTTGGGGGGTCTTCTTGCTGGACTCCTCCGCTATCTTCTGCTCTTTTACCTAGCTCTTTTACCAGCCCGGCTTTCTTATTCGTCGCCGCCGTCGTCTGGGGGTCTTGTTCCGACTTCGGGGGTGTTCGGGGGTCTCTTCTGTTCTTGCCGGTGGCCGGGGCTTCTGTTGCCATCGTCGCCGCCGCCGCCGTCTTCTGCTTCTGCTTGTTGTTCTTCTTTCTTCATCCGATGTTGACACAGCGCTCTCTCTGGCCGTAATGGCAGAGACACGCTGTGATGTGACTTATATAGGGACAAGGGGCGGGTCACATGCTCATGTCACATGGTGACCCCGCCCCCATATGATGTCACAGTCCCAGCATCCTCCGGGCAAGAACAGAAGAGACTCCCGAAGACCCCCGAAGTCAGAACAAGACCCCCAGACGACGACGGCGATGAAGAAGATAGCCGGGCTCCTCCGCTAGAGAAAGAGCTAGGTAAAAGAGCAGAAGATATCGGAGGAGTCCGGCAAGAAGACCCCCCAAGACGGAAGAAGACCCCCAGAGCTGTGCAATAAAATATTTTAAAAAATTGTGTTGTTTTTTTTTATTTACACTTTTTTCCTGAAGCCCCATACACACGCGCGGACAATCCGTGGACCAGGTCCGTCGGACCATGTCCGTCATACTTTGTCTGATGTTGGTTTTGTGTACACACGGTCGGACAAAGTTGTCGGAAAATCCGATCATTCTGAACGTGGTGACGTTTGTTGCCTACGACGGGACTACGTAGAGGCTAGTAGCCAATAGCTTTGGTCTTGTAATGTGATCTGAGCATGCGTAGCACTTTGTCCGGTCGGACAAGCGTACACACGCTCGGATTTGGTGTGATCGGACCGGGTTGACGGCAAATCTTTCCAGCAGGAGATAAGACTTTGTCCGACGGACAAACCGACGAACGCTGTCCGATGGTGCATACACACGGTCTGATTTTTCAACAACCTTGTCCGATCGGACCAAATTGATGAAAAAGTCCGACCGTGTGTATGGGGCTTTAGATGAATGGGTAGGGGTACATCGTACCCCATACTCATTCACATAGGGTGGGGGCCGGGATCTGGGGGCCCCCTTATTAAATTCCGATAAGCCCCCCGCCCGCAGACCACGACAACCAATGGCCAGGGTTGTCGGGAAGAGGCCCTTGTCCTCATCAACATGGGGACAAGGTGCTTTGGGGTGGGGGGGCCGCAGGGCCCCCCTTTCCCAGGGCACCCCCCCATGTTGAGGGCACACGGCCTGGTATGGCTCAGGAGGGGGGGGCGCTCACTCGTCCCCACCCCCTTTCCTGACCGGCCAGGCTGCGTGCTCGGATAAGGGTCTGAGATGGATTTGGGGGGGGGGACCCCCACGCCGTTTTTTTCGGCGTAGGCATTCCCCTTTAAATCCATACCAGGTGACGGGGTTAGCGCGGCGGCATTCACTGCATTCGCTAGTCCCGTCTACCTGGAGTCACGTTCTAAATGAACGGACTTTCTTCTGTGTGTGGGCAAGTCCGTCCATTTCAAAAGTCCTGCGGACTTTCGCCAAAAAGTCCGGGCGTGTGTGGGCAAGTCCACACGTTCGGAAAGTCCGGCGGACCTCCGCTGGAAAGGTTTGGGTGTGTCGTCTAGTATGTACTTACTCTGCCCCTTTAAGTAGCTCCTAGAATCCAGAAAGCTGCTGCACTGACCTCTCTGCTGCACAGGCTGATTTTGCTTGATGTCTGCAGCTAAGCCTAGTTGAGAATGGGTTAAGGCTTGAGGCTTCCAACTTCTCTTTCTCTCTTAGTCTTTCTTCTGCCCCAGGGGTGGAGCCCCCCCCCGACACAGGGGTCCCCTTCAGATGACTGGACCCCAGGCTCTGCTCCCAGACTGCAAGGCTCCTGAGTAGGGATGAGCTTGATGTTCGATTCAAACTCATTCGAAGCCAGAACTTTGTGGCCCGTTCGCACCAAATTCATGTGACACGAACGGCCCTACGATGCACTGCGCCATCGCAGTGCATTGCTGGCTCATGATTGGCCAAGCATGCACTGTGACCCTGCATGCTTGGCCAATCAAAGCGTTGGCAGCGAGGAGATCAATATTTGGCCACAGGCAGGATTATAGCTCAGGGGGGTTTAGTACACGCCCCACACTATATAAGGCCGCCAGCGCGGCGGCCTTGTGTAGTGTGTTGGCGTGCAGGGAGAGAGCAGGATAGGCAGGGACAGTGTCAATTGTGCTTTTCTTGTAAACCTTGCACTGTTACAGTGGGTGTAGTGTGTTGGCATTCAGGAAGAGAGCAGGATAGGCAGGGACAGTGTCAGCTTTGCTTTGCTTCTTAACCTAGCGCTGTTACAGTGGGTGTAGTGTGCCTCCTGCACAGTATACACCTGTAGCTACCCCTCATTGCTGATGGTGTGTTCTGTAGTTCAGTTGTGCAACACAGGCATCTGCAGAATATTCAGTGGGTGTAGTGTGCCTCCTGCACAGTATACACCTGCACAGTATACACAGTTCTAAACACGGGAAACACATGCCACTTCTCAGGCATACTTTAGACACCCCCAGGTATGATATTTAAAGGAATATTTCACTTTTTTTTTTCGCTTTATGCATCATTAAAATTACTGTTTTTAAAACTTTTTTTTGCATTGATACATGTCCCCTGGGGCAGGACCTGGGTCCCCAAACCCTGTTTAGGACAATAACATGCATATTAGCCGTTATAATTAGCACTTTAGATTTCGAACGTTCGCGTCCATTGTATTTAATAGGGTTATAACGTTCGCACAAACTTTCAGTCCGTTCGCACTGAACCGGGGGGTGTTCGGCTCATCCCTACTCCTGAGTATTTATCGGTTGTTTCCCCACCTTCTGGGCCCTGGATTTGTGGAAATGGCATTAATTTTCAGGCTGAAGCTTCTGTTCCTCCACCCAATAAGATCTAGAACTATTCAGAGAGTTCCAGAAGACAAAGAGAGGTAACAGAGCACTGCCTCCTAAACAGAATTAACCCATACCCCTCTGCCTACAGAGGAGCCACACTAAATTTACCTACAATAGCAACACCATATCTCCCAACTGTCCCTGATTTGGAGCAATGTCCCTCTGTCCCTCTTCCCCCCTCATTTGTCCCTCATTTTGGTCTGTTCTATATAGTTGTATATAAAATGTACTTTTTATCTTTCAATAAGTGGTTCCCAGTGCTAAACATTTTATCCTAATTCTAAATTGCTGCATTTGTAAATTTTAAAAGCCAATATAAAGGAATAGTAGTGGTAAAAAAAAAGCCCTTGTGAATTTAATTAACCTTTTTTTTGGTTAATTCTCCTTTAACCACTTGCCGCCTGCCCCGCCGTCAAATGACAGTATAAAAGGTATAACTACATTATAGTTAATGAGAGTTGTCTTAATGTACACTACTGAAGTCGCTCCGTCTTCAGAAAAGGTTCCTGTACTACATCAAGGCGACTTCTAGGCAACTTGTACCCATAGAATTCAATGGAAGTTGCCTCGAAGTCGGATCTCCATCTATAGTGAAGTGACTTTACAGGAAAAAGAAAATAAATTACTCAGGTACTCACCACTACACATGCAGCCCCCTCCCTCCCACAGAGCACTTCCTGTATGCCGTTGTCTCTGCATGCTGTGGTCGACCTGTATGCTTTACAGAACTTTATATGCACAATGTCTACCAAAGCCCACAGGGAGGTAGTTCACAGAGAGCCGATTAATAACGAGTCTCTCATAAGGCTCGTGAGGCAGCGCCCATGCCTTTATGACAAAAGTGATCAGTACTATAAGGATCAATTGAAGAGGGACAATGCCTGGCTGGAGATCTGTCATCAAGGTATTGACAATTTGGACATCTTGTCGTTGAACGAATGTAGTGACAAATGTAAGTTAACACCTTTTATTTTATTTTATTTATGTCTGTTTGTTATCAAGGTGTTGCGCAAATAAAAATCCCATGAGGCATTGTAAAACTGTGACATTCACAGACCTGAATAGGCATGATGGGACTTGTAGTTCCTGAAAAACTTGAGGGCCAGAGTATGGAGAACCCTGGTGCAGACTATCACTCATGTCTAATCCTATTGCAGAATTGGAATCATGTTAGCTTTATGTTGTTGAATAACTTACCTTTGTTAATATATGTAGATAATGAATGATCAATATCACTACTAGGGAAGAGCTTTGAGTTCGAGACAAACTCATGTTCGACTCGAACATTGCCTGTTCGCCTGTTCACCGAACAGGGAACAATTTGGTGTGTTTGCGGCAAATTCGAAAAGTCGCGAATACCCTGTAAAAGTCTATGGGAGAAATCTAAAGTGCTAATTTTAAAGGCTTATATGCAAGTTATTGTCATAAACAAAGTTTGGGGACCTGGGTCCTGCCCCAGGGGACATGTATCAATGCAAAAAAAAGTTTTAAAAACTGCAGTTTTTTCGGGAGCAGTGATTTTAATAATGCTTAAGGTGAAACAATTAAGGTGTAATATTCCTTTAAATTTCGTACCTGGGGGGTGTGTATAGTATGCCTGTAAAGGAGCGCATGTTTCCCGTGCTTAGAACTGTCCCTGCACAAAGTGTCATTTTTGCAGGAAAAAAAAAAAGCATTTAAAATCACTGGCGGCTATAATGAATTGTCGGTTCCCGTAATACAGAGAACAGTCATTGAAAGTCATTAATAAAAATATGCGTGGGGTTCCCCCCAAATTCAATTACCAGGCCCTTCAGGTCTGGTATGGATATTAAGGGGAACCCCGGTTCAAATAAAAAAAAAAAAATATGTGGGGTTCCTCCTAAATATCCATACCAGACCTTCAGGTCTGGTATGGATTTTAAGAAGAACTCCACGCCAAATTTAAAAAAAATGGCGTGGAGTTCCACCCAAAAATCCATACCAGACCCGTTATCCGAGCACGCAACCTGGCAGGCCGCAGGAAGAGAGGGGGGGCGAGAGAGCGCCCCCCCTCCTGAACCGTACCAGGTCATATGCCCTCAACATTGGGAGGATGCTTTGGGGGTCTGTGACCCCTCAAAGCACCATGTCCCCATGTTGATGGGGACAAGGGCCTCATCCCCACAACCCTGGCCGGTGGTTGTGGGGGTCTGCGGGCGGGGGGCTTATCAGAATCTGGAAGCCCTCTTTAACAAGGGGACCCCCAGATCCCGCCCCCCTGTTTGGGTGGGCGGGATCTGTTCAGATCTGTTCAGAGGGGGGTGGGGTCAGGTGACAGTTGGCCCGTCCTCCTCAGCTAAGATGGGATTCCCGCAGTGCCTCCGTGGAGACAGGATGCGCTGTGCTGGACGTCATCGGAAAGGAACCAGCCATCTCTGGACCCCGGAGAAGAGATCACCCATTGCTGGATAGCAAGAGTGGATTACCACCGCTGGAATCTTTTTTTTTTTGTAATAAAGGACTTTTACAAATGGTGTCTGTGTGTTTTTTAACAATTTTAACACTTTCTTTGTGAAATGGTAGGGGTACCCCCCTTACCATTTCAAACAGGGGGGCGGGATCTGGGGGTCCCCTTGTTAAAGGGGACTTCCAGATTCTGATAAGCCCCCTGTCCGCAGACCCCCACAACCACCGGCCAAGGTTGTGGGGATGAGGCCCTTGTCCCCATCAACATGGGGACATGGTGCTTTGAGGGGTCACAGACCCCCAAAGCATCCTCCCAATGTGGAGGGCATGTGGCCTGGTACGGTTCAGGAGGGGGGCGCTCTCTTGTCCCCCTCTCTTTTCCTGCGGCCTGCCAGGTTGCATGCTCGGATAAAGGGTCTGGTATGGATTTTTGGGTGGAACTCCATGCCATTTTTTTTTTTGACCCGGGTTCCCCTTAATATCCATACCAGACCTGAAGGGCCTGGTAATTGAATTTGGGGGGAACCCCACGCATATTTTTTTTTTTTTATCGATGACTGTTCTCTGTATTACGGGAGCCGACAATTCAATCTAGCCGCGAGTGCCTTTAAATGCCTTTTTTCCTGCAAAAATTACACTTTGTGCAGAGTAGACATGTGCACAATAGAAAAATTTGTTTAATTTCGTTTAGTTTCTGTTCATTTCCGTTGATTCGTAACGATTCGTAATTTCGTAAGTCATGGGTGTTCGTATTCGGACTCGTTCGTATTTTCGCAAGAGTTATTTTTTCGTTGATTATAGCTCCCATGGTTCAGAGAAGCATGATCTCCCGATCTATGGATAGTGTAGGGCCCACTAATCATGGGGTACTTTGTCGCAGTAAGTGGGCTTAAGCACCATATAGCAATATGGTGTGACCAGATCCCCATATTTTTTGATAATGTTTTCTAAAAATGTCTAGGTGTTTTAAAAAAGCCTTGCTGGAGGTAAATGTCAGTTTTGCATGTGTGCGCTGTAATATTTTTGTTCTGTTGTATGGTCTTATGGCAGCACCATCTTTATGCATTTTTTAGGATGTGCCCCCTAAATATCTTGTTTGTTTAGGGAATTTAATAAGACACTAAAATTAGAAGAAATGTGGTTTAACCTTAAACTGCGTAAAGGGTTCTTTACTGTAAGAGCGGTAAGGATGTGAATTTCTCTTCCACAGGCAGTGGTTTCAGCGGGAAGCATCGATAACTTCAAAAATCTATTAGATAAGCACCTGAACGACCACTACATACAGGGATATACAATGCAATACTGACATAAAATCACACATACGTAGGTTGTACTTGATGGAGTTGTGTCTTTTTTCAACCTTGCCTACTATGTAACTAAACAAAATTAGAGCTGGTGCAAATATGGTTAAAAATATCAGCATCAACTAGCTCAAAAGCAAAGGTCTTTGTGTGCACACTATGCATACAGCCCCAATAGCAGTTGGATGTATACATTCTTGACAAAATGGTATCCCTGAAGGTGACAACAAGCAGGGCCGGATTAACATAGGGGCTATTGGAGCTGCAGCTCCAGGCCCCTTTCTCAAGATAGGCCCATTTGCCCCAAAAAAAAATTTCTAAAAAAAAATAAAAAAAAAAAAAAAGATCGACTTTGAGGGTTGTAGCTCAGCGATCAGGAGTCACAGAGACCCCACATTTGGGGGGTATGTAGCTAAAGACCTACTCCAGCACTGGTTAAAATATGGGGCTGCTATCATCTATGGTTGCGAAGATATGGGGATGCTTGCGCAGCCTGTCAGAAGCTACATACAGAGCGGCCAGTATAAATACAACCTGGAACACTCTGCAGCAGACTGAGAGGATGAACTCACAGGGCTTATAATAATTATTTGCATATTACTTATGATAATTAACCCCTTGTCACCCAGGCCAATTCTGACACTTCTCTCCTACATGTAAAAATCATCATTTTTTTTGATAGAAAATTACTCAGAATCCTCAAGCATTATATATATTTGTTTTAGCAGACACCCTATGGAATAAAATGGTGGTTTTTGCAACTTTTTATGTTACATGATATTTGCGCAGCAATTTTTCAAACATTTTTTTTGGAAAGAAACTGTTTCATTCATAAAAAACCCCCACTAAAGTTAGCATGATTTTTTTGTGTACTAAGCAATGCTTTCATTTTTTTTTAGGTTACATGTTTAGAGTTACAGTGGAGGTCTAAGGCTAGAATTATTGTTCTCACTCTAACAATCGTGGCATATGTAACCTGTGTGTATCTGGCTCTGATACCAACCAGTGCCTACCCAGCCACTGACTAGTATCTCTCCCCAGCCTGTCCCCACACACCCTCTCACCTGCTGACCTGTGGATGGGGGAATCACGCCTGCAGTCTTATTGTGTTCTGACAGTGAATACAATGATTAGTGTTGCTAAGTATAGCTGGCAGCACTGATTGTTTTGGGGAAAACCTGACAGGCTGGTTGTACTCAAGTCGGTTAATAGGTTGACTTGTGTAAAACCAGGTAGCCCATACATAGATCGACTATGGCTGGTCTCTGCTTAATTGGTGCAATTTCAATCCATCTATGGCCCGCTTAACCACTACACAGTCCCTAAACATCCTTCCACAAACCTTTAAATTCTTCCTTCCCAGATTACTTCATCCTCCTCTCCTATACATAGTGCCCACTGTCATACCCTCCAAACTTCTCTCCTATACATAGCGCCCGCTGTGATATCCTACACACTCCTCTCCTGTACATAGTGCCCACTGTCATACACTCCTCTCCTGTACATAGTGCCCACTGTCATACACTTCTCTCCTGTACATAGTGCCCACTGTCGTACCCTCCACACTCCTCTCCTGTACATACTGCTCACTGTCATACCCTCCACACTCCTCTGCTGTGCATACTGCCCACTGTCATACTCTGTCGCACTCCTCTCATGTACATAGTGCCCACTGTTAGACCCTCCACATTCCTCTCCCTCACCTGCACATACTTCCCACTTTTATACCATCCACTCTCCTCCCCTATGCCTCTTACCCACAAATACAGTTCTTTAAAATTATACTGAATATCCTCAATGTTACCAGCTCTATAATGGGCACACTTTTGTTAGTTCAACTAAAGGAAATCTCAGTCCTCATATTTGTTCTGCCCCATTATTAGTACTTATTTCATTTTGTAATTACTATTGTGACGTATAGAGGAACATAGGGGATGTCAGCTACTCTAAATATAGCACTTGTAAAAAAGTGTCCTTGAAAATATTTTTGAAATGTTGGCAACTATGCAGGTCAGAAGGGGGCCCCATGAGAGGCTCCTGGGTTCCAATGATATTAAAGCGCTAGTAAAATTTTCTAACGTTACTATTTTTTAGAGGCCCTGAGGTAGGTTATGCCATAATATACAAGTATGCACAGCATATTAGCACATTAGGGTACACTTAAATTGTCAGACTGAGCCCTCCAGTGCTATGCTGTGATCAATCCGGCCCGGGCGCTTCCATCTTCACCCGGTCTTCCTTTCGGGTTCTGTGCCTTCGGTCACTTGCCTTGGCCGGGCTGCGTTGATGTCATTCCCACGCATTCTCATGTGCATTCTCTTTCTCTCATTCTCTTTCCCTTACCCCTCACACCTCTTTCATCCCCTTTCTCTCTCTCTCTCTCTCTCTCTCATCCTCCCTCTCTCTTTAATTTAATTTGTTATAACAAAAATTGTTTGCATTTTTATTTATTCATTTATTGTTTATAAAAGGCCCCACCAAAATCCTCAGCACCAGGCCCATGATGTTCTTAATCTGGCCCTGACAACAAGTCCCTTGTGCAGAGAATACTGGGTAGTGAAATTCACATTGCTGGAAAGTGAGGGGTGAGAGGAACACAGCCTGCTCATGTCACACAATTGGAAAGTGAGGAGACAGAGGAACACAGCCAGCTCTAGTCACACAGCTGGAAAGTGAGGGGTGAGAGGAACACAGCCTGCTCATGTCACACAATTGGAAAGTGAGGAGACAGAGGAACACAGCCTGCTCTACTCACACAACTGGAAAGTGAGTGGTGAGAGGAACATGACCTGCTCATGTCACACAACTGGGAAGTGAG
Organism: Lithobates sylvaticus; assembly: GCA_028564925.1. Classification (NCBI taxonomy): domain Eukaryota; kingdom Metazoa; phylum Chordata; class Amphibia; order Anura; family Ranidae; genus Lithobates; species Lithobates sylvaticus. Next base: position 296,827,725 of record CM053027.1, on the reverse strand, counting down.
GAGTGAGAGGAACACAGCCTGCTCTAGTCACACAGCTGGAAAGTGAGGGGTGAGAGGAACACAGCCTGCTCATGTCACACAATTGGAAAGTGAGGAGACAGAGGAACACAGCCTGCTCTACTCACACAGCTGGTAAGTGAGGGGTGAGAGGAACACAGCCTGCTCATGTCACACAATTGGAAAGTGAGGCGTGAGAGGAACACAGCCTGCTCTAGTCACACAGCTGGGAAGTGAGGGGTGAGAGGAACATGACCTGCTCATGTCACACAACTGGGAAGTGAGGAGTGAGAGGAACACAGCCTGCTCTAGTCACACAGCTGGAAAGTGAGGGGTGAGAGCAACACAGCCTGCTCATGTCACACAATTGGAAAGTGAGGAGACAGAGGAACACAGCCTGCTCTACTCACACAGCTGGTAAGTGAGGGGTGAGAGGAACACAGCCTGCTCATGTCACACAATTGGAAAGTGAGGAGTGAGAGGAACACAGCCTGCTCTAGTCACACAGCTGGGAAGTGAGGGGTGAAAGGAACACAGCCTGCTCATGTCACACAACTGTAAAGTGAGGAGTGAGAGGAACACAGCCTGCTCATGTCACACAACTAGAAAGTGAGGAGTGAGAGGAACACAACCTGCTCTAGTCACACAGCAGGGAAGGGAGGGGTGAGAGGAACACGACCTGCTCATGTCACACAACTGGGAAGTGAGGAGTGAGAGGAACACAGCCTGCTCTAGTCACACAGCTAGAAAGTGAGGGGTGAGAGGAACACAGCCTGCTCATGTCACACAATTGGAAAGTGACGAGAGAGAGAAACACAGCCTGCTCTACTCACACAGCTGGGAAGTGAGGGGTGAGAGGAACACAGCCTGCTCATGTCACACAATTGGAAAGTGAGGAGAGAGAGGAACACAGCCTGCTCTACTCACACAGCTGGGAAGTGAGGGGTGAGAGGAACACAGCCTGCTCTAGTCACACAGCTGGTAAATGAGGGGTGAGAGGAACACAGCCTGCTCATGTCACACAATTGGAAAGTGAGGCGTGAGAGGAACACAGCCTGCTCTAGTCACACAGCTGGGAAGTGAGGGGTGAGAGGAACATGACCTGCTCATGTCACACAACTGGGAAGTGAGGAGTGAGAGGAACACAGCCTGCTCTAGTCACACAGCTGGAAAGTGAGGGGTGAGAGCAACACAGCCTGCTCATGTCACACAATTGGAAAGTGAGGAGACAGAGGAACACAGCCTGCTCTACTCACACAGCTGGTAAGTGAGGGGTGAGAGGAACACAGCCTGCTCATGTCACACAATTGGAAAGTGAGGAGTGAGAGGAACACAGCCTGCTCTAGTCACACAGCTGGGAAGTGAGGGGTGAAAGGAACACAGCCTGCTCATGTCACACAACTGTAAAGTGAGGAGTGAGAGGAACACAGCCTGCTCATGTCACACAACTAGAAAGTGAGGAGTGAGAGGAACACAACCTGCTCTAGTCACACAGCAGGGAAGGGAGGGGTGAGAGGAACACGACCTGCTCATGTCACACAACTGGGAAGTGAGGAGTGAGAGGAACACAGCCTGCTCTAGTCACACAGCTAGAAAGTGAGGGGTGAGAGGAACACAGCCTGCTCATGTCACACAATTGGAAAGTGACGAGAGAGAGAAACACAGCCTGCTCTACTCACACAGCTGGGAAGTGAGGGGTGAGAGGAACACAGCCTGCTCATGTCACACAATTGGAAAGTGAGGAGAGAGAGGAACACAGCCTGCTCTACTCACACAGCTGGGAAGTGAGGGGTGAGAGGAACACAGCCTGCTCTAGTCACACAGCTGGTAAATGAGGGGTGAGAGGAACACAGCCTGCTCATGTCACACAATTGGAAAGTGAGGAGTGAGAGGAACACAGCCTGCTCTAGTCACACAGCTGGGAAGTGAGGGGTGAAAGGAACATAGCCTGCTCATGTCACACAACTGTAAAGTGAGGAGTGAGAGGAACACAGCCTGCTCTAGTCACACAGCTGGTAAGTGAGGGGTGAGAGGAACACAGCCTGCTCATGTCACACAACTGGAAAGTGAGGAGAGAGAGGAACACAGCCTGCTCTTCTCACACAGCTGGTAAGTGAGGGGTGAGAGGAACACAGCCTGCTCATGCCACACAACTGGAAAGTGAGGAGTGAGAGGAACACAGCCTGCTCATGTCACATAACTGAAAAGTAAGGAGTGAGAGGATCACAGCCTGCTCATGTCACACAACTGGAAAGTGAGGAGTGAGAGGATCACAGCCTGCTCATGTCACACAACTGGAAAGTGAGAAGTGAGAGGATCACAGCCTGCTCATGTCACACAACTGGAAAGAGAGGAGTGAGATGAATACAGCCTGCTCTACTCACACAGCCGGGAAATGAAGGGTGAGAGGAACACAGCCTGCTCATGTCACACAACTGGAAAGCGAGGAGTGTGAGGATCACAGCCTGCTCATGTGACACAGCCGGGAAGTGTGGGGTGAGAGCTGGCTGCAGCTTAACACACAGAAGTCTCTGTCACAGCTTACAGTGGGGAGAAGTAAGATAGAGGTGCACACAGCTAGCACAGCACCTGGCTACACACTATTTATGAATGCCACTGACAGAGACAGTTTTGAAGGAAAATGACGCAGTGTTTTTGTCCCAATAAGAGAGACAATGTGAGAACCCTGTGAATATTGTTCACATATAGCTCCCACTTTCCAAATATCTGAATACACCTTGTGTGGGGTACCATCAAATGGCACCAGCTGTTGCATACGGTATTCTGCAACACTTGATGTCACTATACAAGTCCCTGTATTTGTATTCAGCAATGGCTTAAATGACTAGGATCTAAAGCAGCTGGAATCATTTTGCACATGCCCTCAGCCAACCTCATACCCTGTAATTAGTTCCCTCTGTGCAAAGATATTATTCACACACACACCAGTATCATGGGATCTTACTGTGGCTGAATGCCACTTTACAGTAATTACAATGATTGTGTAATAAAGAAGTATATCTCACATACAGATGATGTAAGTTTATGAAAAATAATAGGTACATTGTTATGTGCTTTAGTCCAGTATAGCTTTGCCATTACTGCAGAGCATGTTCCCTGCAAGCTACAGTATCAGATATGTTGGGCAAACTAAAGAATGACAAGTCAGCAACTGCATAATACACATACCACTCTTTGAATACACTCTTGACTGTTCTATAGTTGTGTGTGTTTTGTGAGGAATCTGCCCAGTATGTCTTAACATGTGGTCACACTTCGTATAAGGTATGTATTTAACTTACAGGAAATTTCTAGATTTTTAAACTTCCCAAATGTAGAAATATTTTTTTAGATAAAATGCACACTCACCAACCATAAATATAATATACACTTTCACGTGTAAATCATGCCTCGATGGATCCAGTGGTTCCTATGATGTTTGTCCAAGGGTTTACTAAGCCAAGCTCGCCCGGAGTCTCTCTCTCATATAGTCCCAAAAAACGGACCCATAAAAAAATAATACACCCATAGGGCAGTATTTTTAATCAGAAGGTTTTTCCCACATGAAATCATTAAAATGTGCACTTACATAGATGGTGCTATGGTCAGCACCAACACAATAAGCTGTACTAGATGTCTCCGGTTGGTGTGCGTTCCAGCAGCCAGAAGTGACGCACGAGTTAAAACCGGATATGACATCAACTATGGCAAGTGCATTTCGCGATCCTCACTTCATCAGGAAGCTTCCTGATGGTTGTTGAGTGTGCATTTTATCTACATGATTTGGTGAAGCACTATTGTGGAGAGAAGTAAGAATAGCACTCACTATGGTGCGCAGTGAATGGAGCCTTTCATGGAGCTTTGCATGAAGATTTCCTAATATTTATGGGACTTTCATAGAGACTGTGTTATTGTTTTTTGATTAACTATGTATTGATCATTGTATTTTGATTTATTATCTATCTAAATGAGTTTATAGTAGCGCCTATCTTTTGTTTATATTGCTATCTGTTGTACGTGTATATCACTTAAAGGGCAGCTGCACTATTTTTTACTATATTATTATTTTTTTTTTTTTTGTTTCAAACATTTTATTGAATTTGAGTACATCAGTGCAAAAACAGAAATACAACTGAACTCAACATTCCGTGAACAGTACTGTTGGAACTTTAACAGGATACAATCAATCAATACAGTTGCTACGTATGTTACAGATAGAAGAAAGAAAAAAAAAAGGGTTGTTCTTTCCATATTGGTTGTTTTAGTTGTTTTGAAGGAATTGGCATAGTGTCGTGTCGGCACTCATAGGGCGTTTTCTATTTGGGTACAAGACTTTTCCATTTTAGCCTATAAAGTGGGGGTGGGTCATTGTTACCCTGAACATTTTGGTGATATAAGCTGTGGGGGTATATATGTGTTATCCTAGCCTCCGGCATCCCTAACGGGTTCAGACTGTGTCCGGAGGTGGGAACTCTGAATAGTTATAGCCTATAAGAAGTTAGATTGCCCTGCATGGGGGGTCACACCGGTGTTGGTGGAACCGTGGTTAAGAACACATGTCTAAGCTAGATCCCATTGTATGGTACAGTACAGGTTTTTAAACCATATAGCCTGCTAGTGTATTAACCATCAAATACTGTGTTGGAAGAATAGTTCTTGGCAGTGTGTAGCTTATTTTAAAAGTATGGAGTTTGCCTGGAAGTGTTGTGTTATGGGTTGGCGTATGTCGATTCTGTGATACTGCCGGTCCCGCTTTGAATTAGAGTGTGGTATACTGTGGTGCTTTTGAAATGTCTCCAGCAGGCCCAGGTTCTGTTGAATTTGTTAGGGTTGTCTTTGGATTGATGAACGATGGCTTCCAGCGCCTCAATATGGTCTACACGTTGAAGCCAGCTGGAAATAGTATAGGGGGCTACTCCCTCTCCACAGGACTGGTATACATTGTTTTGCAGCATTCATCAGGTGTAGGGTGAGTGATTTTCTATAGCCTACATGTGACCGAGACGTATAGTGAAGTAAGAATTGCGCTGGTGTGAAATCTGGGGTATATGTTGTGATTTTCGCAATTAGGCGGTGTACTTCCCTCCAGAAAGGTTGGATAAGCGGGCACTCCCACCATATGTGGAGTAGGGTACCTGGTAATTGATTGCATCTCCAGCATAGTGGGGAACTGTTGGGGTCAAATTGGTGTATCCAGGTTGGGGTCCTGTACCATCTGGAGTACAGCTTGTAGCTGTTCTCTTGAGCTGAAACATTCACTGATCCTTTGTGAATGTGATCTAAAATCTGTTCCCATTCATCCTCTGCTAAGTCTAGTGAAAGTTCAGCTTCCCATTTTTGGCTGAATCCATTGTATTTAGGACTGCAATTAGAGAAGAGGAGAGAGTATGTGGTTGGAATTAAGTGCCTTTGAGGCTCTATGGTTGAACATAAAATTTCAAAGGGTGTGTGATCTCTGGTTAGCTGGGTTTGCAGTTTTAGATTTTGTATAAAGTGTTGAATCTGAAGGTATGTGAAGAAGGGTAGTTTATGTTCTGGAAAATGGGTTAACAGGGTATCGTAGTTAATAAACTGGCTGTTTTGAAAGAGGTTCTCTACTCTGATCGTATGAAGTTGTCGTGAGGAATTCGGTTGCATGTTAGACACAGACCTGGAGGAAAATCTGGATTATGCTCGATAGGAGTCAGAGGTCCGGGAAGGGATGCTATGTCGTTTTTGGCACAGGTCGTTCTAAATTTTGCAATGGTGGGTTGTATGAGCGGGTGAATGCAACATTCCTTGGGGGTGGCCTGTTGTGAGACCCAAGCTAGGTGGGCTATTGGTATCCCTATTATTGAATCTTCCAGTGCCACCCATTCTTAGTGGTTTTATGCACATGCCAGTCAACAACTCTGGTCAAAAGGCAAGCCTGGTGATATTTGTGTATGTCAGGGATACCAATCCCCCTTTTGGATTTGGGAAGAGTTAGTCTATCCCAACTAATTCTGGGTGTTTTGGAAGACCAGATGAAGTTTCTGAATAATCTTTTGCACGTTGTGAAAAAAGCACCTGGAATGTGAACAGGAATAGCTTGGAGAAGGTACAGTATTCTGGGTAATACGTTCATTTTTATGATGGTTGCTCTGCCAAACCAAGAGAAGAGGCCCGAGTTGCATCTTTGAAGATCTGATCGGATTGATTGGAGTATAGGTAAGAAGTTATAGGCGTACAAATTTGTGAGATTAGTGGGAATTTTAATTCCAAGATAATTTATCGCTCGTGGTTCCCATTCGAAGGGGAAGTTTAATTGGCATTGAGTTACTATTGTTGCAGGGAGCGAGATGTTGAGTGCCTTTGATTTGCAAAAGTTAATTTGCAAATTGGAGAGCGATTTGAAATTGATAAGGTCTTTAAGTAGGTTAGGAATGGATATCAGCGGGTGTGTTAGAAAGAGTAGTATGTCATCGGCATATGCCGCTATTTTATGATGTTTGTGGTTGATTTGTATCCCTTTTATGTCTGGATTGTCCTGTATCTTTGCGAAAAAGGGGTTCGATGGTGAGGATAAATATAAGGGGCGAAAGGGGACAGCCCTGTCTTGTGCCATTGGACACGGAGTAGGCATCTGACGGGTGGCCGTTGACTCGCACTCAGGCTGAAGGGGCCGAGTAGAGAGCAAGCATGAGTTGAATCAAGTGTTCTGGGAATTTCATCGCCTTCAGTGTAGCTGCCATGTAGTCCCAGGCCACTCTGTCAAACGCCTTCTCCGCGTCAAGGGACAGCAAAAATCCGGGTCTTGAGGAGTGGGTTAGCCAATGATGGATATTGATGGCTTTTATGGTGTTGTCCCTCGCCTCACGGCCGGGGACAAAGCCTACTTGCTCCAGCGAGACCAGTTTAGGGATTAAAGGGAGAATGCGGTTTGCCAATGTTTTTGAAAATATTTTGATGTCTACATTTAGTAGCGAAATAAAGCCGGTAGTTGGTGACTAAGGTGACGTCTTTGCCAGGTTTTGGTATCAAGGTTATATGAGCCGATAAGATATCTTTTACTGCTGGATTCATGTCAGTGAGCGTGTTAAACATGGGTAGAAGTCTCGGAATTAAGGAGTCTTTTTGCCCGGTTTCAGTTGTTTTAGGGATGCAAGGACCTCTTCTTTAGTGATTGGGTGATTTATTGAGGCTGCTTCATCTGGGGATAAAGATGTTGGGCAGTATTTAGCCAAGAAGGTTTGTATCGCTTGCGCTCTGTTTACGACTGTGTCTTTGTATTCGGTCGAGAGGATTGGTAGATTGTATAGTCTGGTGAAAAAGGCGACAAATTGGTTTGCTATGTCTTCCGAGGATGCTAGTGTGCGTCCTGTGGGGTCTTTTATGGCGTGTATTGAATTGATTGCCTTTTTATTTTGTAGGGCTTTTGCCAGAAGTTTACCCGATTTGTTTCCGTGCTGATAGAACGACCGTTTAGTTAGTGCGTATTTTCGTTTTATTTTTTTCCCTATTTCTACCAATAGTTCCTCTCGTGCCTGTATTAGTTCTGTTAGTGAGTCCTGGGCTAATGTTTGTTTATGTATGTTTTCCAGAGAGTGGATGCGTTTATAAAGTGCTTGCATATGGGCCGTTTTAGTTTTTCGTAGTTTTGCATTTAGGGATATGAATTCACCCCGGAACACACATTTGTGCGCGGCCCATAGGGAGGCTGGGGCTATGTCTGTGGTATCATTCTCTTGGAAATAATTGAGGATTCTTGTGTGTATCATTTGTGTAATCTCTGGATCCGAGTAGGGAATTGTCTAGTCTCCATATGGGTGTGTGTGTCCTACCCATCGGAAAGGTCAAAGTCATGGAGATGGGGTTATGGTCCGATAGGATCATCAGGTCGATGGTAGTCTTAGTCACGAGAGGTAGGTCATTTTGTGAAACGAAAAAGTAGTCCAGTCTGGAGTATTTGGTGTGAGGGGGTGAAAAAAAAGTGTAGTCCTTCACTGTGGGGTTCAGGGTGCGCCAGGATTCATGAAGGGATTAGTTGTGATTTAATTGCGCAGAGGGCTCTCTATGAGATGGGAGATGTTCCGGAGGACGTATCTTGAGTGGGAGAGAGCGCTACGATAAAGTCACCTCCTACAATTAGCATGCCTTTCTGGAAGGAAGTCAGCCGCAGCAATGTTTTTTGAAAAAAGGCTACCTGACGTTTGTTTGATGCGTAAAGATTTGCGAGTGTGATAGGTTTGTTGTGGAGTATGTCTTTTATGAAAATGTATCTCCCTTCCTTGTCACTGTCAACTTCCAGTATTTGGAGGGGGCAATTTTTTGAGATCAGGATCAAAACGCTTTTTGATTTTGAGTATGCAGTAGTAGCATGGTATACGTTCGGGAATAGATTATTGTTTAGTTTTGGTATGTTGTTGGATCGAAAATGGGTCTCTTGAATGAAAGCTATGTGCGTTCTGGTTTTGTGTAATTGTGCTAAAAGTTGGGATCTTTTCTCGGGCACATTCAGGCCACGTGCATTGATTGAGTAGCATTTGATGGTCATATCTTGTGTTGTAGGTAAATGTGTGGCCATATCAGCATGTTTAGTTGTGGTGGTTCCTACAATGTTTCTGCGGAGATGCCTATGCAGTGTGTATTGGTAGTTTGAGTGCCTAGTTTTAGAGAGTCAAGTTTGACTTAGGAGAGATTTAGTGACCGGCGAAACTAGGTTTGCACCTACATGTCTCTTACCAAGATCGGGTCGGTAATTTCTGGCAGCTCTAAGATCACAGAGGAGCCAGTCAAAACCCTACACTATGGCAAGGGTTCGTGCGGGGGTTGGTACTGTGGTGGCGTGGAAGATAAGTGGACAATGCAGTTCCACCCGCCGCCACAGATAAAGTAAGGTCTGTATAGAGGAGGAGAATAAGAGAAATCACTTTGGGGCAGCACAATGTCAAACAGATAGGCCCAGAGGTGGGATGTGATATATTTGATGGCATCATATAAGTTATAGCAATCTTGACCAAGGAAGGTCAGGCATATGTTGTTAGTAGACATGTGCGATTCGTTTCGTACGAATTCGTAATTCGTACGAATTTTTCGAAATTCGTACGAATTTACGAATCTGTAGTACGAATTTTTTTTTTTTACGAATTCCGTACGGAATACGAAATTCCGTTTACGAATTTCGTCGCCGAATGATTCGAATGAATTCGAATGAATTCGAATGGATTCGAATGAATTCGAATGACAAAGTGTCATTTTTGCAGGAAAAATTCCGTTTACGAATTTCAGCTCCAAATTATTCGAATCCAACTACCAATATCAAATTTCAACTAATTCAAACGAAATTATTATAGCAGATATAACGAATGAATTCGAATGCATTCGAATGAATTCGAATGCATTCGAATGAATTCGAATGCATTCGAATGAATTCGAATGATTCGAATGACAAAGTGTCATTTTTGCAGAAAAAAAAGCTATTTAAAAAACAGTCATTCATTGATATAAAAAAAAAAAAAAAAGCGTAGGGGTCCCCCCAAATTCAATAACCAGGCCCTTCAGGTCTGGTATGGATATAAAGGGGGACCCCAGCCAAAAAAAAAAAAAAAAAAAAAATGGTCTGGGGTCCCCCCCAAATATCCATACCAGACCCTTCAGGTCTGGGATGGATTTTAAGGGGAACCCCGGCCAAAAAAAAAAAAAAAAAAATGACGTGGGGTCCCCCTCAAAATCCATACCAGACCCTTTATCCGAGCACGCAACCTGGCAGGCCGCAGGAAAGGAGGGGGGACGAGAGCGGCCCCCCCTCCCACTTGAACCGTACCAGGCCACATGCCCTCAACATTGGGAGGGTGCTTTGGGGTCCCCCCCAAAGCACCTTGTCCCCATGTTGATGAGGACAAGGGCCTCTTCCCCACAACCCTGGCCGGTGGTTGTGGGGGTCTGCGGGCGGGGGGCTTATCGGAATCTGGAAGCCCCCTTTAACAAGGGGACCCCCAGATCCCGCCCCCCCCCCCCCCTGTGTGAAATGGTAAGGGGGTACAAAAGTACCCCTACCATTTCACCAAAAAAGGTGACAAAAATGGTAAAAATGACAGGAGACGGTCTTTGACAATTCCTTTATTATCTTCTTTCTTCTGGTCTTCTTTCTTCTTCTTCTCCTTCCGTCATCTTCTTCCATCTTCTTCTTCTTCTTCGATTCGCTTCTTCTTCCTCCGGTCTTCTCGTCCTTCTCGTCCGGCGTCGTCCTTCTCGTCCGGCATCGGCGTCTCTTCTCGCAGGCCGCTCCTCGCAATGGGAGGCTCCCGCTCTGTGAGGCTCCGCTCCGGGTGACAGGTCTTTTATAACGAAGGCACCTGGTAACCCCGCCCCCTCTGACGCATGGGGACGTCATGTGGAATTCCCTATGGCTTTCCCCATGACGTCAGAGGGGGGGGCGGGGTCACCAGGTGCCTTCGTTATAAAAGACCTGTCAGCGGAGCGGAGCCTCACAGAGCGGGAGCCTCCCATTGCGAGGAGCGGCCTGCGAGAAGAGACGCCGATGCCGGACGAGAAGGACGACGCCGGACGAGAAGGACGAGAAGACCGGAGGAAGAAGAAGCGAATCGAAGGAAGAAGAAGATGGAAGAAGATGACGGAAGCAGAAGATGACGGAAGGAGAAGATGAAGAAAGGAAGACCAGAAGAAAGAAGAAAGAAGAAAGAAGATTTTAATAAAGGAATTGTCAAAGACCGTCTCCTGTAATTTTTACCATTTTTGCCACTTTTTTGGTGAAATGGTAGGGGTACTTTTGTACCCCCTTACCATTTCACACAGGGGGGGGCGGGATCTGGGGGTCCCCTTGTTAAAGGGGGCTTCCAGATTCCGATAAGCCCCCCGCCCGCAGACCCCCACAACCACCGGGCACGGTTGTGGGGAAGAGGCCCTTGTCCTCATCAACATGGGGACAAGGTGCTTTGGGGGTCTCAGACCCCCAAAGCATCCTCCCAATGTGGAGGGCATGTGGCCTGGTACGGTTCAGGCGGGAGGGGGGCCGCTCTCGTCCCCCCCTCTTTTCCTGCGGCCTGCCAGGTTGCGTGCTCGGATAAGGGTCTGGTATGGATTTTATGGGGGACCCCACGCCATTTTTTTTGGCTAGGGTTCCCCTTAAAATCCAACCCAGACCTCAAGGGTCTGGTATGGATTTTGAGGGGAGCCCTACGCCATTTATTTTTTTTTTTTTGGCTGGGGTCCCCCTTAATATCCATCCCAGACCTGAAGGGCCTGGTTATTGAATTTGGGGGGACCCCTACACATTTTTTTATCAATGACTTCAATGAATGACAGTTCTCTGTATTACGGATCCGACAATTCATTTGCCGGCAATAGCTGCGAGTGATTTTAAATAGTTTTTTTTTTCCTGCAAAAATGACACTGTGCAGGGACAGTTCTCTATATTAGATATACTGAATCTCGAAGCATTCGAAGCATTCGTTATATCCGCTATTATAATTTCTTTCATATTAGTTGAAATTAGATATTTGTTAGTTACAATACAACATTCAAATTGTTTTCTGTATTACGGGAATCGGCAATTAGCCGCGAGTGATTTTAAATGTCTTTTTTTTTGTACAATGACACATTGTACAGAGAGAGTTGTAAGCACGGGAAACATGCCCCCTTCTATATACTATATACTCAATAGTATGTCTATGAAGGGGCGCATGTTTCCCGTGTTTAGAACTCTCTCTGTACAATGTGTCATTTTTGCAGGAAAAAAAGACATTTAAAATCACTCGCGGCTAATTGCCGATTCCCGTAATACAGAGAACAATTCGAATGTTGTATTGTAACTAACAAATATCTAATTTCAACTAATATGAAAGAAATTATAATAGCGGATATAACGAATTCTTCGAATGATTCGAGATTCAGTATATCTAATATAGAGAAATGTCCCTGCACAGTGTCATTTTTGCAGGAAAAAAAAACTATTTAAAATCACTCGCAGCTATTGCCGGCAAATGAATTGTCGGATCCGTAATACAGAGAACTGTCATTCATTGAAGTCATTGATAAAAAAATGTGTAGGGGTCCCCCCCAAATTCAATAACCAGGCCCTTCAGGTCTGGGATGGATATTAAGGGGGACCCCAGCCAAAAAAAAAAAAATAAATGGCGTAGGGTCCCCCTCAAAATCCATACCAGACCCTTGAGGTCTGGGATGGATTTTAAGGGGAACCCCAGCCAAAAAAAATGGCGTGGGGTCCCCCATAAAATCCATACCAGACCCTTATCCGAGCATGCAACCTGGCAGGCCGCAGGAAAGGAGGGGGGGACGAGAGCGGCCCCCCTCCCGCCTGAACCGTACCAGGCCACATGCCCTCAACATTGGGAGGATGCTTTGGGGGTCTGAGACCCCCAAAGCACCTTGTCCCCATGTTGATGAGGACAAGGGCCTCATCCCCACAACCGTGCCCGGTGGTTGTGGGGGTCTGCGGGGGGGGGCTTATCAGAATCTGGAAGCCCCCTTTAACAAGGGGACCCCCAGATCCCGCCCCCCCAGTGTGAAATGGTAAGGGGGTACAAAAGTACCCCTACCATTTCACCAAAAAAGTGGCAAAAATGGTAAAAATGACAGGAGACGGTCTTTGACAATTCCTTTATTAAAATCTTCTTTCTTCTTTCTTCTGGTCTTCCTTTCTTCATCTTCTCCTTCCGTCATCTTCTGCTTCCGTCATCTTCTTCCATCTTCTTCTTCCTTCGATTCGCTTCTTCTTCCTCCGGTCTTCTCGTCCTTCTCGTCCGGCGTCGTCCTTCTCGTCCGGCATCGGCGTCTCTTCTCGCAGGCCGCTTCTCGCAATGGGAGGCTCCCGCTCTGTGAGGCTCCGCTCCGCTGACAGGTCTTTTATAACGAAGGCACCTGGTGACCCCGCCCCCCCCTCTGACGTCATGGGGAAAGCCATAGGGAATTCCACATGACGTCCCCATGCGTCAGAGGGGGCGGGGTCACCAGGTGCCTTCGTTATAAAAGACCTGTCACCCGGAGCGGAGCCTCACAGAGCGAGAGCCTCCCATTGCGAGGAGCGGCCTGCGAGAAGAGACGCCGATGCCGGACGAGAAGGACGAGAAGACCGGAGCAAGAAGAAGCGAATCGAAGGAAGAAGAAGATGGAAGAAGATGACGGAAGGAGAAGATGAAGGAAGGAGAAGATGAAGAAAGGAAGACCAGAAGAAAGAAGAAGAAGAAGATTTTAATAAAGGAATTGTCAAAGACCGTCTCCTGTCATTTTTACCATTTTTGCCACTTTTTTGGTGAAATGGTAGGGGTACTTTTGTACCCCCTTACCATTTCACACAAGGGGGGGGCCAGGATCTGGGGGTCCCCTTGTTAAAGGGGGCTTCCAGATTCCGATAAGCCCCCCGCCGGCAGACCCCCACAACCACCGGCAAGGGTTGTGGGGAAGAGGCCCTTGTCCTCATCAACATGGGGACAAGGTGCTTTGGGGGGGGGACCCCAAAGCACCCTCCCAATGTTGAGGGCATGTGGCCTGGTACGGTTCAGGCGGGAGGTGGGGGCGCTCTCGTCCCCCCCTCCTTTCCTGCGGCCTGCCAGGTTGCATGCTCGGATAAAGGGTCTGGTATGGATTTTGAGGGGGACCCCACGCCATTTTTTTTTGGCCGGGGTTCCCCTTAAAATCCATCCCAGACCTGAAGGGTCTGGTATGGATATTTGGGGGGGACCCCAAGCCATTTTATTTTTTTTTTTTGGCTGGGGTGCCCTTAACCACTTGACCACTGGGCACTTAAACACCCTTAATAACCAGACCAATTTTCAGCTTTCGGTGCTCTCACACTTTGAATGACAATTACTCATTCATACAACACTGTACCCATATGAAATTTTTGTCCTTTTTTTCACACAAATAGAGCTTTCTTTTGGTGGTATTTAATCACCTCTGGGTTTTTTTTTTTTGCGCTATAAAAGAAAAATGACTGAAAATTCAGTAAAAAAAATGAATTTTTCTTCGTTTTTGTTATAAAATTTAGCAAATTTGTAATTTTTCTTGATAAATTTTGGCCAAAATTTATACTGCTACATATCTTTGGTAAAAATAAGTACAAATTGGGGTATATTATTTGGTCTTTGTGAAAGTTATAGAGTCCACAAGCTATGGTGCCAATATCTGAAAATTGATCACACCTGAAGTACTGACGGCCTATCTCATTTCTTGAGACCCTAACATGCCATAAAAGTACAAATACCCCCCAAATGACCCCTTTTTGGAAAGAAGACATTCCAAGGTATTTGGAAAGAGGCATGGTGAGTTTTTTGAAGTTGTCATTTTTTCCCACAATTCTTTGCAATATCAAGATTTTTTTTAAATTTTTTTTTTTTTTTTTTCAAAATTGTCATATTAGCAGGTTATTTCTCACACACAGCATATGCATACCACAAATTACACCCCAAAACACATTCTGCTATTACTCCTGAGTACGGCGATACCACATGTGTGAGACTTTTACACAGCGTGGCCACATACAGAGGCCCAACATGCAGGGAGCACCATCAGGTGTTCTGGAGCACCCAGGCCAATTCTGACATTTCTCTCCTACATGTAAAAATCATCATTTATTCGCTAGAAAATTACATAGAACCCCAAAACATTATATATGTTTTTTTAGCAAAGACCCTAGAGAATACAATGGCGGTCGTTGCAACTTTTTATCTAGCACGGTACTTGCGCAGCAATTTTTCGAACGCGTTTTTTTGGGAAAAAAAAATGTTTTGTGCTTTACAAAAAACAAAACTGTAAATTTAGCCCAATGTTTTTACATAATGTGAAAGATGAAGTTACGCCGAGTAAATAGATACCTAACATGTCACCCTTCAAAATTACACACACTCGTGGAATGGCGCCAAACTTCGCTACTTAAAAATCCCTATAGGCGGCGCTTTAAAATTTTTTTACTGGTTACATGTTTTGAGTTACAGAGGAGGTCTAGGACCAAAATTATTGTTCTCGCTCTAACGTTCGCAGCGATACCTCACATGTGTGGTTTGAACACCGTTTTCATATGTGGGCGGGACTTACGTATGCGTTCGCTTCTGCGTGCGAGCACACGGGGACAGGGACGCTTTAAAAAAAAATATATATATTTTATTGTTCATTTTACTTTATTTATTTTAGTTTGACCCTTTTTTTTCCCCCCCAAAAAATTTTTTTGATCACTTTTATTCCTATTACAAGGAATGTAAACATCCCTTGTAATAGGAATATGGCATTACAGGTCCTCTTTACAGTGAGATATGGGGTCAATAAGACCCCACATCTCACCTCTAGGCTGGAAAGCCTGAAATAAAAAAAAAAAAAAAAACGATCCTGGCTTTGATCGTAGCGAGTATCGCAGGGTATTGTTGGGTATTGCAGGGTATGGCAGAGTATCGCAGGGTATTGCAGAGTATCGCCGGGTATTGCAGAGTATCGCAGGGTATGGTAGAGTATCGCAGCGCAGAGTATCGCAGGGTATTGCAGAGTATCGCAGGGTATGGTAGAGTATCGCAGAGTATCGCAGGGTATTGCAGAGTATCGCAGGGTATGGTAGAGTATCGCAGGGTATTGCAGGGTATCGCAGGGTATGGCAGAGTATCGCAGGGTATCGCAGGGTATCGCAGGGTATGGCAGAGTATCGCAGGGTATGGCAGAGTATCGCAGGGTATGGCAGGGTATCGCAGGGTATGGCAGAGTATCGCAGGGTATGGCAGAGTATCGCAGGGTATGGCAGAGTATCGCAGGGTATGGCAGAGTATCGCAGGGTATGGCAGGGTATCGCAGGGTATGGCAGGGTATCGCAGGGTATGGCAGAGCATCGCAGGGTATGGCAGAGCATCGTAGGGTATGGCAGAGTATCGCAGGGTATGGCAGGGTATCGCAGGGTATGCAGAGTATCGCAGGGTATGGCAGAGTATCGCAGGGTATGGCAGGGTATCGCAGGGTATGGCAGAGTATCGCAGGGTATGGCAGAGCATCGCAGGGTATGGCAGGGTATGCAGGGTATGGCAGAGCATCGCAGGGTATGGCAGAGCATCGCAGGGTATGGCAGAGTATCGCAGAGTATCGCAGGGTATGGCAGAGTATCGCAGGGTATGGCAGGGTATCGCAGGGTATGGCAGAGTATCGCAGGGTATGGCAGAGCATCGCAGGGTATGGCAGAGTATCGCGGGGTATGGCAGAGCATGGCGGGGTATGGCAGGGTATTGGGGGGTATGGCACAGTATAGCAGGGTATGGCACAGTATGGGCAGGGTATGGCAGGGTATCGCAGGGTATGGCAGGGCAGGGTATGGCTGGGCATCGCAGGGTATGGAGGTATGGCTGAGCATGGATGGATGGATGGCAGAGCAGGCTGTGGGCATGGCACAGTATGGCAGAGTATCGCAGGGTATGGCAGAGTATTGCGGGGGGTATGGCAGAGTATTGACGGGGTATGGCAGAGTATTGACGGGGATATGGCAGAGTATTGCGGGGGCATATGGCCGGGTATTGGGGGGTATGGCACAGTATAGGGGGGTAAGGCACAGTATAGGGAGGTATGGCACAGTATTGGGGGGGTTGGCAGAGAATCCATCCATCCATGCTCAGCCATCCCTCCATACCCTGCAATACCCAGCAATACACTGCAGGCTATTGCTGGGTATTGCAGGGTATGGAGGGATTACTGAGCATGGATGGATGGATCGGTGGTGAAAGAGCAGGCTGTGGGCACTACAGATCCCGCCCACAGCACTGCTGCCACCGATCCCTCCCCCTCTCCTCTCATACTGTACCGATCGGTACAGAGAGAGGACGAGAGAGGAACCGGCGTCATCAAATTTCGCCGGTTTGCTTACATGTTTTCACTCCGTCATTTGACGGAGCGATCACGTGGTAAACGGCCGCGATGAGCGGCCGTTTACCGTGATCCATGTTCCGCCGGGTCCTCTGGACCCGGCGATCATGCATGCTCTCGAGTGCGCGCACCAGGGGGCTCGCAAGAGCAGAATTCTGTGAGGCCGTTAATTAACGGCCTCCCAGAGTTAAGCAACCGCCCTGTAGCCGTTTTTCGGCTATGGGCCGGTTGTTAACTGGTTAAACTATTTAAATGCCATGGGTCCACACTCAGATCAAAGAGCTGTTTTGTAATCGAGACAACCCCTGCGTGAAAGTGTGATATATAATATCATCCTTCCGGTCTATGCGACTTTTCGGGAATGAGAGCCTGCCCGAATAAAGCAGGGAAGGGCCCTTCTGTGCCTTGGGTAATCTTAATTAGTTAAGAGGCTACATTGAATTATGAGAACTGGTACGTTAAGGTTGGTGTGCTTCAGAGTGTTTGCATAGCTGTAGGTTAGGGATAATCGCTACCTGGGCTTGTTTTTGTTATCAGGCCTCACCCGCTTCATCACGCAGGCCCAAGCATATTTTAACACAATGCGAGAGTATGAGTTGTTGAGTGCCATGTTGTTCGCAGTCATGAACCAGCTATTAATATTATTTTTATCATATGATTTTTACCACATGGTTCAACAGATTGGCACCACACCTTATCACGTTTTCACTCTACAAATAACTTTTTTTCCATATAATTAATAATTAATTTGTTGATGCAGCAATTGCAGGTACACTGCTCTGCATCTTGTCCCTACTTAAACAATGTAAAAAAATAGGTGAGCAAGCCGGGGTCCGATAGCAGATAAGTAGATAGGGATCAAGCAGAAGCGTAGCCAGTAAACAAGCCAAAGGTTGGTAACTAATGGTAGCAAAGATACGGATGGCAGAAGGAGAGACAAAAGCAAGATATTGCCCGGGGAGAGCATAATAATCTGGAAAACCGGAAGTGCAGAGACACAGCTTAAATCAGGAAGTTCACGGGAGTAGCAAAGAATTCAAGGTTCAAGACAAATAAGATTCAAGGCAGGATCATTCAAGGAATTGTCCAGGGAACTGTTCAGTATTCCACGTGGCTCAGCAAGCAGAGTCATTGCTGGACATAGCAGAGGTCCCAGATTCAAGTCCAGGCCCTGACATAAGCATTTATATTATCCAGATCATTTTCTAAGCCTTACTACTGCCTGAATAAAGCAGAATGATGGTATTGGGTCCTAAAGCAACTACCATGTCTCATTCTCATGCACGCTTTGGTCTCAACAGGAAAGGTATTGTCAATGAGGGAATTAAATTTATCAATTGAGGATGATACTATAAAACTTTTAGTTAAGCTGGATATATATGGCTTGTTTTCATTAGTATTATTTTTAATCTGATCATTATATGCTGGAAATCACAGAAAAGAACATCTCTTGTGAGTGTCTGTTTTTTTTTTTTAAGAAATAATGATCATTTTACTACAGATAGTTCAGTTGTCATGGTGAATGCCATAAGAGCACAGTCATTTTGCGGACAGATGTATCACATAATCGTTTACAAGATCTGCCTGTCTATGACTACACTTTAGGTTAAGAGGTGAATATCAGTTACATAGCCCTAAATAAAAAAAATTGGTTAGAAGAAAAAGTTAAATACAGTGGGGCTGAGGAGATGGAACATTTCAATGTTTTACCCTTTTACAGTGGATTTTCAGATCACATCTCATGTTATGTGACCATTTAAGCTTAGGCAACATAGCTTTAAAATCCATTATGGGCTTGCTGACCACTGTCCTGTTTCCAATCTCTTATATAGCAGCTTTAGGATATTAGTGCAGTCTGTCAATATCTCACAGATACCTGCTGCAGTTCACATTTAATGCTTCAATGCACAGACAATTTGGGAAACGGTAAACTTCAGAACTAAAAGATCTGGATTGATTTCCCATCTCTTGTCTCTTTCGGTTAAATCCCCAAGCTTCAAAGCAGGCAGTGGAAATAATTAAAGGTTAGGTGGCAGCCTTCAGAGTGAAATCCAGGACAATAGTGAGTGACATCACCTTGTCTCTAACACTTGACTCCTCATCTGACTCGGTTATTAACGTAACACGGCTTTTCATTATGCTAATTAGCGTCAGCTATGATTGACTGCGAAGATTCACTCTGAAATCATTATTTAAACAGGATTACCTTTGAAGATGTTTAATTTTACACCTAATAAAGGAGCAATATTTTTTACCCTAAATTAGCAATTCTTCTGGCAAAAAGACTCACAGTTGGAGGGTGATGAATTGCTGACTTCTTGCAGGTTCAATTTTTAAAAAGTGGGATAATGAATACAGATGTTGGTGAGAGGGCACAAAGTTGCTGCCTCCTTCATTTTATAATGCCAGATTTAATGAGAAGCACAGCAAGCTTGTGATTAATCTCCTGAGAATTCTACACTTGTAGTTTTCCTTTCCAGCCACACAATGTCACTGTGAATCCATGGCACTCACATTTCAGACAAGGTTGGCAAAATAAACTGTAATATTCGTTACTTAACAGTGACTGTTTTCATTGCTTAGGCACAAACCTTTACAGATAATTCCTTATCTTTAATATGGTTGCATTTTAAAATAGTTTACAAAAGTTGGCTTGCCCAAATGTAATATATTGATTTCTTATACCGTTGTGCTGGCCATTAAACAATTCCCAAAATTCATATCAGTACGTGTCACTAAAACCCCAAGGAGGCCTGTGGACACAAGTGATCCCTGTCTTGTGTGCTTCAAGAAATTGGGAACAAATATGTGACTGTCCCCGAATTCTACTTACAAGACACATGTGATTAAAGGGATGAGAAGGGGCCTTTCTTAGTGTGTCATTGTGCATCAGTAAGTGTGGTTTACTTTAATGTCTTCCGAATAGAGTAAACCAGAGCAAGTGGTGAGGTGTTTAGTTATTTTTTATTTTTATGTTGGACATTTGGGTGGTGGCCAGAGCTTAAAGTGGAAGTCCATGCAAAATATAAAATCCCTGCATCTGTAGACACCAGGGATCTAACACTAACCTCTCTATCCATGTAAAGAAAAAACAATATGCATACCTTTTTGGAAGCCGCTCCGACCCGCTCCGACCAGATCCCACACCGAGCTGTCAGCTGCAGCTTCACTGTAGAGGCAGGTGCAGAGGAGACAGAGGACAACGGAAGCCCCATAGTAAAACTCTATGGGTGACGTCACTTCCCATACATTTCACAGCCGTTGTCATCCATGTCCTCTGTTGAGCTTCTGGCGCTGGAGATCGGGTTGGAGCAGGTCAGATTGGCTTCCAAAAAGGTATGTATACTCATCTTTTCTTTACAGGGATAGAGAGGTTAGTGTTAGATCCCTGGTGTCTGTAGATGCAGGGATTTTAGATTTTGCATGGACTTCCACCTTAACTGGGCACTTGCTCAAGTTGCAGGAGGTTCCTCCATCAATGGAGCAGCTATCTACAGTATAATTTAAAAATCTAGCCACAGTGTCCATTGTACAAATACACGGTATACCTATAGGAAGCTGATTATGCCAGTCAAAAATTATTAAATGCATACACATGGCAAATTTCTGGTAATTTTTGATCAACCACTGTCAACTTACAAAATTGATTAAACAGACCAAGGCATTTTATCACCAGCAATTTCAGTAGAGATCATTGGTAGTAGGGTACCTTGATGATATGAATCAAATGAATGATAGTGGTCGAAATTGCAACAAAAATTGCAATTACAAATGCATGATAAGCACAAGGGTTACGTCAAAGCCAGGAATATCACTTAATGGAGAAGTTTGGGTTAAAAAAAACAAACACAAAAAACAAACACACATAATAATACCTATGTTGCAAAATTAATGTGATGCTGTAGCTGTCCTATAAGGGCTCTAAGACCAAAAACTGAGCAATCTCATGACCACTGATCACTCTGTTCTTGGTCTGCTGAAATCAACACTTTCTGCTGCGCCTCAAGCTCTCACTGGAGCACTGAGCTGGGGAGGGGGTGGGCATAGCTGGCTCCAGCTGTCAGCCTCATGCTACTAAGTACACTCCTGTAAGGGCAGCTCCAGACAATTTTTTGGGGGGTGCTATGCAGGTGTTAGAAGTATGAAGGGGGAGCTTAATGCAGGTCATGGAGCACACTGCCCACTACACACTTGTGGGTATGGCAGGAATGTGTGTATGGTCTAAGGTCACAATCTATTTATTTTAGTGTGTCATATTTACTCCTTTTTTTAGAATAAATAGGCCCTGGAGGTACACCAAAGAGATTGTGGAAGTAAAATAAGGCCCTGTAGGGCCAGCAATTAAAGCATGTCGCTAATGTCAGGGCTAGTAAAGATAACTCCCACAATATGTCAGGACCAGTGATGATAACCCCCAAAAATTGTCAGGGCCACCAATGATAACCCCGTGCAAGGTGCAAGGGCCAACATTAACTTAATGCCACTAGTAGAAACAATCAATGGTGTCAGTTTATGTTGTTCTAATGAGTTCTAATGACGCATCACATACTGGAAAGTGCACAGGCCACACAGTCACTGCATCATGCCTCAGACTGAACAGATTATAGAATACTGTAACCCTGCCCTCCACTATCAGAAAGAAGAGATGCATGGTCACATGACAGAGCTTTTTAACCTTGTAAAAAAGGTAAGAAGGATAATTTCTGAAACTAAAAGCAGTATGGTGCCTGCATAGTTATAACTGTATTAAAAAGTGTCTATACCATTGTATGTTCACAAGACATTTTCATAGGGAATAACGGATGGTAATGAGGATGCATATCGGCAGACAGGGGCGGCCCGTGCATTAAGGGTGCCCCCTCTATCCTCACCACCCCCCACCCCCTATATGCATTATGGATATATATGCATTATGGATATATATGTATAATTCATGCATTGCATGAATCTATCCGTGGCCGCCACTGCCACCCCCTATTCAGGCGCCAGGCCCTTTTCAGACGACGGGCACCTGAAATACAGTGGCGGGGGTGTTTTTTTAAAAGCACCTGATTAGAGCCATAGGCTCTAATAGGCTTAAAAATAGGGTGGACTCAGAGCGCAGAGCTTTGCGCTTGGAGCCCACCCAGATGTGCTAGAAAAGCAAATTAATATTTTCTTTTATAACACTGAATCGCCTCTCAGCCAATTAGGAAGCACGGGTATGTTACCCATTTCCTGATTGGCTGAAAGGTCAGGCAATTCTATTGGACGCCTAGGAGGAGGGGAGGAGACATACAGCGGAACCCGCCGTGATCTCAGAAGGACACAGAAGATGCTGCCAAATGCCTATGCCCCGCCCGATGAACCCGATGATCCCTGATGTGCCCGCTGATCGGGTAAGCGCCGGTGGACCGGCAAACAGCAGGGGGGGGGGCTGGCGGGGTTGAGGTGCCATGGGGGGTGGTTGTTTGCCACCCCCCAAACAAAAAAAACACAAGCTGCCACTGTCGGCAGGAAATAGGAAAACTAGTGGGTTGGTGCAGAGATAATAATTTAGAGGTAAATGTGGATAAGACAAAGGAAACATTTGGAAATGTAGAGAAACCAGCTATGAGCCAGTTGTTATTTATGGGGTGTAAGTTGAGAGAATACAGGAGTTCCATTTCTTGGGAACAATAATTAAGGAGGATCATTCGTGAACAGGGCACATATCCCGTCTGATGGGCAAGGCTCATCAGATATTGTATTTTTAGAAGAAGCTGTGAAGGCTTTTCTGAACAGGTCCTCCACAGCTTCTATAAGGCTGCCATTCAGAGTGTGCTAACTCATCACTTCTCTCTGTGGCAAGGAAGGTGGATGGTCTATAGTTACCGAGTGTTAAAGAACTTGGGAAGACAAAGTGCCTTCAGAGAGATAATAATATCCTGAAGGATAGCTCCCATCCTGTGAATGCCTTATTTACAGTGTTGCCCTCTGTCAGGCCATATAGGAGTATTTTCTCTTATACCACCAGGCTGCAAAGTGGCTTCTTTCTGCAGTCTGTACATTTTTTGAATGCTTGAGGCTTTTTAGAGTTAAATTAAATATGCAGTATGTATTTATTATGTGATGTATGTGTTGTTTGAATGAAGATAATGCCCATGTGATGTATGTGATGTCTTTTATGTGAGGAGGCTGCATCTGCATTTCATTTTATGATTTCTTGTTGTAAAATGATGATAAATGATTAATAGAATGCATTAAGATAAAAAAATATTTTTTGACTTTACAACTTCTTTATTCATACAGCTGGAAATAAGTGTAACAGTCATAATACAATGATAGCTGCAATCCCTCAGATCCTGCCTGTAGATGCTAAACTACACTCTGACCACAAGGTGTCTCTTGCTTGGCATTGCCACCATACATAGAAAGCTTTGTATTTTTGTTTCAATTAATACAAGGCATTCTCTGAGTGGATGAGCTTGAGATTGTGACATCATCACCTTTCCTCTCCACCTCGTTCAATCAGAGAATGCCTTGTATTTATTTAAAAAAAAAAAATACAAGGCATTTTATGAAGATCAGAATTGTGAGGTGACCACTTGTGGTCATTGTGCAGTTACCCAACCACTCACATAGAACCTGAGTAGGACCCCACGAGATTCAGTGTAGCCCATCAGGCATGAGCAATGCATTTTTAAATTATGCCAAGCTGAACCAATGCAAGTATGCAATCCAAATAATTCTTGAAGTTAGGTTTTTAAGGTAAACGTTAGGAATATATAAATACAAATTAATGTTGCTTTGTGAACATATTTTTTTTAATGCAAGCAGTGTAAGTACCTGAATGTGACCCTTGCAGTTGTTGTACAGCAGGATTACAATGTGCAAAGAAGTAGTAGAACATGGAGCCAATGGATTCATATGCAGACAAGGAGCCTGCCAATAGGAAGAGAAAGTAGAGTGACAAAGATGTGAGCTCATCACTGTGATGCTTCTTCTTTGAATGTCCAGGTACAGGCTGGGGGTGGGTCGAAAATTACCTGGGCTCAAAGGAAGTAGGTTGAATGATGCTATCCATCAGCATGAAGACATCTAATGCAGAAAAGAAGAATTGAATGGGGGAATCTCTGGATTTAAGTTGAATATTGCAGCAAAAAACAGTGTGGTTGTTATATCTTTTATTTGGCTATTTATTTTTATTTTATTACTATTGTCTGGATTTCTGCTTTAATAACTAGAAAAGAAAAGGATGGAATAGCCCTCCTCTCATTCCAAGTCACATCCGCTCTTCTAAAAGAATTGTTTTCTGTCATAATCCCAAACAGTTCTCGATGGTGTTAGAACTCACTTGTGTGCTCTGCTGTCTCCCTTAGAAGAGAGCAATGCCAATGGAGTTGAATTAAATGCAATTACACTGTTTGGCCTGCAACCAACTTTACTGTTCTGGTGTATTTGCTTGGGCTAGTGAAATGGAAACTAGAACATTTAATCTGCTTTCCTAATTAATACAGTGGAATGCTAGGATTCAGCTTTGATAGCCTATTGTAGAAAAGTCCTAATAATAGTGTTATTTATGATGTCTTACATCCGAAAAAGACATAATGGCTAATTAAATATACTTAAAGGATGTTTTAGTGGAATTTTAGCAGAATTAGCAAGGAACAAATAATTATCTTACTCTGGCTGAGCACTTAAAATAGAGCAAAAACATTTTGCTAATAAGGAAATGCAAGCTATTACTGTGAAGGCTTCATCTAGAAAATTAGGGTCTACAGGGAGTAGGCAGAATATAGCAGACAAATTGGACCGGCTACCAAGGGCTAGAGTATCGTCAGCATTCTTATATTTGCAAAGGCATCATCAAGAGGTACAAGCTATATCATATAATACAAATGATCCAGATATAGCATGACATTGCTTATGTAAATGTATGATTGCATTAGGCTTTAGCTAACGTGATGTTCTAGCCAAACTCCAGGCAGATTTAAAAGACACAAATTAAAGCAGATATATAGTATATTAATACATAATTGAATATATAATATAAATCCAACTAGTACGTGAATTTGACTTGGTATCAACCTATTGCAAATCCATACACAGCATCACTTAGACTTGAAGAGAGAGGGACAAGGCTGATTGCTATTCAGATGTGCTGCATGTGTTGATAAGGAATAGGTTAATGGCTGGAGAGTAGAGTTGAGCGGACACCTGGATGTTCGGGTTTGGCGGGTTCGGCCGAACTTCGGAAAAAAGTCCGGGTTCGGGACCGTACTTGACCCCGAACTCCGAACCCCATTGAAGTCAATGGGGACCCAAACTTTTCAAGATTAAATGGCTGTAAAAAAGTCATGGAAAGGGCTAGGGGGCTGCAAATGGCAACAAAATGTTGTTAGGAGCATGGCAAGTGCTCTGCAAACAAATGTGGATAGGGAAATAACTTAAAATAACATAAAAAAAAAAAAAATAAAAATAATATGCTGGAGGCCCCCTTCTCAGCAGAAGAGGTACAGGAAGTCATTAAGAACCTCAGAAACTCAACGGCACGATGCCGCACATATGGTGGGAATGCCCCAGAATACGCACTTTCTGGAAAAAATATTCAATTTAATGGATAAGATAGTGGGAAAATAAAATACTTGGAAATAAAAAAAATAAAAAAAATGATATTCTTGACCTAGGAGGACGAGGTCCATATGGAGTAGGAGGTTGAGGTGGCGGTGGATGTGGCGGTGTAGGTGGAAGCGACGGTGGAGGAGGACGAGGTAGCCAACACTGGTTCAAAAATACAACAATGGCTGGGTAAGGCTAGTGGTGATGTGTCGAATTCTGTCCCCCGTCGCATAGTGTCCACCCTGTACTGCGCTTGCTCAGTACGTAGGACAAGGGGATTTCGAAAACTCTCCGAAGCCTAGCCAAGCGAGCCCGTGAGGGGCCCTGTTACTATGTGCTACCGTATGTATAATCTACTATCGCCTGTACTTGTCCTGGCCTCAACATTCGTACAGCCTCATTAGGTGCGCCGAAATACCGCTGCAGGCTCTGTCGCCTACTCTACCTGAGGAAGGTGTTTCACTAGTGCGTGTAGCTGGCACAGATCGACCATGTCCTCTCCCTGCAACAGGAGCTCCACCAGCAGCACCACGACCGTGGCCACGTCCCTTTTTTGACGATCTCCTCATATTTTCAAAATTTATGATCTCGCCCTAAATGTGTGTTTTTGCAATAGCAGAATACACCCACAGTGTGTACAGCGTGTATCTCAAAAACTGCTAAACTGCAGAAAATGCTATGGAAAAAAAAAAAATGTCACTACAATTTTTTTTTTTTGGATAGCACAATAGAAGAAATATTGATCGATTGTATGTCACACTCCTGCACACATGCAGAAAACACTGAAAGATTTTATTTTTTTGCAATAGCATAATACACCCACAGTGTGTAAAGCGTGTATCAAACTGCAGAAAATGCTATGGGGAAAAAAAAAATTTCACTACAATTTTTTTTTGGGATAGCACAATAGAAGAAATATCGATGGATTGTATATGTCACACTCCTGCACACATGCAGAAAACACTAAAAGATTTTATTTTTTTGCAATAGCAGAATACACCCACAGTGTGTAAAGCGTGTATGAAAATGCAGAAAATGCTATGGGAAAAAACATTTTCAATACAATTTTTTTTTTGGGATAGCACAATAGAAGAAATATCGATGGATTGTATATGTCACACTCCTGCACACATGCAGAAAACACTGAAAGATTTTATTTTTTTGCAATAGCAGAATACACCCACAGTGTGTAAAGTGTGTATGAAAATGCAGAAAATGCTATGGGAAAAAACATTTTCACTACAATTTTTTTTTTGGGATAGCACAATAGAAGAAATATCGATGGATTGTATATGTCACACTCCTGCACACATGCAGAAAACACTGAAAGATTTTATTTTTTTGCAATAGCAGAATACACCCACAGTGTGTAAAGCGTGTATGAAAATGCAGAAAATGCTATGGGAAAAAAAAACATTTTCACTACAATTTTTTTTTTTGGGATAGCACAATAGAAGAAATATTGATCGATTGTATGTCACACTCCTGCACACATGCAGAAAGCACTGAAAGATTTTATTTTTTTGCAATAGCAGAATACACCCACAGTGTGTAAAGCGTGTATGAAAATACAGAAAATGCTATGGGAAAAAAAAATTTTCACTACAATTTTTTTTTTGGGATAGCACAATAGAAGAAATATCGATGGATTGTATATGTCACACTCCTGCACACATGCAGAAAACACTGAAAGATTTTATTTTTTTGCAATAGCAGAATACACCCACAGTGTGTAAAGCGTGTATGAAAATGCAGAAAATGCTATGGGAAAAAAAAACATTTTCACTACAATTTTTTTTTGGGATAGCACAATAGAAGAAATATCGATCGATTGTATGTCACACTCCTGCACACATGCAGAAAACACTGAAAGATTGAATTTTTTTGCAATAGCAGAATACACCCACAGTGTGTAAAGTGTGTATGAAAATGCAGAAAATGCTATGGGGAAAAAAAATGTCACTACAATTTTTTTTTGGGGATAGCACAATAGAAGAAATATCGATCGATTGTATGTCACACTCCTGCACACATGCAGAAAACACAGCAATTTTTTTTTTTTTTGCAATGTTTTTGCAATAGCAGAATACACCCAGAGTATGGTGTATCTCTTAGCAAAATATGCAGTGATGGTGCACTGAGCTTGCGGATAAAAGTTATATTTTTTCTGCCACTGTTAAAAGACTGTGCACTGCACCCCAGCCAGGGTACAATTGATTTAGGAATCTGGTGAATAATTCTATCTCCCTCTTTCCCTCAATAAAGACACTCTCTAGTCTCTCTAGCTATGTAGATCGCTCACTGACTATTACTAATTTGAAGATATTTCAGAATACACCCAGAGTATGGTGTATCTCTTAGTAAAATATGCAGTGATGGTGCACTGAGCTTGCAGATAAAAGTTATATTTTGTCTGGCACTGGCCTCATGGCACTGTTAAAAGACTGTGCACTGCACCCCAGCCAGGGCACAATTTATTTAGGAATCTGGTGAATAATTCTCTCTCCCTCTTTCCCTCAATAAAGACACTCTCTAGTCTCTCTAGCTATGTAGATCGCTCACTGACTATTACTAATTTGAAGATATTTCAGGAATGTGGACTGACTAACTCCTATCAGACTAACTCCTATAATGAAATTCTCTCTTAGCAGCCAGGAACCTGTCTACAGCAGAGTGACGCGCTGTGTGCCTATACCCTATATAAAGGCTGGGTCACATGCTGCACTGGCCAATCACAGCCATGCCATTAGTAGGCATGGCTGTAATGGCTTCTAAGGGCACACTAGTGAAACTAACGTGGATTGGCTGCCCTGCAGCTTGTAAAAGGCGCCAATACATCGCCGAACACTGGACCCGGACCCGAACCCGAACATACAGTCAATAGTTCGGGTTCGGGTCCGGGACCCGGACACCCAAAAGTCCGGTACGGACCCAAACTTTACAGTTTGGGTTCGCTCAACCCTACTGGAGAGAGCAGAAGTAAGTCTTCACCAGTCTTCTGCTGCTCGTTCACTGTCCAGTCAGCTGGCTGGGAGTGGAGAGAGGATTCCACTGTATTCCTAACTATTATGGAGGTCATTTACCATGCCACGCTTTTTTGCAGATATGTGGGGAAAAAAAAAGCTGTCAATAAAACAATGCCTATATATGTATTTCATCTTTGTATTTAGCTGTTTTCCTGGAGTTCAGTTTTAATCCCCGGTTGGACAATTGTTATTTTTCTGTGTTGATTAAGCAGATATACAGTAAATGCTCGGTGCATCCCTTTATGGAGGGTTTGTACAGCCTGTACCATCCAGTGGTCTGAAAGATGGATCAGAAGTCCCTACCTTCTGATTTCTCCTTCATCAGAAACAGTATATATCTGCCTTTGAGAGATGCAAGAGTCCTTATGTTCTAACTGGGAAGTGTACAATGGGTGGTCCAAGTCATATGCTAATCTTCAGTAATTCTGTTATGCATCTGTCTTCTCTATATTACATTACCAGAGGAGAGTAATAAAAAAAAATGTGCCCTCCTATACATTACCTAGTAAGGAACATTAAACTTTTCTTGCCAGTGCTGTTGATTTTACAGGGGAAAGAGTCTGTTTGATGTGATACACAGAAACTCACGCAAGCTTCACTGCACTATAGAAGGATAATGAGCTAAGTGTCGGTGCTCAGGCTATTACATCCAACAAACATCCATATAATCAAAAATCCAGCAACACTAATGCTTCTTCATATGAGCCTTTATTGCAGCACTAACAGCAGTGCAACATCTTAAATGCTAACGCATTTTGTCTGATGCCTTCCTCATAGCACAAATGCTATGAGGAAGGCTTTGGCCAAAACACATTAGCATTTAAGATGTTGCACTGCTGTTAGTGCTGCAATAAAGGCTCATAAGAAGAAGGATTCGTGTTGCCGGCTTTTTGATTTTATGAAAGAGCTTGTTTGCTGTTAAATTCATGCCACTGCTTTTCAGACTTATTACATCAGAGACAAACGCTAATGTTT
The DNA here is from genome assembly GCA_028564925.1 of Lithobates sylvaticus. Lineage (NCBI taxonomy): Eukaryota > Metazoa > Chordata > Amphibia > Anura > Ranidae > Lithobates > Lithobates sylvaticus. The sequence goes on along the minus strand of CM053027.1, from coordinate 296,798,320 downwards.
CTTTTAATAGCACATGATTGAAATTCTGGTAGAAAAGGAAAGGACAAGACACATGTAGAATGGGATTTCCTTATGATCTAAAAATTCATTGGGCTGCTCTAAGAGCAATAATGCTCTCTTTAGGAAACCTATGTAAACTGTAATTTTTGCTCCTTTGAAATAGAGGCAAAGTAAATGAAGAGAGAAAATAACCAAACATGTCATAAACCTATTCGATAGATGTTATCCTCTTACTTACAGACCCACTGAGATCTCTACCGCAAGCTCATAAAACATTATCAGACTTTGGAGAAATTTCGTATTTTAAGGTTAACTTTAATAAATCACTGATTTTGGACATGGGAGTGCACCAACCTGCAAAAAGCACATTACAAACTACTCTCCCATACTCTTGGACCAATAAAGGCATCACATACTTGGGTATAACGCTGACCAACACAACATCCACCCTAGCAGACACCAATCTCAAACCACTCATGGTCAAAATAGATAGACAACTCACGGATATTGTTAAACGAGAGCTCTCATGGCTTGGTAGAATTGCAGCTTTTAAGATGTCCATATTGCCACAAATACTCAACGTATTCCGCTCACTACCAATCCCAACACCTATGCACTATATCAACACCTTATCTAAAGTAATATGGAAATTCACATGGGGGTAAAAAACCCAGATGCCCACACAGCAGACTCACACCCCACAAATCTATAGGGGGAGCAGGATACGTAGACCTAAAGGATTACCTGTGGGCAACAAGACTTGATCAACTCAAACACTGGTTTCAACACACAGACAGCCCGATATGGGTAGAACTAGAAACATCACTACTTCCCATAGACAACCTCACTACCGTCCTAATGAGTGACATACAGTGGTGTGAAAAAGTGTTTGCCCCCTTCCTCATTTCCTGTTCCTTTGCATGTTTGTCACACTTCATTTTTTCGGTGACACAATTTTTTGGAGCTTTAAATATTGACCTCCTAAAATCTATCTTTTGGACTAGTGTAAAACATTTTCATAAATAGAGCTTTTTTTCTAGTGGAAATGGCAGGGACTGTGTTCCGGCACCTTGGCAGATGGAAACTGCCAGTGGAGGAACAACTTTAAATTAGACTGAGAACTGCAGCTGAGCTGGCTTCTTCTGTAGTTCCAGCAGAGATGACATCCAGGAACATTTGCATCTCCAATCAAGTGGTAAGTGGCAAATTCTGTCCCTCCCAATGGCCCCTGCCACCCATTTACCTACTGCTCACTGTCTTCCCTACTACTACATAAAACAAAAGTGCAGCGCATATATTATGCTAAATTCATAAAAGAGTGATAATCATTGGTGCAACATTTTCAGCAATAAAGTCAAAATGTGGTAAAATGTCCACAAATACACAGTGACATGTATTAATCAGTGCACCTCCAAGGTGAGTATTAGAAAAAAGAAAAAGTCCCAAACAATAACTTCTTGTGTGCTTGGAAAGGGATTCAGAAATAGCCAGGGTGACACCTAAAGAAAGATCCACACAAGAGGCTTACTAGAATGCCAGCGTTCCCAGGAATTCAGAGTGGCCAAAACTCACTCTGTCAGACAATAAAGATGGATCTCACAGAAGGGATAAGCACCAACATAGGAACCTCCCGGTAGCAATAGAAATATGTCCAGCAATCAGATAAGCTCCAGCTTGCTCTCAGCAGACAGTAACATATGTAAAGTAATGGCTCAACATAGTGTAATATTGTAAAAACACCTTCATTTATTGTAAAGTATTGCACTTACAGTGGTGTGAAAAAGTGTTTGCCCCCTTCCGCATTTCCTGTTCCTTTGCATGTTTGTCACACTTAAGTGTTTCGGAACATCAAACCAATTTAAACAATAGTCAAGGACAACACAAGTAAACACAAAATGCAATTTGTAAATGAAGGTGTTTATTATTAAAGGTGAAAAAAAATCCAAACCATCATGGCCCTGTGTGAAAAAGTGATTGCCCCCCTTGTTAAAACATACTATAACTGTGGTTGTCCACACCTGAGTTCAATTTCTCTAGCCACACCCAGGCCTGATTATTGCCACACCTGTTCACAATCAAGGCATCACTTAAATAGGAGCTGCTTGACACAGTAAGGTCCACCAGAAGATCCTTAAAAGCTACACATCATGCCGAGACCCAAAGAAATTCAGGAACAATTGAGAAAGAAAGTAATTGAGATCTATCAGTCTGGAAAGAGTTATAAAGCCATTTCCAAAGCTTTGGGAATCCAGCGAACCACAGTGAGAGCCATTATCCACAAATGGCGAAGACATGGAACAGTGGTGAACCTTCCCAGGAGTGGCCGGCCGCCCAAAATTACCCCAAGAGCGCAGCGACGACTCATCCAAGAGGTCACAAAAGACCCCACAACAACTTCCAAGGAACTGCAGGCCTCACTTGCCTCAGTTAAGGTCAGCGTTCATGCCTCCACCATCAGGAAAAGACTGGGCAAAAATGGCCTGCATGGCAGAGTTCCAAGGAGAAAACCACTGCTGAGCAAAAAGAACATCAAAGCTCGTCTCAATTTCTCCACAACACATCTTGATGATCCCCAAGACTTTTGGGACAACATTCTGTGACCGATGAGACAAAAGTGGAACTCTTTGGAAGGTGTGTGTCCAAGTATATCTGGCGTAGAAGGAACACTGCATTTCAGAAAAAGAACATTATACCAACAGTAAAATATGGTGGTGGTAGTGTGATGGTCTGGGGCTGTTTTGCTGCTTCAGGACCTGGAAGACTTGCCGTGATAAAAGGAACTATGAATTCTGCTGTCTACCAAGAGATCCTGAAGGAGAATGTCCGACCATCTGTTCGTGTACTCAAGCTGAAACGAACTTGGGTTCTGCAGCAGGACAATGATCCTAAACACACCAGCAAGTCCACCACCGAATGGCTGAAGAAAAACAAAATGAAGACTTTGGAGTGGCCTAGCCAAAGTCCAGACCTGAATCCTATTGAGATGTTGTGGTATGACCTTAAAAAGGCCGTTCATGCTCGAAAACCCTCTAATGTAACTGAATTAGGACAATTCTGCAAAGATGAGTGGGCCAAAATTCCTCCAGGACGCTGTAAAAGCCTCATTGCACGTTATCGCAAACGCTTGGTTGCAGTTGTTGCTGCTAAGGGTGGCCCAACCAGTTATTAGGTTTAGGGGGCAATCACTTTTTCACACAGGGCCATGATGGTTTGGATATTTTTTCACATTTAATAATAAACACCTTCATTTACAAATTGCATTTTGTGTTTACTTGTGTTGTCCTTGACTATTGTTTAAATTGGTTTGATGTTCCGAAACACTTAAGTGTGACAAACATGCAAAGGAACAGGAAATGAGGAAGGGGGCAAACACTTTTTCACACCACTGTAAGGGAACTCTGGGACACTGGGGGTATGTCTCCCACAATTCAAATATCTCTACAGGCGTGGAGATTTCTCATAAAATACAACTGTGGGGAAAGTTCACAATTCATACAATCTCCAGATAGAACTCCTGGGAGCTAAGATCCCTCTACTCCAAACCACACATCTTAAGACAAAAGATATATGTCACATACAAGCATTATTCAATAACCAGAAACCAAAATCAGCAGAACAACTTATGACTGAATATAACCTACCATACAATATGTGGTTTTCCTGCATACGTATTTCCCACTTCCTTAGGACGCACCCATTACCCACCATAAAACTCCCACTATTCTACAATATTTTGAATGAAAAACAAACTTTTACCAAATCCTCGGCCCATAGGAAATGGGAAATGGATTTATCTGCCACCTTCTCTGATGAACAATGGTTACATGCTTTCAAAACAATCCAAAGAGCATCCCACTGTGTAAAACACTGGGAAATGACACTGAAAATTATTAATAGATGGCATTACACTCCATACACTCCATCTTCTTTCCAACATCATCTCCTCTATGTTGGAGAAAATGTGGCCAAGTTGGCAACTTATTACACTCACTGTGGGAATGCCCGAGCCTGACTAGCCTATGGAACAAAACATTCCAATTAATCTCAGCTCTCATGGGCATCCTAACACCCCCAAACCCCTCTCTAGCAATATTACACATTGGTATGGAAATATTTCCACGAGGGGATAGAGCTATGGTAGCCCACGTACCGCTAGCAACCCGAAAACCTCATACTTCGTAATTGGAAGAACACAATAGCCATTAATATATCTGAAGCAATCACAATAGTCAATAGGAGCCACTCATTCAAACGTTTGCTAGCAATTAACTCTTTAAACTGCCGACAATTTGATAGTGATTGGAAAATATGGAGCAATAGATTCAAAGCACTATGAAGGGAAGCATCCTAAAATGTGAGACAAGAGTCGCTAAAGAGAATTTGATAAATTGTTGATAGCACAGAATCTATCCATATATACTGTGTGTAACTGTTAACTGTTCACTATGCACACTGTTCTCTACTTTCTGTTTTGTTATAGAAAATTTTGAAAACTCAATAAAAAAACTATTGATTTAAAAAAAAAGAAGAGAGCTTGCCTTTTTTACAATTGTGGATAGTTATTTATAAAATGTGCTTCAGCACTCTATTAATTTTATCTGCACTCATTTCTTAGCCCCCCTGCAAAGTTCCACAAATACCTGTGGGAGGCTGCCAGTAAATACTATCTAATGCAGTTTCCTGTGATGGGGCTGCAACAATGCTGCACTGCTCCTGAATTCAAAACATACTTGCCATTCTCATGTAGGCTGTGCCTGCTTGCACTACATTAGGATGAAAAAATGTTATAGGCAGTGTGACTATCAGAATTGTCACTACTGATTTACAATCCTTTTGCTCAAGCTTTGTCATCCAGAGTTTTTTTTTGAACCCTAAAGTTTCTACAGAGGTTGCTAGGGATTCCATAAGTAGTGGTGGATTCATCTCCTTTCTGCGATGACCACCAAAGTAAGAGGGACATTTTCCACTGACATCCTGTCTAAAAGGAACACTTTTACACTTATGGACAATATACACACACATATGCATATATTAAGGGGGTGCTACACTGGTCAACATTGTAAAAGGGCATTTCTTCACTCACCACTAGAGTTGAGCGCACACCTGGATGTTTGGGTTCGGCCAAACTTTGCAAAAAAGTTTGAGTTCGGGACCGAACTTGACCCAAACTTGACCCCGAACCCCATTGAAGTCAATGGGGACCTGAATGGCTATAATGAATTGTCGGCTCCCGTCCCCATAATACAGAGAACAGTCATTGAAAGTCATTTATTTTTAAAAAGTTATTGTCATAAAAAGTGTTTGTCCTAAAACACTTTTTAGAACAATAACTTTTTAAAAATCAATGACTTTCAATGACTGTTCTCTGTATTACGGGGAGCCGACAATTCATTATAGCCGCAAGTGCTTTTAAAAGAGTTTTTTTCCTGCAGAAATGACACTTTGTGACAAACTGACAATAACGTTTTAAAAAGCTTCATTACATTGCCGAACACCGAACTCTAACCCAAACATACAGTAACTTGTTCGGGTTCGGGTCCGGGACCCAAAAACCCAAAAGTCCGGTACGAACCCAAACTTTACAGTTCGGGTTCGCTCAACCCTACTCACCACCAAAGTTAGGGGCAATTATTCACTGACCAACAGTGTAAGGGGATACTGCACTTTTCACAGTCTGTGTTTAATTTTTGCCCATTATTAATTTATTTAGATTAAGATTAATATTGTAGTACAGAGCACCTTCCACAAGTTAATAATCAATAGCAGTAGATAAAATAATTTTTAGTAGGGACTCCCTTAGACCTCAAAAATTGAGGATTCTTCCAAGGTAAAAAGTTGAGAAAGGCTGAACCAGCTTTTAAATCAGCAATGGAAACACCTAGTCCTGCTCATTGCTTTCAGAATTGTTATTACAATAAGTTAGACAGGTTGGGAGCATGATATGAGAGGGAGGGGTCTGCTATAAGTTAGGCGTTAAGAGAATATATATTAAAAACTTGCTTGATTTCCATGGATAAACAATTCTATTTCTATTCCATTTCATTCTATGTTATTTCACTTTTTATTAAATGTGAATCCCCATCTTTCTAACAATGTTCATGATACATCCATTTTTAGGGTTTAACATGAAACTTGATCACATTCTGTCGTCCCTACCCCCAAACTGCCCTCCCACCAAATTTGGTATGGCTGTGTATGGCTCCAACCAAGAATCTGTGAATGAAAAAGTACAAGTCCCATCTGCCACAATGGCATAGGGACTCGTAATTCTCAATGAAGCATAAGTGTGGTGACATCACCACAGTTGTAGTTCATTGATACTTCCTCCAGTCCTGTAACTGAAGGTCTGTACCTCAATAGGGACAGGTTGCTGGAGTTGAAATTTAACTAAAAATATTAGGACTTTAAATGTGCTGCTAGGAAAGTATAGAGACAAAAATGCAAATCATTACAATAAACATACATTTTTATTATGCAGATGTAGCCAGGAGCTGGATATTTACCTATTTCTGCAATCAGGAGACACTGTGGCATTGTTGCAGGGGGAGCCATTTCCCTCTAGTGTTGAGTTGATGCTGACCTGTTACCTTCTTAATCAGAGACAAGCCAGAGTAAAGCATATTGGGACATGTAGTCCATATGGATGGGATTCAGCCTCTGGCTGAGTGATGTGGAACTACAACTACCAGCTGACTGATGGGGAAGAACAGACCGCTGGGAGAGACTATAAGATGGAGGGGTTAAGGCCTGGTGTGCTCTCTTGGGACTCCGCATGGATCTGTGCAGGTAATCTGTAAGGTGTGAGTCACGGCCTGCCTTGCAGAATTATCCAGCGGATATCTGGAGGGACACCTGTGGACAGCTTCTTTTGACTGTTCGGCGGCAGCCTGGAGGCTACTTTGATTCCTTCCATCCTGCAGTGGTATCAGATTCAGAAGAGCCGTGGTGCGGTGCAGTGGAGGCTGGAAGTCATCGTCTGAGCCACATTCCTGAGGGATCACCATCATCATCATCATAACCATCATCATCACCATAATCATCTTCATCTACTGTGGGGAGCTGGCAACAACCCAGTATTATAGACACTGTATTTAGACATCATTGTCTCCTGCATTCCTTGTCAGCTTTAGTATCAAGGATCTAGATTAAACATCATAGACACTATATACAGACATCTTTACTTTCCATGGTTCTGCTGTTGCTTGTAGTTCCACAAAATGTAACATCTTTAAGTCAGTGATCACTGTGAATCCAGTTACAGTTTAATTTACCCAGGAAGATTGTTTGTTGTCTATTCACAACTTATTGGGTCAGTTATTCTGTTTTACCATCCAAAGTTTCTTTGCATGCCGTCAAACATCAAAGAGCTAGCTGAAGATCAACAGGATTGCCATACAGCAACACAGGGCTACTTTCACCTCCCTCCCCACTTCAGGGATTTATTGCATCAAAGCTTATAGAGTTATTATTCACCAAGAACTTTCTGAAAGCGCAGATTGAATTGCAACACAGTTTTCTTTGCTAAAAGTTGTATTTGTTATTTACCGTCCTGCATTTATGTGTGAAGGAGCAGTAGAGAGGGGTCTGACACTCATAAGAGCCATTCTTCTGCTCTACTGTAGCCTGTGCACATAGACATTATATGCGCTCAGTTGGGCGCAGGGATTGCGGTGTTCGCTACTGAATGTTTAGATCTCATAAGTGATTGTTATTTAGTTATTAATGACATTTCTGTGGGAGACAATGTTTTAAAGTGTAAACTTAAGTTGACTCTTTGATTTCTTTCTCCATCTCATTAAGTAAATATTGCTGATTGTAAGTATTTCCTTCTTATTGTAGTCATTTGAAGGGGAGGGAAAAAAATGTATAAACCCAGGGTGTCCGAGGTGGCAGAGGACTCTCAGGGTCAAGGCAACCAGGGGAGTATTGATTTATCTTGCGACCGTCAAGAGGGCAGCGCTACACAACCACTGGTAAAAATGGCCTAAAAAGGTTAAAAATTCATACAAAGTACATATAAAATGTATATTGCTCAGTTCTTCAAAGACTACAACATGAAGTGGTTATCCTCAAACCTACAATCATACAAATCATCAATGAGATAAATAGTAACATATGCAGTAACAGTATATTGATTAATCAATAATAAAAAATAAAAAAACATACAGAAGGGAAAGATTGAATAAATACAATGACGTGAAAAAGATAAAACAAAATAAAGCTTTGCTAGCAATACCAGTCACCCTCAACTAAAATAATCCAGTTGTGTGCGACCCAGAAGGGCCAACTGTAATAAAAAAAAGCAGCAGACAACCATGTATCAATGAAACATGCTGACTATCAATAAACCAACTGATTACAAAGCTAAATATCCACGATCTCCAGAAACTCAAACTGTTGTGTGTCGGACTTGACTGAATTGGAAACAGATAAGTATACAGATCTTTTTTATACAGGTTACTGTATGTGGGACAGGTAGGTGGAGGGGGGAGGGGACATTTTGGGAATAGTAAACGTTAGGGCAGGGGTCTTCAAACTACGGCCCTCCAGTTGTTCAGGAACTACAATTCCCATCATGCCTAGTCATGTCTGTAAATGTCAGAGTTTTACAATGCCTCATGGGATGTGTAGTTCTGCAACAGCTGGAGGGCCGTAGTTTGAGGATCCCTGCGTTAGGGTTTTTCCCACTTTAAATACACAGGTTCGCTTTTCATCAGAATAAGAGCCTATTACACACTTTGCAGCAACATTTATGTACAGTGCAAAGCAATTGAAACCATCCTTGTTGGTTGCTCTTTGCATTGCCTTGATAGATATGCCAATAGGTGTACAAACATTTTTTAGCTGTACCTAACATTCAGCTTTTTTAAATAATGCCCAACTCATTCATTTAGTTATTAATGTTATATACCACTCACTCTTAGATGGTAAAATGTTGGTAGCCATTTCTCCCCACATTCATATATTGCATGTACCTATTGCAATACCATATATAGAAAGAAAGACTAAAATGCTTATTTTCAGTCATCTATAATGACAGCATGTCTTCTGCAGTAAAATATCCTCCACAGATGTATTCTGCATGCTGCTCAGAACAGTCTCTGGTTAATTGCAAATCTTTGTTGTATTTTAATAGACAGTAATGAGATGTTTAGATTAAACGATTTACTAGAAGATAATAAAAAAGAAACATGCTTGGCTGTTCTTCTTAATTTCTTCTTAAAGGCTGTTTAATACAAAGTTATTATTGCAGTGGAGAATTGTATCTAGCTTCGCAGAATGATTTACTACAAGAAAGATACAGATTTCCATTGAAGGTTACTGTTTTTATTATTAGGTCAATGTGTATTGTAGGAGGAACATTGTAAGGGGTATTTATATGCAGCATGTATGTGTGTGTGCATAAGTATACAATAAGTATACAATATATATATATATATATATATATATATATATATATATATATATATATATATATACATATACATATATATTTGAAGCCATTGTAAAGTACCCAGGGGTTCTCACCCATGCAGAGTGAGGGGTTCTGGGGTAGTCTGGTTGGGGGGGTGAGAACTGATTTCCAGAAATATCTGGATTGGAGTCACTTTGGGCGGGTGGCTGGTGGAACCCAGAAACCCTTGCTTCAGCTCCCCATGCACCTCCTATTTCTAAGGCACCCTGTGTCTGTTAGGGGCACAGGGTGACCAAGAAAATAATGGACATTAAGAATGTGCCTTGGATTACTTAAAATGGAACAGTAATATTTATCCACAATATCTCCCAAGAAATATACAAAGACTATTCCTGGTTTGTTTGATTCTGAACTATACATGTTAATTGAAAGAGCTGGTCACCTTGGCCTCTGGAGCTGGACAGTCTGCTACTGGGGACTTCTGCTATTGTTTGAAGGTTTGCTGTGTTTATGCTTATGATAGTGAGTATTGTCTGCAGTTAGCTTACAGTCGGCAAGGCTGGTCTGCAATGTGACATCTGAGTCATCCAGGTGGATGGGATTAGCCATGGGTCATCCCTACCTCATTAGCCAAATCATTGTGTGATGTTTTGGGTTGTTGTGTATGTAGAGACGGCCATACTTTTAAAGTGTATAAAAAGGCTTTAAACTTGTCCAATAAATCATTCCATGTCCAAGAAACTGAGACTAGTCTTGCCTGTTTTTTATTTACAATACAGTGCCTTGAAAAAGTATTCATACCCCTTGAAATTTTCCACATTTTGCCATGTTTCAACCAAAAACGTAAATGTATTTTATTGGAATTTTAGGTGATAAACCAACAAAAAGTGGCACATAATTGTGAAGTGAAAGGAAAATGATAAATGGTTTTAATTTTTTTTTTATAAATAAATATTTGAAAAGTGTGGCGTGCATTTGTATTCAGCCCTCTTTACTCTGATACCGCTAACTAAAATCTAGTTGAACCAATTGCCTTCAGAAGTCACCTAATTAGTAAATAGAGTCCATCTGTGTGTAATATAATCTATAAATACAGCTGTTCTGAGAATCCCTCAGAGGTTCGTTAGCCACTTGCCGACTGCTGCACGCCGATATACGCCGGCACAATGGCAGCATTGGGCAAATTTACCTGTACGTCCCCTAAAATTGGCCGTGTTAGAGGGCACTCACACCGGCCGCGTACAGGTTGACTGTGCCCACGGGACCAGAGGACTCGATGTCCGCGGGTCTCCCTGGGATCGTGTCACGAAGCCGCAGAACGGGGAAGTGCCTATGTAAACAAGGCATTTCCCCATTCTGCCTTGTGTAATGACAGAGATCACTGCTCCCTGTCATCGGGAGCAGTAATCGCTGTCATGTGAGTTGTAGCCCATCCCCCCACAGTTAGAATCACTCTCTAGGACACACTTAACCCGTTCATCACCCCCTAGTGGTTAACCCCTTCCCTGCCAGTGTCATTTACACAGTAATCAGTGCAGTTTTATATCACTAATTGCTGTATAAATGACAACGGTCCCAAAATAGTGTCAAAAATGTCCGATGTATCAGCCATAATGTCGCAGTCATGATATCATCTCTGTGGATACCAATCAATGCTTTTGCATACATTTTGAATATTTGGATATTGGTATGTATGTCGGCTCTCTGTCGGGTACTGCAGTTGGTAGTTTTCCCAATTTCAGATCTTTTCCTAAAAGTTGTTTTTGTTTTTTGTCTTCTCAGAATTTTTTACACTTACCTTTGACCAGCGCTTTTGAAGAAGGGATCTAATCCCGAAACATGTCAGGCAATCGAAGGACTCTGTATTCTCATATCCATATGTAACATTTAGAACATATTATATATATGCTTTGTCATTCTGTGTAAAAAATTACATCACTATTGTTTTTAAACAGTTTTGTTTGTATTAATTTTTTCCCCTTCGTTTTTTTTTTTCAAATAAATGATTTAAAATAAAATAAAATACATATATATCTTTTTTTCTTTGTTCGCCTGAAAAATCCCGTCTGTACCGGAGGGTACTGGTGTTTTCTCTTTTTTTTAGAGATTTCACACTAAATATTTATCTTGGGATGTTGGCAACACCCTTTTTTGTAGGAACTAAATGTTCCCCAAAATGGTTCAGCAACCTTTTGTATTGATAAAAATCGTAGATCGCTGCCATTACTAGTAAAAAAAAAATAATAATAATAAAAATGCCATAAAACTATCCCCTATTTTTAGATGCTATAACTGTTGCACATATAAATGAATATATGCTTATTGCAATTTTTTTTACCAAAAATATGTAGAAGAATACATATTGGCCTAAACTGAGGAAATATTTTATATATATTTTTGGGGGATATTTATTATAACAAAAAGTAAAAAATATTGCTTTTTTTTTCAAAATTGTCACTTTTTTTTGTTTTTATAGCGCAAAAAAAAAAAAAACGCAGACGTGATCAAATAACACCAAAAGAAAGTTCTATTTGTGGGAAAAAAAAGGACGTTATTTTGTTTGGGTGTAAAGTTGCACGATTGCGCAATTGTCAGTTAACGTGACGCAGTGCCGAATCGCAAAAACTGCTCTGGTCAGGAAGGGGATAAAATCTTCTGGGGCTGAAGCGGTTAGAGAACCTTAGTGAACAAACAGCACGGTGAAGGAGTTATAGAAGAAGTTAAAGGCAGGGTTAGAGAAGTTAAAAGCAGGGTTAGGTTATAAAAATATATCCCAAGCTTTGAGCATCTCACAGAGCCATCTCCATTTACATCTCCATCATCCAAAAATGGAAAAAGTATGGCACAACTTAAAAACATGAAAAACAACAAATTATATATCAAACAGTATGTATGCACATTTCCCAATACACCCAAACAATAAAGTCCAGTGACATAAAAGATGAATAAAAAATGAAAAAAGTGAAACAAATTTGTGATAAATGAAAAAATAGTTCATAAGTGTGATGATGTGAACTTAGACTTCTGGTGACAATAAAAATCGAAAACACCGTGATCCACCACCAATATAAGATTGCGCTTACCAGAGGGCAAGCTTAAAAAAACTCTTCTGGTAGCGGCTGCGACGGGAGTGCTGTGCGGGCGAACTATGGCTGCTGAATGACTCTGGGGTCGATGCTTTTGTTTGGAGAGTGTGTCCATTCCTGATTGATCCAAGCGGTAAAACATCATTGGAATTTCTATCCCTGGTCTAACTTGTCTGAGGAGATCCAGATTGCTGCTGATGTCCGATGGTCCATATCTGTCCCGTTTACATTATACTACAGGCTTTTTTAAGCTTGCCCTCTGGTAAGCGCAATCTTATATTGGTGGTGGATCACGGTGTTTTCGATTTTTATTGTCACCAGAAGTCTAAGTTCACATCATCACACTTATGAACTATTTTTTCATTTATCACAAATTTGTTTCACTTTTTTCATTTTTTATTCATCTTTTATGTCACTGGACTTTATTGTTTGGGTGTATTGGGAAATGTGCATACATACTGTTTGATATATAATTTGTTGTTTTTCCTTTGCATTTATCACATTGTTGCTTGAGGATTTATTTTACACCAAGGTATAGGTCACCTATCACCCATCTGTTTAATTAGCGCGGCTTTTTTTACTGTTTTATCTTGTTTATGTGTGTATCCACATTTTTTTGCTGCTGCTACCTATGTACACTTCATTTTATGTCACTTTTTAGCCCTAATATTTGCTGTATTGGGGCATTTCAATATTTTTGCATTTACTAGCGCGGTGTTTGCTACATTTTTTACTGTTAACTTAAAAACATGGCCGCCCACCTAAACTGACAGGCCGGGAAAGGATAGCATTATTCCGGGAAGCAGCCAAGAGGCCCATGGTAACTTTGCAGCGATCCATAGTTAGGTGGGAGAATCTGTCCACAGGACAACTATTAGTCATGACCTGCACAAATCTGGCCTTTATGGAAGAGTGGCTAAAAGAAAGCCATTGTTGAAAGAAAGTCATAAGAAGTCCTGTTTGCAGTTTGTGAGAAGCCATGTGGGGGACACAGCAAACATGTGGAAGAAGGTGCTCTGATCAGATGAGACCAAAATTAAACTTTTTGGCCTAAAAGCAAAACACTGTGTGTGGCGGAAAACTAACACTGCAAATCACCCTGAACTCACCATCCCCAACATGAAACATGGTGGTGGTAGCATCATGTTGTGGGGATGCTTTTCTTAAGCAGGGACAGGGAAGCTGCTCAGAGTTGATAGGAAGATGGAAGGAGCCAAATAAAGGGCAATCTTAGAAGAAAACCTGTTAAGCCCCATACACACGCGCGGATTATCCGAGGACCAGGTCCGTCAGATCATGTCCGTCGTACTTTGTCTGATGTTGGTGTTGCGTACACACGGTCGGACAAAGTTGTCGGAAAATCCGATCATTCTGAACGTGGTGACGTTTGTTGCCTACGACGGGACTACATAGAGGCTAGTAGCCAATAGCTTTGGTCTTGTAATGTGATCTGAGCATGCGTAGCACTTTGTCCGTCGGAATTCGATACACACGATCGGATTTGGTGTGATCGGACTTTGTTGTCGAAAAATCTATCCAGCAGGAGATAGGACTTTGTCCGTCGGACAATCCGACGTACACTGTCCGATGGTGCCTACACACGGTCGGATTTTCCGACAACATTGTCAGATAGGACAGAATCCATGGGAAAATCCGACCGTGTGTATGGGGCTTTAGAGTCTGCAAAAGACTTGAGACTGGGATGGAGGTTCACCTTCCAGCAGGACAACAACCCTAAACATACAGTCAGAGCTACAATGGAATGGTTTAGATTAAAGCATATTCATGTGTTATGCCTTGTACACACGGTCAGACATTCTGACCACAAAATTCATCTGCATACTCACGGTCAGACAAAGTTGTTGGAAAATCCGATCTTTCAGAACGCAGTGACATAAAACACATACAACGGGACTACGAAAGAGGCCAGAGGCCAATCGCTTGCGTCCCCAAATTTATTCTGAGCATGCGTGGCACTTTGTACATTGGAATTCTCTACACACGATCGGAAAAAGTCCGATCAGATTTTGTTGTCGAAAAATTTTAGGTCCTGCTCTCAAATTTTTTCTGTCCGAAATTCAAACGAAAAAGTCCGCTAGAGCCCACACACGATCGGATTTTCCGACAACATAATCCGATCGGAC
>CM053027.1:296752929-296783205 GCA_028564925.1 Lithobates sylvaticus | reverse complement strand
TTCGGCCGGTGGCCCCGCCCCCGCAATCGGTTGTGAACGACCAGTCCGCCCAGGGCCTGTTCCCTCCCGCTGCGCCCACTTTGCTGGGGGGTTAGATCTGTCCTCCCCCGGGCTCCGAGTGACACGAGGTGGCCGAGGAGAATGCCCAGGCAAAAGACGTGCCGGAGGCCGCGACCTCCGCGCGCGCTGCTGCCGCCCGCCGTCCTGCGCTCCCCCTCCTCCTCTGTCAGTGTCCCGACTTGCCTTCTCAGCCACACCGCCCCTTTCACTGCCGCGGCCCTTCTCAAGGAATCCAGCATCCTCTCAACGTCTGCCATGCTTACTAAGAGTAGAGGAGCAGTGGAAAAAACTGCCTCCTCTGTGTGTTACATTTCTGAAAGTGACCACCTGACTCCACTCCCCACCTTTATATCAGCCCTCCCCTTCCTTCCAAAATTAACTCCACAGACAAACCCCTTCCTGTTCATCTTTCCTGAGTGTACCATTAACCCATTGTAGCCCTTAGTCACCACTGTCATGCCAGGCCCTGCATTCCATTCCCTGCAGTCTTACATTCCGTGCCTCACTGGAGTGGTAATTGTTTAGTTTAGTCTGTTCAGAGCTTCACTTGCTGGGAGCTTGATTTCTTCCCCCTGCCTCTAGGAGACTAGCCACTCCCTGGGAGGGGATGGCAGTTGCCAAGATTTTGGTTGGATTTTTGTTCAATAGGCTGGAGCACTGAACATAGTGTTCCCTTTTCCTAGAGTAGGAATGGATCTGTGAGCTTCAGGGGGCTGCTTGTCCCTAAAGCACTCCTGGACTGGATGCTTTATCTCTTCTGGGGCTGCACCTAAGGACTGACTATAAGCTGGGACTTTGTGAGTAGAGCCTCTGTGCTACATACATCTGAATGGTCTTCAGCTGTGCACTCATAGACTTCCAAGTCTTTAAGTACACGTGCTACATACTACTGCATGGTCTTCAGCTGTGCATTCATAGACTGCCCTAGTCTTAGGTGGGGTACACATTATAAGAAAATCAGGCGAACAATCATTACATTTTCCTCATTGTTTCACAGCAAGTCGGAACCAATGAAGTAAATAATGAACAAAAAATCTCGTATGGCAAACGCTTTTTTTGTTGTTGTTTATTGTTTCTGATCACGCGCAGTCTTTAGTTTCTGTTTTTTTTTTTGTACGAAAATGGTACACACTAAATTAGAATTGTTCATTGTGTTCTAGTATAAGAAAAATCTGTCCCCCGGAAATATTTGTTGGAAGGTCGGAATCGGCTGTCGAAAGTTGTGTAAACAGTATCAGAAAATTGTTCCTTGGCCCAAAATGTTTGCCCCATTTTCTTATAGTGTGTAAGAGCCTTTAACATCTTGTGCTATCTACGCCTGCATGGTTTACAGCTGTGAACTCATTGACAGTACAAGTATTTTACCGCTCGAGCTACATACATCTGCATGGTGTCCAGCTGTGCACCCACTGACTGTTCTGGCAGCTATCAGCGTCTTTAACATTAGCTGATTGTTAAGGAGTGGGCCTGGAAGCTGGCCACCACGTCCTTAACAATGGATGACTCATCAGCCGAATGTAAAAAAAATCATTGCCGAAATTGTGAAAAAAAAACATGGGGGTCCCCCCCCCCAATCCATACCAGGGTCTGGTATGAATTTTAGGGGGAACCCCCAGAATACAAACCAAAAATGGGGTGGGGTTCTATATATGAGTGACATATATAGGGACAAGGGGTGGGTCACATGCTCATGTCACATGGTGACCCCGCCCCCATATGATGTTACAGTCCCAGCATCCTCCGGGACTGTGACATCATATGGGGGCAGGATCAGCATGTGACATGAGCATGTGACCCGCCCCTTGTCCCTATATAAGTCACATCACAGCGTGTCTCTGCCATTACGGCCAGAGAGAGCGTTGTGTCAACATCGGATGAAGAAAGAAGAACAAGAAGCAGAAGGCGGCGGCGGCGACAGCGACGACGTCAACAGAAGCCCCGGCCACCGGCAAGAACAGAAGAGACTCCCGAAGACCCCCGAAGTCAGAACAAGACTCCCAGACGACGGCGACGGCGAAGAAGATAGCAGGGCTCCTCCGCTAGAGAAAGAGCTAGGTAAAAGAGCAGAAGATATCGGAGGAGTCCGGCATGAAGACCCCCCAAGATGGAAGAAGACCCCCAGAGCTGTGCAATAAAATATTTAAAAAAATGGTGTCGTTTTTTTTTTTTTATTTACACTTTTTTCCTTAGATGAATGGGTAGGGGTACATCGTACCCCATACTCATTCACATAGGGTGGGGGGCCGGGATCTGGGGGCCCCCTTATTAAATTCCGATAAGCCCCCCGCCCGCAGACCCTGACAACCAATGGCCAGGGTTGTCGGGAAGAGGCCCTTGTCCTCCCCAGGGCACCCCCCCATGTTGAGGGCACACGGCCTGGTATGGCTTAGGAGGGGGGCGCTCACTCGTCCCTGCCCCCTTTCCTGACCGGCCGGGCTGCGTGCTCGGATAAGGGTCTGAGATGGATTTGGGGGGACCCCCACGCCGTTTTTTCGGCGTAGGGATTCCCCTTTAAATCTATACCAGGTGACAGGGCTAGCGCAGCGGCATTCACTGCATTCACTAGTCCCGTCTACCTGGAGTCACGTTCTAAATGAACGGACTTTCCTCTGTGTGTGGGCAAGTCCGTTCATTTCAAAAGTCCTGCGTCGTCTAGTATGTACTTACTCGGCCCCTTTAAGTAGCTCCTAGAATCCAGAAAGCTGCTGCACTGACCTCTCTGTTGCACAGGCTGATTCTGCTTGATGTCTGCAGCTAAGCCTAGTTGAGAATGGGTTAAGGCTTGAGGCTTCCAACTTCTCTTTCTCTCTTAGTCTTTCTTCTGCCCCAGGGGTGGAGCCCCCCAGGCACAGGGGTCCCCTTCAGATGACTGGACCCCAGGCTCTGCTCCCAGACTGCAAGGCTCCTGAGTAGGGATGAGCTTGGTGTTCGATTCAAACTCATTCGAACCCAGAACTTTGTGGCCCGTTCGCACCAAATTCATGTGACACGAACGGCCCCACGATGCACTGCGCCATCGCAGTGCATTGCTGGCTCATGATTGGCCAAGCATGCACTGTGACCCTGCATGCTTAGCCAATCACAGCGTTGGCAACGAGGAGATCAATATTTGGCCACAGGCAGGATTATAGCTCAGGGGGGTTTAGTACACGCCCCACACTATATAAGGCCGCCAACGCGGCGGCCTTGTGTAGTGTGTTGGCGTGCAGGGAGAGAGCAGGATAGGCATGGACAGTGTCAACTGTGCTTTTCTTGTAAACCTTGCGCTGTTACAGTGGGTGTAGTGTGTTGGCATTCAGGAAGAGAGCAGGATAGGCAGGGACAGTGTCAGCTTTGCTTTGCTTCTTAACCTAGCGCTGTTACAGTGGGTGTAGTGTGCCTCCTGCACAGTATACACCTGAAGCTACCCCTCATTGCTGATGTTGTGTTCTGTAGTTCAGTTGTGCAACACAGGCATCTGCAGAATATTCAGTGGGTGTAGTGTGCCTCCTGCACAGTATACACCTGCACAGTATACACAGTTCTAAACACGGGAAACACATGCCACTTCACAGGCATACTTTAGACACCCCCAGGTACGATATTTAAAGGAATATTTCACTTTTTTTTTTTTCACTTTATGCATCATTAAAATTACTGTTTTTAAAACTTTTTTTTGCATTGATACATGTCCCCTGGGGCAGGACCCGGGTCCCCAAACCCTGTTTAGGACAATAACATGCATATTAGCCGTTATAATTAGCACTTTAGATTTCGACGTTCGCGTCTATTGTATTTAATAGGGTTCTAACGTTCGCACAAACTTTCAGTCCGTACGCAGGTTCTGGTGCAAACTGAACCGGGGGGGGGGGGGGGTGTTCGGCTCATCCCTACTCCTGAGTATTTATCGGTTGTTTCCCCACCTTCTGGGCCCTGGATTGGTGGAAATGGCATTAATTTTCAGGCTGAAGCTTCTGTTCCTCCACCCAATAAGATCTAGAACTATCCAGAGAGTTCCAGAAGAAAAAGAGAGGTAACAGAGCACTGCCTCCTAAACAGAATTAACCCATACCCCTCTGCCTACAGAGGAGCCACACTAAATGTACCTACACTAGCAACACCATATCTCCCAACTGTCCCTGATTTGGAGCAATGTCCCTCTGTCCCTCTTCCCCCCGCATTTGTCCCTCATTTTGGTCTGTTCTATATAGTTGTATATACAATGTACTTTTTATCTTTCAATAAGTGGTTCCCAGTTCTAAACATGTTATCCTAATTCTAAATTGCTGCATTTGTAAATTTTAAAAGCCAATATAAAGGAATAGTAGTGGTAAAAAAAAAGCCCTTGTGAATTTAATTAACCTTTTTTTTGGTTAATTCTCCTTTAACCACTTGCCGCCTGCCCCGCTGTCAAATGATGGTATAAAAGGTATAACTACATTATAGTTAATGAGAGTTGTCTTAATGTACACTACTGAAGTCGCTCCGACTTCAGAAAAAGTTCCTGTGCTACTTCAAGGCGACTTCTAGGCAACTTGTACGCATAGAAATCAATGGAAGTCGCCTCGAAGTCGGATCTCCATCTATAGTGAAGTGACTTTACAGGAAAAAGAAAATAAATTACTCAGGTACTCACCACTACACAGGCAGCCCCCTCCCTCCCACAGAGTACTTCCTGTATGCCGTTGTCTCTGCATGCTGTGGCCGACCTGTATGCTTTACAGAACTTTATATGCACAATGTCTACCAAAGCCCACAGGGAGGTAGTTCACAGAGAGCCGATTAATAACGAGTCTCTCATAAGGCTCGTGAGGCAGCGCCCATGCCTTTATGACAAAAGTGATCAGTACTATAAGGATCAATTGAAGAGGGACAATGCCTGGCTGGAGATCTGTCATCAAGGTATTGACAATTGGGACATCTTGTCGTTGAACGAACGTAGTGACAAATGTAAGTTAACACCTTTATTTTATTTTATTTATGTCTGTTTGTTATCAAGGCTGCTCATGTCACACAATTGGAAAGTGAGGAGTGAGAGGAACACAGCCTGCTCTAGTCACACAGCTGGGAAGTGAGGGGTGAAAGGAACACAGCCTGCTCATGTCACACAACTGTAAAGTGAGGAGTGAGAGGAACACAGCCTGCTCATGTCACACAACTAGAAAGTGAGGAGTGAGAGGAACACAACCTGCTCTAGTCACACAGCAGTGAAGTGAGGGGTGAGAGGAACACGACCTGCTCATGTCACACAACTGGGAAGTGAGGAGTGAGAGGAACATAGCCTGCTCTAGTCACACAGCTGGAAAGTGAGGGGTGAGAGGAACACAGCCTGCTCTACTCACACAGCTGGGAAGTGAGGGGTGAGAGGAACACAGCCTGCTCTACTCACACAGCTGGGAAGTGAAGGGTGAGAGGAACGCAGCCTGCTCTACTCACACAGCTGGGAAGTGAGGGGTGAGAGGAACTCAGCCTGCTCTAGTCACACAGCTGGTAAGTGAGGGGTGAGAGGAACACAGCCTGCTCTACTCACACAATTGGAAAGTGAGGAGTGAGAGGAACACAGCCTGCTCTAGTCACACAGCTGGGAAGTGAGGGGTGAAAGGAACACAGCCTGCTCATGTCACACAACTGTAAAGTGAGGAGTGAGAGGAACACAGCCTGCTCATGTCACACAACTGGAAAGTGAGGAGTGAGAGGATCACAGCCTGCTCATGTCACACAACTGGAAAGAAAGGAGTGAGATGAACACAGCCTGCTCTACTCACACAGCCGGGAAATGAAGGGTGAGAGGAACACAGCCTGCTCATGTCACACAACTGGAAAGCGAGGAGTGTGAGGATCACAGCCTGCTCATGTCACACAGCCGGGAAGTGTGGGATGAGAGCTGGCTGCAGCTTAACACACAGAAGTCTCTGTCACAGCTCATAGTGGGGAGAAGTAAGATAGAGGTGCACACAGCTAGCACAGCACCTGGCTACACACTATTTATGAATGCCACTGATAGAGACAGTTTTGAAGGAAAATGACGCAGTGTTTTTGTCCCAATAAGAGAGACAATGTGAGAACTCTGTGAATATTGTTCACATATAGCTCCCACTTTCCAAATATCTGAATACACCTTGTGTGGGGTACCATCAAATGGCACCAGCTGTTGCATACGGTATTCTGCAACACTTGATGTCACTATACAAGTCCCTGTATTTGTATTCAGCAATGGCTTAAATGACTGGGATCTAAAGCAGCTGGAATCATTTTGCACATGCCCTCAGCCAACCTCATACCCTGTAATTAGTTCCCTCTGTGCAAAGATATTATTCACACACACACCAGTATCATGGGATCTTACTGTGGCTGAATGCCACTTTACAGTAATTACAATGATTGTGTAATAAAGAAGTATATCTCACATACAGATGATGTAAGTTTATAAAAAATAATAGGTACATTTTTATGTGCTTTAGTCCAGTATAGCTTTGCCATTACTGCAGTGCATGTTCCCTGCAAGCTACAGTATCAGATATGTTGGGCAAACTAAAGAATGACAAGTCAGCAACTGCATAATACACATACCACTCTTTGAATACTGCCCAGTATGTCTTAACATGTGGTCACACTTCGTATAAGGTATGTATTTAACTTACAGGAAATTTCTAGATTTTTAAACTTCCCAAATGTAGAAATATTTTTTTTTAGATAAAATGCACACTCACCAACCATAAATATAATATACACTTTCACGTGTAAATCATGCCTCGATAGATCCAGTGGTTCCTATGATGTTTGTCCAAGGGTTTACTAAGCCAAGCTCGCCAGGAGTCTCTCTCTCATATAGTCCCAAAAAACGGACCCATAAAAAAACAATACACCCATAGGGCAGTATTTTTAATCAGAAGGTTTTTCCCACATGAAATCATTAAAATGTGCACTTACATAGATGGTGCTATGGTCAGCACCAACACAATAAGCTGTACTAGATGTCTCCGGTTGGCGTGCGTTCCAGCAGCCAGAAGTGACGCCCGAGTTAAAACAGGATATGACATCAACTATGGCAAGTGCATTTTGCGATCCTCACTTCATCAGGAAGCTTCCTGATGGTTGTTGAGTGTGCATTTTATCTACATGATTTGGTGAAGCACTATTGTGGAGAGAAGTAGGAATAGCACTCACTATGGTGCACAGTGAATGGAGCCTTTCATGGAGCTTTGCATGAAGATTTCCTAATATGTATGGGACTTTCATAGAGACTGTGTTATTGTTTTTTGATTAACTATGTATTGATCATTGTATTTTGATTTATTATCTATCTAAATGAGTTTATAGTAGCGCCTATCTTTTGTTTATATTGCTATCTGTTGTACGTGTATATCACTTAAAGGGCAGCTGCACTATTTTTCACTATATTATTTATTTATTTTTTTTGTTTCAAACATTTTATTGAATTTGAGTACATCAGTGCAAAAACAGAAATACAACTGAACTCAACATTCCGTGAACAGTACTGTTGGAACTTTAACAGGTTACAATCAATCAATACAGTTGCTACGTATGTTACAGATAGAAGAAAGAAAAAAAAAAGGGTTGTTCATTCCATATTGGTTGTTTTAGTTGTTTTGAAGGAATTGGCATAGTGTCGTGTCGGCACTCATAGGGCGTTTTCTATTTGGGTACAAGACTTTTCCATTTTAGCCTATAAAGTGGGGGTGGGTCATTGTTATCCTGAACATTTTGGTGATATAAGCTGTGGGGGTCTATATGTGTTATCCTAGCCTCCGGCACCCCTAACGGGTTCAGACTGTGTCCGGAGGTGGGAACTCTGAATAGTTATAGCCTATAAGAAGTTAGATTGCCCTGCATGGGGGGTCACACCGGTGTTGGTGGAACCGTGGTTAAGAACACAAGTCTAAGCTAGATCCCATTGTATGGTACAGTACAGGTTTTTAAACCATATAGCCTGCTAGTGTATTAACTGTCAAATACTGTGTTGGAAGAATAGTTCTTGGCAGTGTGTAGCTTATTTTAAAAGTATGGAGTTTGCCTGGAAGTGTTGTGTTATAGGTTGGCGTATGTCGATTCTGTAATACTGCCGGTCCCGCTTTGAATTAGAATGTGGTATACTGTGGTGCTTTTGAAATGTCTCCAGCAGGCCCAGGTTCTGTTGAATTTGTTAGGGTTGTCTTTGGATTGATGAACGATGGCTTCCAGCGCCTCAATATGGTCTACACGTTGAAGCCAGCTGGAAATAGTAAGGGGGCTACTCCCTCTCCACAGGACTGGTATACATTGTTTTGCAGCATTCATCAGGTGTAGGGTGAGTGATTTTCTATAGCCTACATGTGACCGAGACGTATAGTGAAGTAAGAATTGCGCTGGTGTGAAATCCGGGGTATATGTTGTGATTTTCGCAATTAGGCGGTGTACTTCCCTCCAGAAAGGTTGGATAAGCGGGCACTCCCACCATATGTGGAGTAGGGTACCTGGTAATTGATTGCATCTCCAGCATAGTGGGGAACTGTTGGGGTCAAATTGGTGTATCCAGGTTGGGGTCCTGTACCATCTGGAGTACAGCTTGTAGCCGTTCTCTTGAGCTGAAACATTCACTGATCCTTTGTGAATGTGATCTAAAATCTGTTCCCATTCATCCTCTGCTAAGTCTAGTGAAAGTTCAGCTTCCCATTTTTGGCTGAATCAATTGTATTTAGGACTGCAATTAGAGAAGAGGAGAGAGTATGTGGTTGAAATTAAGTGCCTTTGAGGCTCTATGGTTGAACATAACATTTCAAAGGGTGTGTGATCTCTGGTTAGCTGGGTTTGCAGTTTTAGATTTTGTATAAAGTGTCGAATCTGAAGGTATGTGAAGAAGGGTAGTTTATGTTCTGGAAAACGGGTTAACAGGGTATCGTAGTTAATAAACTGTCTGTTTTGAAAGAGGTTCTCTACTCTGATCGTATGAAGTTGTCGTGAGGAATTTGGTTGCATGTTAGACAGACCTGGAGGAAAATCTGGATTGTGCTCGATAGGAGTCAGAGGTCCGGGAAGGGATGCTATGTCGTTTTTGGCACAGGTCGTTCTAAATTTTGCAATGGTGGGTTGTATGTGCGGGTGAATGCAACATTCCTTGGGGGTGGCCTGTTGTGAGACCCAAGCTAGGTGGGCTATTGGTATCCCTATTAGTGAATCTTCCAATGCTACCCATTCCTTAGTGGTTTTATGCACATGCCAGTCAACAACTCAAAGGTCAAAAGGCAAGCCTGGTGATATTTGTGTATGTCAGGGATACCAATCCCCCTTTTGGATTTGGGAAGAGTTAGTCTATCCCAACTAATTATGGGTGTTTTGGAAGACCAGATGAAGTTTCTGAATAATCTTTTGCATGTTGCGAAAAAAGCACCTGGAATGTGAACAGGAATAGCTTGGAGAAGGTACAGTATTCTGGGTAATACGTTCATTTTTATGATGGTTGCTCTGCCAAACCAAGAGAAGAGGCCTGAGTTGCATCTTTGAAGATCTGATCGGATTGATTGAAGAATAGGTAAGAA
The DNA here is from genome assembly GCA_028564925.1 of Lithobates sylvaticus. Classification (NCBI taxonomy): domain Eukaryota; kingdom Metazoa; phylum Chordata; class Amphibia; order Anura; family Ranidae; genus Lithobates; species Lithobates sylvaticus. The sequence continues at coordinate 296,773,630 of CM053027.1, read as the reverse complement.
GTTATAGGCGTACAAATTTGTGAGATTAGTGGGAATTTTAATTCCAGGATAATTTATCGCTCGTGGTTCCCATTCGAAGGGGAAGTTTAATTGGCATTGAGTTACTATTGTTGCAGGGAGCGAGATGTTGAGTGCCTTTGATTTGCCAAAGTTAATTTGAAATTGGAGAGCGATTTGAAATTGATAAGGTCTTTAAGTAGGTTAGGAATGGATATCAGCAGGTGTGTTAGAAAGAGTAGTATGTCATCGGCATATGCCGCTATTTTATGATGTTTGTGGTTGATTTGTATCCCTTTTATGTCTGGATTGTCCTGTATCTTTGCGAAGAAGGGGTTCGATGGTGAGGATAAATATAAGGGGCGAAAGGGCACAGCCCTGTCTTGTGCCATTGGACACAGAGAAGGCATCTGACGGGTGGCCGTTGACTCGCACTCTGGCTGAAGGGGCCGAGTAGAGAGCAAGCATGAGTTGAATCAAGTGTTCTGGGAATTTCATCGCCTTCAGTGTAGCTGCCATGTAGTCCCAGGCCACTCTGTCAAACGCCTTCTCCGCATCAAGGGACAGCAAAAATCCGGGTCTTGAGGAGCGGGTTAGCCAATGATGGATATTGATGGCATTTATGGTGTTGTCCCTCGCCTCACGGCCGGGGACAAAGCCTACTTGCTCCAGCGAGACCAGTTTAGGGATTAAAGGGAGAATGCGGTTTGCCAATGTTTTTGCAACTATTTTGATGTCTACATTTAGTAGCGAAATAGGCCGGTAGTTGGTGACTAAGGTGACGTCTTTGCCAGGTTTTGGTATCAAGGTTATATGAGCCGATAAGATATCTTTTACTGCTGGATTCATGTCAGTGAGCGTGTTAAACATGGGTAGAAGTCTCGGAATTAAGGAGTCTAAAAATGTTCTATAGTAGCCGACGGTTAAGCCATCTGGGCCTGGGCTTTTGCCTGGTTTCAGTTGTTTTAGGGATGCAAGGACCTCTTCTTTAGTGATTGGGTGATTTATTGAGGCTGCTTCATATGGGGATAAAGATGTTGGGCAGTATTTAGCCAAAAAGGTTTGTATCGATTGTGCTCTGTTTACGACTGTGTCTTTGTATTCGGTCGAGAGGATTGGTAGATTGTATAGTTTGGTAAAGAAGGCGACAAATTGGTTTGCTATGTCTTCCGAGGATGCTAGTGTGCGTCCTGTGGGGTCTTTTATGGCGTGTATTGAATTGATTGCCTTTTTATTTTGTAGGGCTTTTGACAGAAGTTTACCCGATTTGTTTCCGTGCTGATAGAACAACCGTTTGGTTAGTGCGTATTTTCATTTTATTTTTTTCCCTACTTCTACCAATAGTTCCTCTCGTGCCTGTATTAGTTATGTTAGTGAGTCCTGGGCTAATGTTTGTTTATGTATGTTTTCCAGAGAGTGGATGCATTTATAAAGTGCTTGCATATGGGCCGTTTTAGTTTTTCGTAGTTTTGCATTTAGGGATATGAATTCACCCCGGATAACACATTTGTGCGCGGCCCATAGGGAGGCTGGGGCTATGTCTGTGGTATCATTCTCTTGGAAATAATTGAGGATTCTAGTGTGTATCATTTGTGTAATCTCTGGATCCGAGTAGGGAATTGTTTAGTCTCCATATGGGTGTGTGTGTCCTACCCATCGGAAAGGTCAAAGTCATGGAGATGGGGTTATGGTCCGATAGGATCATCAGGTCGATGGTAGTCTTAGTCACGAGAGGTAGGTCATTTTGTGAAACGAAAAAGTAGTCCAGTCTGGAGTATTTGGTGTGAGGGGGTGAAAAAAGTGTAGTCCTTCACTGTGGGGTTCAGGGTGCGCCAGGATTCATGAAGGGATAAGTTGATTAGTTGTGATTTAATTGCACGGAGGGCTCTGTATGAGATGGGAGATGTTCCGGAGGACGTATCTTGAGTGGGAGAGAGCGATACGTTAAAGTCACCTCCTACAATTAGCATGCCTTTCTGGAAGGAAGTCAGCCGCAGCAATGTTTTTTGAAAAAAGGCTACCCGACGTTTGTTTGATGCGTAAAGATTTGCGAGTGTGATAGGTTTGTTGTGGAGTATGTCTTTTATGAAAATGTATCTCCCCTCCTTGTCACTGTCAACTTCCAGTATTTGGAGGGGGCAATTTTTTGAGATCAGGATCGAAACGCTTTTTGATTTTGAGTATGCAGTAGTAGCATGGTATATGTTAGGGAATAGATTATTGTTTAGTTCTGGTATGTTGTTGGATCGAAAATGGGTCTCTTGAATGAAAGCTATGTGCATTCTGGTTTTGTGTAATTGTGCTAAAAGTTGGGATCTTTTCTCGGGCACATTCAGGCCATGTGCATTGATTGAGTAGCATTTGATGGTCATATCTTGTGTTGTAGGTAAATGTGTGGCCATATCAGCACATTTAGTTGTGGTGGTTCCTACGGTGTTTCTGCGGAGATGCTTATGCAGTGTGTATTGGTAGTTTGAGTGCCTAGTTTTAGAGAGTCAAGTTTGACTTAGGAGAGATTTAGTGACCGGCGAAACTAGGTTTGCACCTACATGTCTCTTACCAAGATCGGGTCGGTAATTTCTGGCAGCTCTAAGATCACAGAGGAGCCAGTCAAAACCCTACACTATGGCAAGGGTTCGTGTGGGGGTTGGTACTGTGGTGGCGTGGAAGATAAGTGGACAATGCAGTTCCACCCGCCACCACAGATAAAGTAAGGTCTGTATAGAGGAGGAGAATAAGAGAAATCACTTTGGGGCAGTACAATGTCAAACAGATAGGCCCAGAGGTGGGGTGTGATAAATTTGATGGCATCATATAAGTTATAGCAATCTTGACCAAGGAAGGTCAGGCATATGTTGTTAGATCCTTTGGTATCTGTATATAGTGGTTACCTATGCGGTTGGTACTGCAATAATGCTAGGCTACAGCATCATCTTTCAGTGTGTGCTGGGACTTTTGGAGTAAAGTTGGCTCGTCTATTGAGTCCGAGGGATCGTCAGTTGTTGTAATTTGTAATGAGTTGGCATCAACCCTTCGTAGTGTTTCAAGCTGCATCGGAATTTAATTACAGTTAACTGTGTATGCTCACAACATTAAAAGAGCTCTCTGATTGAGTATGTTTGTTGCGTGTTAGACTTTTGAGGATGAACTATTTAAATGCCATGGGTCCACACTCAGATCAAAGAGCTGTTTTGTAATCGAGACAACCCCTGCGTGAAAGTGTGATATATAATATCATCCTTCCGGTCTATGCGACTTTTCGGGAATGAGAGCCTGCCCGAATGAAGCGGGGAAGGGCCCTTCTGTGCCTTGGGTAATCTTAATTAGTTAAGAGGCTACATTGAATTATGAGAACTGGTACATTAAGGTTGGTGTGCTTCAGAGTGTTTGCATAGCTGTAGGTTAGGGATAATCGCTACCTGGGCTTGTTTTTGTTATCAGGCCTCACCCGCTTCATCACGCAGGCCCAAGCATATTTTAACACAATGCAAGAGTATGAGTTGTTGAGTGCCATGTTGTTCACAGTCATGAACCAGCTATTAATATTATTTTTATCATATGATTTTTACCACATGGTTCAACAGATTGGCACCACACCTTATCACGTTTTCACTCTACAAATAACTTTTTTCCATATAATTAAATAATTAATTTGTTGATGCTCTGCATCTTGTCCCTACTTAAACAATGTAAAAAAATAGGTGAGCAAGCCGGGGTCCGATAGCAGATAAGTAGATAGGGATCAAGCAGAAGCGTAGCCAGTAAACAAGCCAAAGGTTGGTAACTAATGGTAGCAAAGATACGGATGGCAGAAGGAGAGACAAAAGCAAGATATTGCCTGGGGAGAGCATAATAATCTGGAAAACCGGAAGTGCAGAGACACAGCTTAAATCAGGAAGTTGACGGGAGTAGCAAAGAATTCAAGGTTCAAGACAAATAAGATTCAAGGCAGGATCATTCAAGGAATTGTCCAGGTAACTGTTCAGTATTCCACGTGGCTCAGCAAGCAGGGTCATTGCTGGACATAGCAGAGGTCCCAGATTCAAGTCCAGGCCCTGACATAAGCATTTTTTTTTTCAAAATGTTTTTATTGGGTTAAAGAGATATACAAAGACATATTAACAGATTATTGTCAGTCATTTTCACAGTAACTGCACGATATCAATACAAACGAAAGTTTGAAAGTAGCATACACGTCAATAAGCTAGAACAGTTGAAGAACCGCATTAAAGTATTTAAAAGACAACACAAAAACAACTAACATTGTGGGGTTTCTGAGCAGACAGTTAGTACACGATATCCCTAACTAAAGAGAATCGTGGGACACTTAGAAGCAGACAAGGTCTGGTCAAAACATGCACTTCACTAGCATATATATTAGAAAAAACTGGATGGATCTGACGCTAACCCCTGGTAACTTAGTAATAGAACAAATATCGGGGGAGGGGGTGAGGTGTGCAACCAGGGAGGCACAGGGGGGGGGGGGTGACTTGCAGGCTGTGGAAGATGCATCGTCCTAGGAGGGGGGGGTTCCAAAAGTGTCCCCCAAGTTTGGAGATGGTGGAAGAAATGACTTCAAGGAGTGTCGATGTGAGTTACGAGTCCTCAGGGATTGGCTCGTTATACGAGAAGGAAAGGCTTCGGAGATCCTGTTGGTCCTCTAGGGAGAGGACAGTGGAGAGAAACATTTGCCATCTGGTGAGGAAACAAGTTCTGGATTTAGGATCCTTGAAATCCACGAGGAGGCGTTCTCTGTAGAGGAGATTGAGACAGTTCTTTGTAATTTGGGTAATTGGCGGACCTTGAGGAGAAATTCAATGTCTGAGTATGAGTCTCCTTGCAATGAGAAGACACAGTAGGATCCAATCTTTTGAGGGAGAGAGGGGGGGGGGGTCCCCCTGAGGAGGCGGTACTTTAGCTGGAGAGGATGACCATGGTAGCAGAATGGGGTCCCAATAGCCAAAAATTAGGAGAAGGGGGTCTTTGGGGAGAGACAGTAACGTTACTTTGAATATGAATAGAATAACTTGATCCCAAAAAGAGGAGATGATGGGGCAGGACCAAAGGCGATGAGAGAGAGATGGTTTGGTAGCAGAGCAAAGTGGGCACTTGACTCCCTCCATATTGGATTTTGAAGCTCGGTGAGTAATTTTAAGCTGAGTTTCCCTCCACGTTTCATTGGGAGTCAGGCGTATGACTGTTTGAAAGACAGATAGAATCTTTTAAGTGATGTTAGGATCGGGGAAATCTTTGCCCCAGTTGGCGATAGAAGATGAGGCAGGAGAAGGGGAGGAGTCACCTAGTAGGGGTTTATAGATGTCTGAAATAGTGAAAAGACCATCATGTAGCAGACGATCCAAGAAGCTCGGTTGAAATCGCAGGGAAGATTTTTTGCAGGTGCTGGAGATAAAGCTGATACATTGATTGTGAAAGAACCTGTGTGACGAAGGCAAGGAGAACTGAGTAGACACTGAGGAGAAGGAGGAGGGTTTCCCTGTCTTGGGGTCACATAGAGATGCGAAGGTCGCCAAACCATGTTCCTTCCATAGTTTAAAGGGTTCGCTGAGAATACCAGGGAGAAAACCGGGGTTCCCTTGGATGGGTAGGTGGGGGAGATGGAAGCTGGGAGCTTTAGGATTTTTCTGGTTTCCCTCCAGGCTAAGGCAGTGTCGCGTAGGATGAGATTGTGTTGAAGAGGGAGGGGGACAGCTTTCCACCTGCAATGAAGAAGGGCCGCTAAGGAGTAGGGTTGGGCCATTTCGGACTCCAGTCCATAGTTGGAGTGACGGGATTTTTGACCTAGCCAGTCGAGGCTAGTTCTGAGCAAACAAGCAAGGTTATACAATCTAATGTGCGGTAGGCTAATACCCCCCTCGCTCCTGGGAAGGTGCAGTTTTTTTGAAGGCTATGCGTGGTCTTTTGCCGTGCCAGAGGAATTTGGAAATTTTTGAATTGAGAGCCGATATGTCTTTGTGTTTTAGTAGTAGCGGAATGGTTTGTAGAGGATACAATAGTCTGGCAAAGCTTATCATTTTGACAAGGTGGCACCTTCCCATTAGCGATAAGGGGAGATCCATCCAGTTAGATAATTCCTGAGACAGTTTGTTAAAGAGAGGGGGGTAGTTAAGGTGATAAAGAGAAGAGGGTAATTTTCCAATCTTGATTCCTAGATAGGTGATATGTGATGTGGAAACGCGAAAAAGAGAGTGCTGTAACCAGGGGGGTTTGGAGTGACCGCCGATGGGGAGAATTTCGCTTTTGGAGTAGTTGATACGGAGTCCTGAGCAGGTTCTAAATTTGTCGAAAATATATTTGATGGTCATGATATCAGTTGGGGGTTAGATGTAAAGATCAGGACATCGTCTGCAAAAAGCGATGCACGCAGTTCCGTAGACCCTATAGTGATACCTCGAAGGGGAGCATTATGAGAAAGGAACCTGGAGAGGGGTTCCAGGGCTATGTTAAACAATAATGGGGATAAGGGGCATCCCTGTCTGGTCCCTTTGTGAAGGCGAAAGTCTTCAGAGAGAAGACCCGCTGCGACTAGCCTAGCTCAGGGCGAAGTATACATAGAGTTTACTAGGTGACAAAAGGGGCCGGAAAATCCTATCTTGGATAATGTGAGTGAGAGCCAATCGAAGCTGATGTTGTCGAAAGCTTTTTCGGCGTCAAGGGTAATTATGGCATAGTCACCTTTGGGATCTTGTTTGGCTTGTTCGAGTGCTAGGAGCGCCTTACGAATGTTTAGGGTGGCCGTGCGACCTTTTATGAAACCAGATTGTGCAGGGTGGATGAGATCTGGGAGAATTAGTGAAAGTCTGGAAGCCACTATTTTTGAAAGGATTTTAACATCTAGGTTGAGTAACGAAATAGACCTATATGAGCCTGGATCTAACGGGTCTTTGCCCTTTTTTGCAAGAAGCTTAATGATTGCCTGACTGCCTGAAGGGAGGTAAGGGCCACCAGCCCGGCGTATACAGAGTGGAGCATGGGAATCGCTATGTCAGGAATAATTTTATAAAATTCGCTAGTAAGGCCATCGGGGCCAGGGGCTTTTGATGGTCGAAGATTTTTAATGGCGTCTGAAATTTCGTCCGTGGAGATGGGGGCATTAAGGGAAGCTAGCTGGGTGGAGGAAATGGTAGGGAGGTGCATTTTATCTAGGAAGGATTGCGCTGCTTCTTTGTTAATAGGGTCTGGACCATAAAGAGTCATGTAAAATTTTAGCATGGTTTTATTTATAGTCGGAGGGGTGGATTGTACTGTCCCCAGGTGATCCCTGAGGGAGGTGATGTGGGTCGGACGGGAGACACCTTTGCAGAGCTTAGAAAGGAGTTTCCCAGATTTGTTTCCGAATTTGTGGAGGGTGGCGTCAAGGTGAGCTTTTTTGGTGAGTTCAAGTGTAGATGCCCAGGCGTCGAAGGAAGATTTTGCTGCCCCCCAATCGTCACTGTCAGCGGGGGATGAGGAGGTGGCTAGTTTGAGTTGCGCATTGTGAAGTCTCGTACTGGCAAGTTTGAATTTAGATAGGGCAGTTTTTGGTGGAAGCATAGGATATAATTCTACCCATCAGAAGCGCTTTGCCGGCGTCCCAAAGGAGATTTGGGTTGCCTCCCAGGCATTGGCTGAATAATATTCTTCCCAGGAACGTACTAGATAATTTCTAAAGTCAGCATTGTTATTAAGGAACGAGGGAAAGCGCCAAAGGTTGGGGTGTGGAGGGAGATCTAGTTGATCCAGGGTGAGAGTGATTGGAGCATGGTCGGAGATGGCAATGTCTTCTATCTCGGAGTCGGATATGAAGGGGATAATATTATCGGAACCAAAAAAATAGTCGATCCTAGTAAAGATTTTGTGGGGGTTAGAGTAAAAGGTAAAGGCTCTATCTGTTGGATGGGATAGGCGCCACAAGTCTGAGAGATGTAGGGAGTCTATAGTAGATGCAAATAGTGTGGGGGTGTAGAGAGAGAGGTTCGCAGGAGAAGATTTAGGTGAGGACTAGGGATGGGCCCGGTGCTCGATGCGAACCCACGTTCGCATCGAGCACCGGGCGTTCGCTCGCTCGGCGAGCCCAGAACTATTTTGGCCGCTCGCATCACGTTCGTGTGGTGCGCGCGGCCCCGCAATGCATTGCGGCCGGCGCGGCCGGCGCAGTGCATTGCTGGCTGATGATTGGCCAAGCATGCACTGTGACCCCGCATGCTTGGCCAATCACAGCCCCGGAATTTCGAAGAGCCATAATTGGCTACAGGCAGGACGCCTGTAGCCAATTACAGCTCAGGGGCTGTAGTACACGCCCCCCCCTATAAAAGGCCGCCACGCCGTCTGCGCCGGTCACATGCTGTTCCGGCGCAGATTGAGCAGGCTAGATCTGTGACACTCTGCTGCATTTAGTTAGTTAGAGAGATTTACTTACAGAGATTGAGTTAGATAGATTCAGTTACAAAGATTGATTAAGAAAGAGGGGCTTGTAGTGTGTTCGTGGCAGGCAGGCAGAGCTCCTATATTTTGTTCCCAGAAGCACCTATAGGACTTGTAGTGTGTTCGTGGCAGGCAGGCAGAGCTCCTATATTTTGTTTCCAGAAGCACCTATAGGACTTGTAGTGTGTTAGTGGCAGGCAGGCAGAGCTCCTATATTTTGTTACCAGAAGCACCTATAGGACTTGTAGTGTGTTCGTGGCAGGCAGGCAGAGCTCCTATATTTTGTTACCAGAAGCACCTATAGGACTTGTAGTGTGTTCGTGGCAGGCAGGCAGAGCTCCTATATTTTGTTCCCAGAAGCACCTATAGGACTTGTAGTGTGTTCGTGGCAGGCAGGCAGAGCTCCTATATTTTGTTCCCAGAAGCACCTATAGGACTTGTAGTGTGTTCGTGGCAGGCAGGCAGAGCTCCTATATTTTGTTCCCAGAAGCACCTATAGGACTTGAAGTGTGTTAGTCCCATCACACAGACCTACATTTTCTTCCCAGAAGCACCTATAGGACTTGAAGTGTGTTAGTCCCATCACACAGAGATCATATATTTTGTTCCCAGAAGCACCTATAGGACTTGAAGTGTGTTAGTCCCATTACACACAGACCTACATTTTCTTCCCAGAAGCACCTATAGGACTTGAAGTGTGTTAGTCCCATTACACACAGACCTACATTTTCTTCCCAGAAGCACCTATAGGAATTGAAGTGTGTTAGTCCCATCACACAGAGATCATATATTTTGTTCCCAGAAGCACCTATAGGACTTGAAGTGTGTTAGTCCCATTACACACAGACCTACATTTTCTTCCCAGAAGCACCTATAGGACTTGAAGTGTGTTAGTCCCATCACACAGAGATCATATATTTTGTTCCCAGAAGCACCTATAGGACTTGAAGTGTGTTAGTCCCATTACACACAGACCTACATTTTCTTCCCAGAAGCACCTATAGGACTTGAAGTGTGTTAGTCCCATCACACAGAGATCATATATTTTGTTCCCAGAAGCACCTATAGGACTTGAAGTGTGTTAGTCCCATTACACACAGACCTACATTTTCTTCCCAGAAGCACCTATAGGACTTGAAGTGTGTTAGTCCCATCACACAGAGATCATATATTTTGTTCCCAGAAGCACCTATAGGACTTGAAGTGTGTTAGTCCCATTACACACAGACCTACATTTTCTTCCCAGAAGCACCTATAGGACTTGAAGTGTGTTAGTCCCATCACACAGACCTTTATTTCCTTCCCAGAAGCACCTATAGGACTTGAAGTGTGTTAGTCCCATCACACAGAGATCATATATTTTGTTCCCAGAAGCACCTATAGGACTTGAAGTGTGTTAGTCCCATCACACAGACCTTTATTTCCTTCCCAGAAGCACCTATAGGACTTGAAGTGTGTTAGTCCCATTACACACAGACCTACATTTTCTTCCCAGAAGCACCTATAGGACTTGAAGTGTGTTAGTCCCATCACACAGAGATCATATATTTTGTTCCCAGAAGCACCTATAGGACTTGAAGTGTGTTAGTCCCATTACACACAGACCTACATTTTCTTCCCAGAAGCACCTATAGGACTTGAAGTGTGTTAGTCCCATCACACAGAGATCATATATTTTGTTCCCAGAAGCACCTATAGGACTTGAAGTGTGTTAGTCCCATTACACACAGACCTACATTTTCTTCCCAGAAGCACCTATAGGACTTGAAGTGTGCTAGTCCCATCACACAGACCTTTATTTCCTTCCCAGAAGCACCTATAGGACTTGAAGTGTGTTAGTCCCATTACACACAGACCTACATTTTCTTCCCAGAAGCACCTATAGGACTTGAAGTGTGTTAGTCCCATCACACAGAGATCATATATTTTGTTCCCAGAAGCACCTATAGGACTTGAAGTGTGTTAGTCCCATTACACACAGACCTACATTTTCTTCCCAGAAGCACCTATAGGACTTAAAGTGTGTTAGTCCCATCACACAGAGATCATATATTTTGTTCCCAGAAGCACCTATAGGACTTGAAGTGTGTTAGTCCCATTACACACAGACCTACATTTTCTTCCCAGAAGCACCTATAGGACTTGAAGTGTGTTAGTCCCATCACACAGACCTTTATTTCCTTCCCAGAAGCACCTATAGGACTTGAAGTGTGTTAGTCCCATTACACACAGACCTACATTTTCTTCCCAGAAGCACCTATAGGACTTGAAGTGTGTTAGTCCCATCACACAGAGATCATATATTTTGTTCCCAGAAGCACCTATAGGACTTGAAGTGTGTTAGTCCCATTACACACAGACCTACATTTTCTTCCCAGAAGCACCTATAGGACTTGAAGTGTGTTAGTCCCATCACACAGAGATCATATATTTTGTTCTCAGAAGCACCTATAGGACTTGAAGTGTGTTAGTCCCATCACACAGAGATCATATATTTTGTTCCCAGAAGCACCTATAGGACTTGAAGTGTGTTAGTCCCATCACACAGACCTTTATTTCCTTCCCAGAAGCACCTATAGGACTTGAAGTGTGTTAGTCCCATTACACACAGACCTACATTTTCTTCCCAGAAGCACCTATAGGACTTGAAGTGTGTTAGTCCCATCACACAGAGATCATATATTTTGTTCTCAGAAGCACCTATAGGACTTGAAGTGTGTTAGTCCCATCACACAGAGATCATATATTTTGTTCCCAGAAGCACCTATAGGACTTGAAGTGTGTTAGTCCCATCACACAGACCTCTATTTTCTTCCCAGAAGCACCTATAGGACTTGAAGTGTGTTAGTCCCATTACACACAGACCTACATTTTCTTCTCAGAAGCACCTATAGGACTTGAAGTGTGTTAGTCCCATCACACAGAGCTCCTCTATTTTCTTCTCAGCAGCACCCACAGGACTTCTAGTGTGTTAGTGGCATCACACAGAGCTCCTCTATTTTCTTTGCAGAAGCACCCACAGGACTTCTAGTGTGTTAGTGGCATCACACAGAGCTCCTCTATTTTCTTTGCATAAGCACCCACAGGACTTCTAGTGTGTTAGTGGCATCACACAGAGTTCCTCTATTTTCTTTGCATAAGCACCCACATGACTTCTAGTGTGTTAGTGGCATCACACAGAGCTCCTCTATTTTCTTTGCATAAGCACCCACAGGACTTCTAGTGTGTTAGTGGCATCACACAGAGTTCCTCTATTTTCTTTGCATAAGCACCCACAGGACTTCTAGTGTGTTAGTGGCATCACACAGAGCTCCTCTATTTTCTTTGCAGAAGCACCCACAGGACTTCTAGTGTGTTAGTGGCATCACACAGAGCTCCTCTATTTTCTTTGCAGAAGCACCCACAGGACTTCTAGTGTGTTAGTGGCATCACACAGAGCTCCTCTATTTTCTTTGCAGAAGCACCCATAGGACTTCTAGTGTGTTAGTGGCATCACACAGAGCTCCTATATTTTCTTCTCAGCAGCACCCACAGGACTTCTAGTGTGTTAGTGGCATCACACAGAGCTCCTCTATTTTCTTTGCAGAAGCACCCACAGGACTTCTAGTGTGTTAGTGGCATCACACAGAGCTCCTCTATTTTCTTTGCATAAGCACCCACAGGACTTCTAGTGTGTTAGTGGCATCACACAGAGCTCCTCTATTTTCTTTGCAGAAGCACCCACAGGACTTCTAGTGTGTTAGTGGCATCACACAGAGCTCCTCTATTTTCTTTGCATAAGCACCCACAGGACTTCTAGTGTGTTAGTGGCATCACACAGAGCTCCTCTATTTTCTTTGCAGAAGCACCCATAGGACTTCTAGTGTGTTAGTGGCATCACACAGAGCTCCTATATTTTCTTCGCAGAAGCACCCACAGGACTTCTAGTGTGTTAGTGGCATCACACAGAGCTCCTATATATTCTTCTCAGCAGCACCCACAGGACTACCGACTACAATGGCTGGAAGACCACCAAGGGGAGGCAGAGCGTGCAGAGCCAAGAACACAGGGCAGGCAGGCTCTGTTTCTAGTGGACGTGGCCGTGGACGTGGACGTGGTCGTGCATCGTCATCAGCACGTGGCCATGGGACACGCGCGTCTTTGTTTTCGGCAGCTGGACATGTGGAGCCGCATCATGCTGAAGGCTTGGTAGAATGGATGACCAAGCCCTCCTCATCCTCCTCATCCTCTCTCACCCAGGCTCAGGGTACTGACAGAGCATCATCAGCCACCCCTTCCCTAGACCCACCATGTCCTCCTGAGGAGTCCCCCGAACTCTTTGAGCACAGTGTTGGGTACATGCTCCAGGAGGATGCCCAACGATTCGAAGGCTCGGATGATGATACCCAGCTTGAGGAATCTGGCAGTACTGTTCCACCAGCTGCAGCTTACTGCCAGGTTTGCTCTAGTGGTGAAGAGGGAGGGGATGATGAGGTCACTGACTCCACGTGGGTGCCTGAAGGGAGAGAGGATGAGGAGGAGGACGAGGAGGAGGAGGATGCGGCGTCACATGTCCAACGAGGCAGGATGCCCCCTGGAGGCCAGGTAGAGGCCAGCACAGCAACTGTACAACACCGCAGAGCTCCGCCTGTGCAGGGCGCTGCCTCTGCACGTTATCAGAAAAGTTCTTTGGTGTGGGCCTTTTTTGAGACGAGTGCAGCAGATCGCACCACTGCTATTTGCAATATTTGTCTCAAGCGTATCTCGCGTGGCCAAAACATCAGCCGCTTGGGCACCACAAGCATGACCAGACATATGGCGACCTGCCATGCAGCTCGTTGGCAGGCACACATAAAAGACCCACACCAAAGAACTAAGCGGACCTCTCCTTGCTCCTCCTCAGCTGGGATCTCCATCCCCACTACACCTTCAGTCCTCTCTGAAAGCTGCTCTGAGAGGACTGAAGGTGTAGAATTAGGTGTGTCACAACCAAGTACTTGCAGTACACCGACGTCCGATTGCAGCAGGCAAATTTCCCTGCCCCAGCTGCTGGACCGTAGAAAGAAGTACACTCCCAGCCATCCACATGCCCAGCGGTTGAATGCTAGCCTGGCTAAATTGCTAGCACTTCAACTGCTGCCTTTTCAGTTGGTAGACTCGGCCCCCTTCCGTGAGTTTGTTCAATGTGCGGTTCCTCAGTGGCAGGTTCCCAAACGCCACTTTTTCTCGCGGAAGGCGATTCCGTCTCTCTACCGGCATGTGGAGGGCAATGTCCATGCCTCGCTGGACAGGGCGGTCAGCGGTAAGGTGCATATTACCGCTGACTCATGGTCCAGCAGGCATGGACAGGGACGGTACCTTTCTTTCACGGCCCATTGGGTCACTCTATTGGCAGCTGGGAGGGATGCAGGACAAGGTGCAGTAGTGTTGGAGGTTGTTCCGCCACCACGCCTCCAAAACGCGACTACTGCTACTGGTTGTGACACACCTCTCTCCTCCACCCCCTCCTCTTCTTCTTCCTCCAGTGCTCTGTCCTTGGAACCAGCGGTGCTCCGTAGGCGTACAAGGGGCTACGCAAGTACGCAGGCAAAAAGATGCCATGCCGTGCTTGCGCTGGTGTGTTTGGGGGACAGGAGCCACACTGGGCCAGAGGTTCTGGCAGCTCTGCAGGGGCAGGCCGAGAGGTGGTTGACGCCACGTCAGCTTAAGCCAGGAATGGTCGTTTCTGACAATGGCACCAACCTCCTCTCTGCCCTGCGACAGGGGCAGCTCACCCATGTGCCCTGCATGGCTCACGTCCTCAACCTGGTGGTGCAGCGGTTCTTGGGCAGGTTCCCAGGCTTACAGGATGTCCTGAGGCAGGCCAGGAAAGTCTGTGTGCATTTCCGCCGATCTTATAATGCCAGTGCTCGGCTGACTGAGCTGCAAAAGGAGCTGAACCTGCCCAAGAACCGCCTAATATGTGACATGCCCACCAGGTGGAACTCAACGTTGGCCATGCTGCAGCGACTGCACACGCAGCAGAGGGCCATCAATGAGTACCTTTGCGACTACGGCACCAGGACAGGGTCAGGGGAGCTTGGTTTTTTTTCCCCACGTCAGTGGAGCATGATCAGGGATGCATGCACTGTCCTCTCACCATTTAAGGAGGCCACGAGGATGGTGAGCAGTGACAGTGCATGCATCAGTGACACTGTCCCTCTTGTCCACCTGTTGGAGCATACGCTGCGTGGGATAATGGACAGGGCACTTGAGGCAGAACAGAGGCAGGAAGAGGAGGACTTCCTTGCCTCTCAAGGCCCCCTTTATCCGGACAGTGTTCCTTCTGTCCCACCCATCACACAGGAAGAGGAGGAGGAGGAGGAGGAGGAGGAGGAGGAGGATTGTGTGAGCATGGAGGTGGAGCCTGGCACTCAGCATCAGCAGCAGCAGTCTTTTAGGGATGATGTACAGTCCCAACAAACCAGTGGACTTGTACGTGGCTGGGAGGAGGTGGCTGGCGATCATGTCATCCTCAGTGACCCAGAAGACTCCGGACCGAATGCCTCAGCTAACCTACGCTGCATGGCCTCCCTGATCCTGCAAAGCCTGCGGAAGGATCCTCGTGTTCTTCGGATCAAGGAGAGGGACCATTACTGGCTGGCCACTCTCCTTGATCCGCGGTACAAGGGTAAGGTTGCGGACCTTATCTTGCCGTCGCAGAGGGAGCAGAGGATGAGACATCTCAGGGAGGCCTTGCAGAAAGGTCTGTGCAACGCGTTCCCAGAAACTGGGAGGCTACAAACTCCTGGTCCTGGGCGACGAGTTGCTGAGGCTTCGGTCAGTGGCAGAAGGAGCGGTGGGGAAGGTGGACGTCTGACCGATGCGTTCAGACAATTTTTTTTAGTCCGCAGCCCCAAGGTATGATCGGTTCCAGCAACCATCGCCAGCGTCTGATATACATGGTGCAGGAATACCTTGGGGCAAGGTCAGACTTGGACACCTTTCCCACCGAAAATCCTCTGGCTTACTGGGTCCTGAGGATGGATCACTGGCCTGAGCTTGCACAGTATGCAATTGAGCTACTGGCCTGTCCTGCCTCCAGCGTTCTTTCCGAACGCACATTCAGTGCTGCTGGAGGATTTGTGACTGATCATAGGGTGCGCCTGTCCACCGCCTCGGTTGATCGACTGACATTCATCAAAATGAATCAGTCTTGGATCACCACCAGCTACCAGGCACCTGAGGCGGATATAACCGAATAATTTTTAATGTCACATCCCTTCAAGACTGCCTATGCTGATGCTGAGTGACTGTCCTCTTATGTTCACTGACTATCCTCTTCCTCCTCCTCAATGATCCATGCCACCACACCAGTGCCTAAGGCACAATTTTTCAGCCCCTGTTTAACAGGGGCGTGTACTTACAATTTTTTAAAAAAATGCTTCGCAACACGTGTGACTGCTGTGCTCCAAGTACAGTCTCTGTGAGGGCCGTGTTGCAGTGTTGTGGCACCAGCACCAGTGCCTAAGGCACAATTTTTCAGCCCCTGTTTAACAGGGGCGGGTACTTACAATTTTTTAAAAAAATGCTTCGCAACACGTGTGACTGCTGTGCTCCAAGTACAGTCTCTGTGAGGGCCGTGTTGCAGTGTTGTGGCACCAGCACCAGTGCCTAAGGCACAATTTTTCAGCCCCTGTTTAACAGGGGCGGGTACTTACAATTTTTTAAAAAAATGCTTCGCAACACGTGTGACTGCTGTGCTCCAAGTACAGTATCTGTGAGGGCCGGGTTGCAGTGTTGTGGCACCAGCACCAGTGCCTAAGGCACAATTTTTCAGCCCCTGTTTAACAGGGGCGTGTACTTACAATTTTTTAAAAAAATGCTTCGCAACACGTGTGACTGCTGTGCTCCAAGTACAGTCTCTGTGAGGGCCGTGTTGCAGTGTTGTGGCACCAGCACCAGTGCCTAAGGCACAATTTTTCAGCCCCTGTTTAACAGGGGCGGGTACTTACAATTTTTTAAAAAAATGCTTCGCAACACGTGTGACTGCTGTGCTCCAAGTACAGTCTCTGTGAGGGGTTGCAGTGTTGTGGCACCAGCACCAGTGCCTAAGGCACAATTTTTCAGCCCCTGTTTAACAGGGGCGGGTAATTACAAATCTTGATCTAATAGTTCACAGCAGGGCCCATTCCTGCGCCCACCAAGAGTAACTATGAGGGCCTGCAGTCTTGTGGCAACACCGTCCACCACCACCGCCAAAGGCCCAATTTTTCTGCCCTGTTCATCAGGTGCTTGCAATTACAAATCTTGATCTAATAACTCACAGCAGGGCCCATTCCTGCGCCCACCAAGAGTAACTATGAGGGCCTACAGTCTTGTGGCAACACCGTCCACCACCACCGCCAAAGGCCCAATTTTTCTGCCCTGTTCATCAGGTGCTTGCAATTACAAATCTTGATCTAATAACTCACAGCAGGGCCCATTCCTGCGCCCACCAAGAGTAACTGTGAGAGCTTACAGTCTTGTGGCAAAACCGTCCACCACCACCACCACCACCCCCAATTTTTCTGCCCTGTTCAACAGGTGCATGCAATTACAAATCTTGATCTATTAACTCACAGCAGGGCCCATTCCTGTGCCCACCAGTCTTGTGGCTACACCAACATCTAATAGGGCAAATTTCTGCAGAGTATATACGCCAGGCCCCTACTTTCAAACATCCAACTTACAAACGACTCCTACTTGCAAATGGAAAGAGAAAACAGGAAGTGAGAGGAAATCTACCCCTAGGAAGGGAAATTCTATCCTGTTAGATTTAATTTGGGAAAAAGGTATCTCCTCTCTACTGATACTTTATCACCAATCCTTGTTTCAATTAAAACCCCACTTTTTCCAAAAACATTTGTCATTGGGACGGAAAGTTAGGTGACATGTTCTGAACAGATGTGCAAAGACAGCAAATGTTACAGGGGTGATAACCCCTCCCTATGTTCTCCAAAAAGCTTAAAAATAGATTTTTTTGGGATGGAGCTACACTTCATAATGTACCTGTTCAGATTCTACTTAAGAACAAACCTAAAGCCGCAAGTGGTTTTAAATGGCTTCTTTTTTTCCTTTACAAATGTCATTTTGTGCAAGGACAGTTCTAAACACGGGAAACACATGCCACTTCACAGGCATACTTTAGACACCCCCCAGGTACCATATTTAAAGGAAAATTTCACTTTTTTTTTTTTCACTTTATGCATCATTAAAATGACTGCTCCCGAAAAAACGTTAGTTTTTAAAAGTTCTTTTTGCATTGATATATGTCCCCTGGGGCAGGACCCGGGTCCCCAAACCTGTTTTATGACATTAACATGCATATTGGCCGTTGTAATTAGCACTTTTGATTTCGAACGTTCGCGTCCATTATAACGTATAGGGTTCGAAAATTCGCGCGAACTTTCGGTCGGTTCGAAGGTTCTGGTGCGAACCGAACCCGGGGGTGTTCGGCTCATCCCTAGTGAGGACCTGTCGTCAGTCAAGTGTATGATGTCGTTGAAATCTCCCCCGATCAGGTGAGGTAGATGGGTAGGGGTCAGGAGGTTCTTGGAAAGTTGAGAGTAAAAGGATTTTGATGGGTTATTGAGAGCATAAGCGTTGGATATTAGAAACTCTTTAGAGCCGAGTTGAACTCGGGTCGAAATAAAACGCCCTTGGTCATCCGTGTCGGAGGAGAGGACGGAGCATGGGAGATTTCTATGGATTAGCAGGAGGACCCCAGCTTTACGCCCCACTGCTCCTGAACCCAGGACTGTCCCCACCCACAGTTTCTGCATGCAGTGAAAGTCGGAGGGGTGGAGATGGGTTTCCTGTAGTAGTGCTATGTCGGCTTTTAGCCGTTTTAGGTGGCGAAGGATCTTCATCCTCTTGTGGGGAGAACGGAGACCCTTCACATTCCATGATATTACCCTAAGAGGTTTTGATCAGGAAGATAATTTAGAGGAATCCTGAATGTAGTGAAGAGATAAAATGGGTGCAAGGGACTCAGAAGAATTTCAGAGTTACAAGGGTAGTGTGATCTGCTAGCTTTTACGTGGACGATGCAGGGGATTGTGTAAAAAGGGGGGTGAAGGAAGGGGAGAAGGGAAAAGGGGGGACAAACCTGAAAAAAATAGAACCAAACAATACCTAGTCGTGGGCTTCACTTTTTTCCGCATGAAACTCACTGTGCAAACGGCTCCCCATACAGGACCCTAATAGAGGGAGGGGTGTAGATCGGAAGTGCCTGCGAGCCCTGGGATTACTGGCACGAGTATCGAGGGGCCCGGGTCATTATGAATAGGATGGTGAGGAGTTTGCACAGCAGGTTCATATTGAAAAAGGAATTAGAGGAGTACATTTGTAATTTGCTTAGCAGAAGCGTTAGCTCATATTTTTTGCATTCAAACCAGTTATACAGTCATTATAACAAAAAAACAAGATTTAGGCCGTTAGTAGCCTATAGAAACTATCTTCTTGTAGGCCTGTCACTCGTCATGCAGAACACTAGTGAGGCCAGGTAGAATAAACAAATAAAAAAAAGAAAAAAAGATGCAAAAACAAAGAGTAATGTCACATATATGTAGGTTTCCAGTGAATTTTGGTGTCTGAGCTGGATGACACGGGTGGGAAGCAGCATAGCGTTCATCGGGACCCATAAATTGGGAATTAATTGGGAGCTGGTGATATGCGATTACAGTGTAAAACCTGCAGCAGGGTAGGGCAGGTCGCGAGAGTGAGAAAAGAGAAAAAATTAAAAAAATAAATAAGAGAGTATACGACCTGCATGGGAAGAGAAGATGGCTGTTTGGCTGGATTAGGACTTCAGCGCAGGGCGTTTCTATTACGATGGTCCGGAGCAGAGGATCTGAAGCGTTTAGGGGAGTCTTTGCGTGGGCTCCTTTGTTCCAGTGAGCGGAGACCGGTGGTAGACTTGGAGGGCCTCTGGTGGAGAGCGTCTGGGCGGAGAGACCGGACAAAAGATTCTGCTTCGGAGGGATCTTGGAAGGAGAGCTGTTCCCCATTGGGCGATTTAAGTCGAAGAGTGGCTGGAAATGCCAGAGTGAATTTTATTTGTTGCTTGAAGAGTTCAGAACAAAATCGGTTGGAAGGCTTTCCTTTTCTTAGAGACTTCTATGGAGTAGTCAGCGAAAATTATGATTTTTACCCCATCTATTTGAAGAGCCGGTGATTGCCGGACTTTTTGAAGTATAGTGGATTTATCTGCATAGTTGAGATACTTGGCGATGATTGGACGTGGAGATTTGCGTTCGGGCTTAAGGGACCCCATCCTGTGAGCGAGTGCCACCATGACCGGGCCTGGGATGCCCATTGCTTCGGGGACACGTTTTGAGCAGAATTCTGTAAGGGCAGCAGAGGGTAGCGATTCGGGAACGCCAACAAATCGCAGGTTGCTCCGTCTGGACCTATTTTCCAAATCTTCCAATTTCTGAATAATATATTGGTTAGTTTTGTCTTGGGAATGCTCTGAGGCTTGTGCTTGATAGAGTTTATCTTCCACTTCAGATAAGCGGTGTTCGAGCTCATTTAGCCTGCTAGTGTGTTCAGACAGCTGGGCCTTGATCTGCTTCATACCCGCATTTACTGCGTTTTCTACAGAGGCTGCGATCATAGGAGTTAGGAGTGCAGCTACTGCCTCTGCTATGCGTTTTGTTTGGCCATCATCCCCGGGGGGGTACTAGTGTTGCTGACCTCTGTGGTGTTGTAGAGGGACAGTGGTAGAGCTGGGCCCTGTGGTACTAGAGGTGGAGAGGGCGATGTTGCAGAGGGCGATGGTGCCTGTGAGGGGCAATCACTAACCTCCATGGCTCCTGGCTGTGTGAGCGCCATTGCATGCGAGAGGGCCGGAACCGTGTAGGCCGAAGCCGGGGGCTCGATTTGCGGCCTGTCCGACGGGGCCGTCACGGCCGCGTACGACCGGACCCCGTTTTTTTCTACAAATCGGTCCATTGAGACCGTGGGGAGGTGGGGGACCCTCGGTGGCGGCAGGTGAGGCGATCGGGCCGTACAGGCCGGTTTAATAGGCAGGATTCAGGGCCTGGAATGGGAGCTGAGGTGAGACGCAGCTACCTCATGCGGCGCCGGAACCGGAAGTCGACATAAGCATTTATATTATCCAGATCATTTTCTAAGCCTTACTACTGCCTGAATAAAGCAGAATGATGGTATTGGGTCCTAAAGCAACTACCATGTCTCATTCTCATGCACGCTTTGGTCTCAACAGGAAAGGTATTGTCAATGAGGGAATTCAATTTATCAATTGAGGATGATACTATAA
>CM053027.1:296736418-296752441 GCA_028564925.1 Lithobates sylvaticus | reverse complement strand
GCCGTTTACCACGTGATCGCTGACGGAGCGATCACATGTACACAAACCGGCGTCACGTCATGACGCTGGTTCCTCCCTCCCCTCTCTGTACCGATCGGTACAGAGAGGGGAGAAGCGGGAGAGGGGGAGAGACGGGACCAGCGCTGTGGGCTGGATGTGTAGTGCCCACAGCGCTGGTCAATACACTGCCACCACTGTGCAATGCTCTGCCACCACTATGCAATGCTCTGCCACCACTGTGCAATGCTCTGCAACCACTGTGCAATGCTCTGCCACCAACCACTGTGCAATACTCTGCCACCATTGTGCGCATGCGCGGAGTTCCTAAGATGGCCGCTTAGCCAGGAGCTCCGCTCTACCTCAGCTGGACGGAACCCATAAACCGCTTCACAGCACCCCAGAGCGGCGGTAAAAGACACCGCGTATTCCGCAAACGACGGGGCATCACCCCATATGCTCAAAACCGGGATTAGACGCAGTCTGGAGCCACAATTTGAGAGACGGGATCCGGCCGGCGGATCCAAGATGGCGGACGCGTCGAGGCAGCACCAGGCCTACACTGAGGGAAGACTTGAGGAGAGACAGGTAATTACTCCTACTGCCCTAAACTACACAATGGTGACACAGGGTTACCCACAACAGGACCTGTCTCCCTCACAAGCATCCACAGAAGCCCTAATAGGCCGTTCCATGGACGGGCCCTCAGTTTCCCTTGCAGAGCCTCCCACTGCTCACCAAGCTATACCTCTACACTCTGTTCCCTTGTCAGCATCCCTCACTATGGATGAACTCTATTTGAAATTATCAGACCTACTATCCCTAACAGCAGCCAAAATAACAGGAGAGCTTAAACAGGACTTTCAGCACTTAGGCACCAGAATTGACTACATAGAGCACAAGATGGAACAAACTGTTGCCATGACTAACCAAACCTCTGACCACCTACACACAGTACAAGATCAATTGGATATTGCCTTGTCCAGAATTGACGATTTGGAAAATAGGTCAAGAAGGTACAACGTCAGGATCAGAGGACTCCCTGAATCCGTTACCAACATACCGGCTGCGGTACAAAACATGATTCAGGCCCTAATTCCAAATGTGCCTCAGCACCGATTGGAACTAGATAGAGCTCATAGAGCACTGGGACCTCCCAGGAAAGACGGAACCCCAAGAGATGTCATCGCGAAACCGCACTTCTACGCCATCAAAGAAGAAGTGATGAGACAGGCACGCTCAGCTCCCAAAGTCTTATGCCTTGGTCATCCTGTACAATTATTCGCAGATCTCTCTCCCTCCACCATGCAACGCAGACGCTCACTAAAACCCCTACTTCAGGTCCTTTCACAGAAAGACATTAAATACAAGTGGGCCTTCCCATTTGCAGTGAGATTCACAGATAGCGGAAAATCTTATTCTTTCTCGACATTCCCGGAAGGCGAACGGCTGCTACTGCGACTCAAACTTATCTCCCAAGAAACAGAAATGGAGGTCACCTCCAACGTGCCCGGTTCTTCCAAGAGACCAACCCCGACGAGCCCGGTATCACCGCTGTGGAACAAGACCAAAATCAAGAAATCCAAGGAAAATGGCCCACCGTGATGACTAATAAGGGGTCATGAACTGTCATACACCCCTTGGTTCTAATTTGAATCTGATTTTCCTGGACTCAGATACCTGAACGCTGTTCATTTAGAACACAGGCCTTTTTTTTTTTTTTTTTTTTTTTTTTTGTCTCATTTTAGAGTTAATATCTTTGAGACATCTGGTCCCACAGGAATTGGCCGGTCCTGGACCGGTCAATTCTGGGGGATCACGCACCTATACGGTGAACGGGTGCCCCCCCTCCGCACCCCATTAGGGGCGAACGGGGGGCACCTAATGCGAAAACATACATTGTTTGCCTGTCCGCATTTTATATGCCTTTCTTTTTCTAGACGGCTGTGATTCACTTACCTCCTACAATATTAGGGGGTTCTCTGGCTGAGGTAGGCTCCTTGTGCCTCCACCTCACCCTCTGGTTCCTATTGGTATCCGAGGGTGCGACTGTCTGCTCCCTTTGGAAGCAGACATCGTTACCTATACGGTAGTAGCCCCTAGGGGGTGTCTCCACCCCTGGGGACTGTTTTTCTTGTTAGGAGACAATTTTCTTTTATTCCCCACTCTTTCCCCTTTTTCTTTTTTTTCTCCTTTTCCCATGTCCCCCCCTGTGATTTGGTGCCTAATGAGTTTTATCCTTCCAGGACAACTACCTTCATTGTTGGTTTCCAGCTCCCCATCGCCAGGAAGAAGTTATGCTACGTCGTACGGCCAAGCAGACAGGAAACTTCCAAAGGTGAGTGACGAGGTATGCCGAGCTGTCGCCCCCCCCCCACCTAATGGCTGACACACTACAACCACATCTCAAAATAGCCTCCCACAATGTACAAGGCTTGAACTCTCCAGTCAAAAGGAAAAAATTATTTTCACACTACAAATCCCTTAAATTAGATATTTTGTTGATTCAGGAAACTCATTTCCCAATGAGATACAGTCCCAAATTTATACATGCTCACTACCCTCACTTCTACCTTGCCAAGGTGGAGAACAAAACGAGAGGGGTTGCAATTTTTTTGTCGAAATC
The DNA here is from genome assembly GCA_028564925.1 of Lithobates sylvaticus. Lineage (NCBI taxonomy): Eukaryota > Metazoa > Chordata > Amphibia > Anura > Ranidae > Lithobates > Lithobates sylvaticus. The sequence continues at coordinate 296,749,818 of CM053027.1, read as the reverse complement.
GTGTGGCTTTACTTTTTTATCTGAGCACAGAGATGTGGAAGGGAGGTTCCTCTTGGTCAAGGGGACTATAGGAGGTCATATTTACTCCCTAGTATCCTATTACGCCCCAAACAAAGGTCAGGAACAGTTCTTTAAACGGATCCTAAACGAACTCTCTCCTCTATTAGAGGGCACGGTGATTTGGGGGGGAGACTCTAATATAGCTTTCGATCAAACAATGGATAAATCCAAACCGCCCAATACACAGCTCACCAGACCCTCCAGGGCAAGTTTAAGGATAGCAAAACTTTTACATAACAGGGGCTTCATTGATGTGTGGAGAGAATTTAACCCTTCCAAGAGGGATTTCACTCATTATTCATACCCGCATAACACATACGCCAGGATTGACCATATTCTGGTCTTTCCGAATTCGCTACCAGCAATTCTTAAATCTCACATAAGTGATACGGTTCTCTCAGATCACTCACTAGTTATCATGCACATTCAATCCAGCTCACACGCGACGAAACAGGGACAATGGCGCCTAAATGAATCTATACTTTCAGACCCGGTGCAAGTAATGGAATTAAATAAGGCCCTAACTGAGTACTTCACCCTAAATGATGTGGAAGACATTTCTCCAGAGACGCTATGGTCAGCACACAAGGCTGTAATTAGGGGAAAGTTCATACAAATAGGTTCCAAGCTTAAGAAAGAACGCATGAGACAGATAGATAGATTGGAAAACTCGTACAAATCTGCCAAAGCTCAACACAAACGTTGCCCCTCCCCATCCTTACTTGCCCACATTGATAAGCTAAGACTGGAACTTAATCTAGCTCTCACGACGAAAGCTGAAAAATCTATCCGTTGGAATTCGAACAAATTTTACACTCAGATGGGGAAGATAGGACCAATGCTAGCTAATAAATTATCTCCCAGAACTAAATTCTCCTCTTTCCCCAAAATCAGATTAGCAAATCACGGTTTAACGGCCAACCCCGCCAAAATCCTAGATGCCTTCCAAAAATTTTATGCAAAACTATACAGTGCCCCCCCACAATCCCCGAGTATTTCAATCTCTGAATTCATGGACAGTGTACCTATACCAAGATTAATAGACGAACATAGGGAAATCTTAGAAGCCCCTTTTTCGATAGAAGAAGTGACCTCAGTAATCAGAAGCCTCAGGATTGGGTCGGCACCCGGCCCGGACGGGTTGTCGGCTCCCTATTATAAAACCTTCAAGGAACCCCTAGTCCCATATATGGTTAAATTCTTTAATCACTTAACTCAAGGCAACCCCCTAGACCCTCAACTCAACACGGCATACATTACAGTTATTCCTAAGCCTGATAAAAACCCAGAAGAGATGGGGAACTACCGACCCATCTCACTTATCAACTCTGATCTTAAGGTTCTCACAAAAATAATGGCGGTTCGCCTCTCATCCTTTATTAACAAATATATACACAAAGACCAGGTGGGGTTCATTCCGGGCAGGCAAGGTCCCGACCAAATTAGAAGGGCGATAGATATTGTTTCTATTCTTCAATCTAGCTGGGATGGGGGGCCTGCACAACAGGGACTACTGTTATCACTTGATCTTCAAAAGGCTTTCGACTCAGTGTCATGGTCATACCTTTTCCTACTCCTGGAGAAATGGGGCTTCGGCCCCCGCTTTAGAGGGGTGTTTCAATCCCTATACTCAAGCCCCAAAGCCCAAATACGTATACAGGGACATTATTCCAACCCCATACCCATTGCTAGGGGAACTAGACAAGGATGTCCGTTATCCCCGATTATTTTCGCTATGGCGATTGAAACTCTTGCCATAGCGATAAGAATCAACACTGACATCCAAGGGGTCAAATGTGGGGATCGTACTCACAAATGCGGTCTATTTGCAGATGACATGCTCCTATTTTTAACGTCTCCCATCACTTCCCTTCCAAACCTACTCAAAACACTCTCAGATTTCTCTGGGATATCAGGCTTAGGAATAAATTACTCTAAATCACAGGCATTGAATATTTTTCTTCCTCCCTCCACGGTGGCCCTACTTCAAAATTCCTTTCAATTCCAATGGGGAACAGGTTACATCAAATACCTAGGGGTTTCCCTCACGGACAGGATAGAATCCCTTTACAGTAAAAATTATCCCCCACTATTTCAAAAACTAGCGGCCGATCTGAAAACTTGGTCACAATATGAGCTTTCCTGGCTAGGTAGAATTAATTCCATTAAAATGACCCTGCTCCCCAGAATTCTTTATTTCTTTAGGTCTCTTCCAATACACATTCGAAGAGATCATCTCATGACGCTACAAAGTAAAATCCTGAAATTCATATGGGGGACATCGGGATATAGAATCCCCCAACAAACTCTTTATCTACATAGGAAAAAGGGGGGACTGGGATTACCGTTTCTCCCTAAATACTATCAGGCAGCCAGACTAGCCCAATTATCTGCTGTCTACTCATCATCTGAAAAACCAGACTGGGTCTATATGGAGAGGCAAGCAGTACCCCAACACACTTTAGAATATCTATTATGGTGTCCACGAAAACGAAGGCCAGCAATTCTCTCACCTTCCCTATCTCAGTCCTTTGCCCTTTGGGACAAAATTCGTGATAATCCTAACCTAATCTCGGAAGCTAGACCTCTCTCCCATATCTTTGGCAACCCAAACTTCCCACCAGGGATGGTAATTAAGACATTCCAGTGGTGGTTGGATAAGGGACTGTACCGCATTGGACAATATTTCACGAATAAAGGACCTCTCACCCTAAACTTTTGCACTCACAAACTAGAAATGCCTACCTCTGAAAAACCCAGATTTGATCAAATATCACACTTTTTACACGAGATTTGGACAGATAAACCTCTGCCTCCCAAATTTACTGATTACGAACTGTGGTGTGGTCAGGCCGAGGGCCGGAGGGGCGGCATCTCGGTAATATACTCGTCGCTCACACAATCTTCCAATAAATCTACTTACATGTCTAATTGGGAGACTGATCTCCAACAAGAATGGAACTTAGACACCTGGCACCAGGCGGGTTCTAAAGCCTTTAAGGGTATTCTTAATATTTCTTTAGTGGAAGCAAACGTTAAAGTTCTCATGAGATGGTACATGACCCCATCTAGGATAGCTGCAATGTACCCCTCGGCGGACCCTTGCTGTTTCAGAGGGTGTCAGTTGAGGGGAACATTGGTACACATCTGGTGGGAATGCCCAAGAATACGGCCACTATGGGCAAAAATATTCTCCTTAATCACCAAGGTCACAAACTGTTCAGTTCCTAGGACTGCAGCTGTTGCACTCTTGAATGCTAACATTTCGGGCGTTTCCGGGCCCAAGCGAAGGTTGATTCACTTTATTCTATTGGGAGCCAAACTGACCGTTGCAAGGGCCTGGAGACACCCGAAGATTTCCTTCAAAGCAATAGTCAGTAAGATCTCATGGATAATGACCCAGGAGAAGCTAGCCAGTATATTACTGGATACCACTCAAAAATTTGAAGCTGTATGGGAACCATGGGCATCTTACTGCGGTATATCCCTCATTCCAGGGGTCCTGTCGGATAAATCTCTGAATCCCAACTAATTTTAGGCACAACCACCCTATTTCCCCTCATCCTTTTTTATTTTTTTTTTATCTGTCCCTTCCTCATATTTATTATTATTTATTTTTATATGTTTTCTACGATAGCCGGGTTAGCACCAGCTACTTTCTAAGTTGACTCGAGGAAACTGTTATAATACACAGGCGACAGTTGTCGTCATTCTACTCACAGAGAGATCCTCACCCTTTGAGACGGGTCACTAGCCCCACTTTCTTTCATTCCTGAATTCCTATTTACCACTAGAGATGAAACTCAGGGGAGATGGCCCAGGGCACAGTTTGATCCCAATTGGGGTGCCCTGTGCCAGCTCTCTCCCTCCAATGTGAAAACAATCTTTAGAGGTTTCTTTGCTAGAAGCGAATCTCCTATTGGGAATTCAGTGAGTCACCCCTCCCTATGACACCACGTCCCACCTGATTTCAGTTATAAGCTAGTTATTGTATCACGAGATCGGTTTGGCTCGTTTTGACTTTCCTGACTATTGTAACATGTACGACAATGAGTGAATTTCTCTGTATGCCCGAGTTATGTATTTTTTGTGCAAATTTAATAAAAACTTATTGAAAGAGAAATTTTTAAATTTTTTTCCCACAAATAGAGCTTTCTTTTGGTGGTATTTAATCACAGCTGGGGTTTTTATTTTTTGCTAAACAAATAAAAAAAGATGGAAAATTAAAAATAAAAATAAAATCATGTTTAATAGTTTTATACTGTTGGTAAACGATATATAAATGTGAAAGACTGCCCTCTGTATCATCTACCCCCACCGCGCCACAGGTGTGCGGGCTATAAAATCAAACCAGTGTAGGTATAAAAAGTGAAGGTATAAAATATAACAAACAGCAGCTACTTAAAATATATAAAAATGTAAAATCTGCGATTCAACCTAAAAATTCAATATAAATAGGGTAAATCAGTAGCGCTAGTGTAAAAGATGGTGAATATATACTATGCAAATGAAGTAAATAAATAAATACGTACTGTGCAAATATATAAACAGTGCTATATAAATATCAAAGTGCAAAAATAGTGGTGTATAATTGACTCAACGTATAACTTAATAACACCAGTGTATCTAATTCTCTTAGTGACAAGTGAAAAAGTTCATAAACATATAAAGTCCAGACTGTAAATAAATAATAGGTGATTTTCCAAGTGTCTTCAAACAAAGTTTCAAACTTGAGTCTTCTGACTGACTTGAATCTGCCACCACACCACGTGTTTGTGATCACACTCCCTCTGAAAGGCCCACTCACCAGCTCGCAAGGCCTCACACTCTCGTGTTTGGCAGCAGCGTGTTTTACCCACTTCAGGGGTTAGTATAGGACAGCTTGCTCAATCCGTTTAACTCTCAATGCGATTCCATATGCAAAACAATGAATAAAACACTCCACATAGTGTAAAAAAGTATGATAAAATTTATTCACTGTTCACAAAGCACTTCAATGGTCACACTCACATTTCAAAGGTTAAAATCAAGCCTTCAATCCAAAACACGGCAAACCAAACAATGCTGGTATATAAGTATATGCTGCGGTCTCGGCGGACCAAAAAAGACCCTGGTGGTAGTATGGTTGTAAAACAAAGTGGCGTTATATATAAAAATAAAAATACAATCTTTACTTGCTCTGTAGCCTCGTTCCCGACATGTTTCGTCGCTTGGACTTATTCATGGTGGGATGACCAATTCTTCTCACAGCAGGTTGGCGTGGCTATGGGAGCTAAATATGCCCCCAGCCTCGCCAACCTCTTCATGGCTGAGTGGGAGGATAGGTTCATCTTCAGCAAGAATTTCCCGCAATTGAAATTTTATAGAAGATTTATCGATGACCTCCTATTGATTTGGGAGGGCTCCAGGGAATCGGTTATAGAGTTCCTGGAGGCCTTGAATGTGAACAACAATAACATTAAACTCGAGTATCAAGTAAGTGACACAACCATCAACTTTTTAGATGTGACTATAGAGAAGGAGGGTGCGAGATTATGCACTAAAGCATATTTCAAACCCACCGATCGTAACAGCTTCTTACCCATTCATAGTGGACACCACCCTGCCTGGATCAAAAACATCCCGAAGGGACAAATGTTGAGGATTCGGCGAAATTGCACTAAGGAGAAAGACTATTATGAACAATCGCTGATTTTAAAGAATAAGTTCACTCAAAAGGGCTATACTGAAAAATCACTGGATAAGATTATTGATGACGTCGCTCTAATTCCAAGGGAGATGTGCTTGAGGAAGAAAGGGAAACAAGTAAACGAACAACAACAAGTGAAGTTTATCTCAGATTTCCATTGTCAGTACAAAGAGGTACAAAACATTTATGAGAGACACTGGCATATTTTATGCAGGGACAGGCATTTGGGAGCCATTTTAAATGATCGACCAAGATTTATTTATAGAAGAGCTCCAAATTTTGGAGACCGAATCGTCAAGAAACTTTTAGATCCACCAAACCGACAATTCCTGAGAATAAATTTAAAAGGATTCTATGCCTGCAGGAAATGTATTTGTTGTAGGACCACGAGTGTCAATAATAGGGGGAAAACGGAAATCACAAACAGAGATGGTGAGGTTTTCCAAATAGAAGAATTCATCACGTGCAACTCAACCCATGTCGTGTACCTCATGTGGTGCCCATGTGGGTTGCTCTACGTAGGCAGAACAAAAAGACTACTGAGAATTCGGATTTCGGAGCACCTGGCAAATATAAGAAAAGGTTTTCAGTATCATAGTGTTTCACTACACTTTAAAGAAAAACATGACCAGGATCCAACACTTCTACAGTTTTGCGGAATAGATATGATTCATCCCTCTTGGAGAGGCTCAAACAGGGTTAGGGACCTCAGCCAAAGGGAAACCCGCTGGATCTTCTTATTAAAAAGTTTAACGCCGCGGGGGTTAAACGTAGAATTGGACCTCAACTGCTTCATTAATAACTTTTAATCCGTATATTACAGTAGGAGCCTTAGAATGATGAACATTTTCTAAAAATAAATAATGCTCAGCAACGATAATGGTAGCTGAGGCTTCAATCGAATCTGTGTGCGACAGTTAGATTTTTCTTAATCCCTACTTTAACCACTTCAGCCCCGGACCATTTGGCAGCCAAAGGACCAGAGGTCTTTTTTCAATTTCGCACTGCACTACTTTAACTGGTAATTGCGCGGTCATGCAATTTTGTAACCAAACGAAATTTGCGTCCTTTTCTTCCCACAAATAGAGCTTTCTTTTGATGGTATTTGATTGCCTCTGTGATTTTTATTTTTTGCGATATAAACGGAAAAAGAGCGAAAATTTTGAAAAAAAAAGAGATTTTCTACTTTTTGTTATAAAAAAAAATCTAATAAACTCAATTTTAGTCAAACATTTGGGCCAAAATGTATTCAGCCACATGTCTTTAGTAAAAAAAATGCCAATAAGCGTATATTTATTGGTTTGCGCAAAAGTTATAGCGTCTACAAACTAGAGTACATTTTCTGGAATTTACACCGCTTTTAATTTATGACTGCCTATTTCATTTCTTGAGGTGCTAAAATGGCAGAGAAGTACAAAACCCCCCCAAATGACCCCATTTTGGAAAGTAGACACCCCAAGCTATTTGCTGAGAGGCATGTTGAGCCCATTGAATATTTTTTTTTTTAGTCCCAAGTGATTGAATAAAGACAAAAATAAAAAAGATTTTTTTTTTTTTCAAAAAGTTGTCACTAAATGATATATTGCTCACACATGCCATAGTTATATGTGGAATTGCACCCCAAAATACATTTTGCTGCTTCTCCTGAGTATGGGGATACCACATGTGTGGGACTTTTTGGGAGCCTAGCCGCGTACGGGGCCCCGAAACCCAAGCACCGCCTTCAGGATTTCTAAGGGTGCAAATTTTTGATTTCACTCCTCACTACCTATCACCGTTTCGAAGGCCATAAAATGCCAAAATAGCACAAAACCCCCCCAAATGACCCCATTTTGGAAAGTAGACACCCCAAGCTATTTGTTGAGAGGCATGGTGAGTATTTTACAGCTCTCATTTGTTTTTGAAAATGAAGAAAGTAAAGAAAAAAAAAAAATTTTTTTTTTTTTTTTCAATTTTCAAAACTTTGTGACAAAAAGCGAGATCTGCAAAATACTCACAATACCTCTCAGCAAATAGCTTGGGGTGTCTACTTTCCAAAATGGGGTCATTTTGGGGGGTTTTATGCCATCTGGGCATTCCATGGCCTCCGAAACTGTGATTGGCAGTGAGAAGTGAAATAAAAAAAATTACACCCTTAGAAAGCCTGAAGGCGGTGATTGGTTTTTGGGGTTCCGTACGCAGCTAGGCTCCCAAAAAGTCCCACACATGTGGTATCCCCGTACTCAGGAGAAGCAACAGAATGTATTTTGGGGTGTATTTCCACATATGCCCATGACATGTTTGAGCAATATATCATTTAGTGACAACTTTTTGTAAAAAAAATATATATATATTTTTTTTTTTCATTATTCAATCTCTTGGGACAAAAAAAAAAAATATTTAATGGGCTCAACATTGCTCTCATCAAATAGCTTGGGGTGTCTACTTTCCAAAATGGGGTCATTTGGGGGGGGTTTGAACTGTCCTGGCATTTTATGCACAACATTTAGAAGCCTATGTCACACGTCACCCACTCTTCTAACCACTTGTAGACAAAGCCCTTTCTGACACTTTTTGTTTACATGAAAACATATTTTTTTTTTGCAAGAAAATTACGTTGAACCCCCAAACACTATATATATTGTTAAAGCAAAGGCCCTACAGATTAAAATGGTGGGTGTTGCATTTTTTTTTTCCACACAGTATTTGCGCAGCGATTTTTCAAACGCATTTTTTGTGGAAAAAATACACTTTTTTTTATTTTAATGCACTAAAACACACTATATTGCTCAAATTTTTGATGAAATAAAAAATATGATCTTAGGCCGAGTACATGGATACCAAACACGACATGCTTTAAAATTGCGCACAAACACGCAGTGGCGACAAACTACATACATTTTTAAAAGCCTTTAAAAGCCTTTACATGATACCACATTAGATTCACGGAGGAGGTCTACTGCTAAAATTACTGCCCTCGATCTGACCTTCGCGGTGATACCTCACATGCATGGTGCAATTGCTGTTTACATATGACGCCAGACCAACGCTTGTGTACGCCTTTGCGCAAGAGAAGGGGGGGCAGGGGTGCTTTTTTTTTTTTTTTTGGTTTTTTTTTTATTTATTTAGCTTTTTTATTTTATTTTTAAACTGTTCCTTCCATTTTTTTTCTTTGTTATGATTTTTATTGTTATCTCAGGGAATGTAAATATCCCCTATGATAGCAATAGGCAGTGACAGGTACTCTTTTTTTGAAAAAATTGGGGTCTATTAGACCCTAGATCTTTCCTCTGCCCTCAAAGCATCTGACCACACCAAGATTGGTGTGATAAAATGCTTTCCCAATTTCCCAATGGCGCGGTTTATATCCGGGAGGGGGGACATTCCCTCCCACTGCTTGTAAAAGCAGTCTAGAGGCTAATTACCCGCTAGAATTGCTTTTACATGAAAGCCGATCACTGGCTGAAAAGAATGATACCAAGATGATACCTAAACCTGCAGGCATCATTCTGGTATAACCATTCAAAGTCCAGCAACATACTGGACATATATTGTAATCTTTTTTTTTTCATGCAGCCTCTTGGCTGAACGAAAAAAAAGAGATTGATTGGTGGGTATGCCCACCATTAGAATACCTCCCTTCATCCACCCACTTCTAATGATGGGCATACATGCACCATTTATATATGCCGATGCATGGGGGCATCCTCCCGCAAAAGTTATGCCGTGTACACACGGTCGGAATTTCGACCGTATGTACGTGGCATTAGGAGCCAATCGCTCCTCCCCCCCCCCTGCTGCCCCCATGCTTCGGCATATATGCTCTTTTTTTTAACTGTGGTGGTGAAATCACCTCCTACAGCGTTGGAGTCGCGGCTTTATGTATCGTGGGAGCAAACGCTGTTGCTGTCAAGATAAATAAATCCGCGTTGCAACTGAATGGCGCACCTGAAAACAAAAAAATGCTCAACACTAAAACACACAGTAAACAAAATTACATACCTGAAAAGCAAGCATGATAAAACATAATAAAACATAATAAAACATAATAAAACATTGCAGAATAGAATGGAGTAAAAAAAGAGCAACAATAGAGAGAGAATAGAGTGAGAGAGAGAACAATAAAACGACAACTATTTTATTTTTTTTTATTTTTTTGAGATTCACAGGTAAAAAAGCTCCTGACTGAAGCGACTGAATCAAAACGCTACCACAAAAAAAATGTTAGCGATCGCAGGGATCAGGCCTGACTCTGCGAACGCTGCAGTTATGTGTGCTTAGTGTTTTGTAAGTGACAGTGATCGATCGATACTGCACTTGGGTGGGCTGGGCTGGGCGGAGGGGGAAAACGCAGGTGCTAGCAGGTATCTGGGCTGATCCCGCTAACAATGCGTTTTTTTTTGGAACCCTAAACTGCTGGGACGCTAGTATAGATCTGATCAGATCAGATATTGATCTGTTCAGATACTGTGCCACTAAGGGAGGTGTATGCTTTGCGCGTGGGTGTTTGCGGTACTGGCACTAACCTGGGGCGACGCAGACCTTATTTGACCCTAAAACCTAATTGATATCACCCGCCGGGCGATCAGGGGGTTAAACCGTTATTGGGTAATAAATGGCGGGTGCCCTGACAGTATAAAAAACAAGCTAACTAACCAGCGTCACCCGTAACAGTAATACAAAAAAAAAAACTGGTTACCTAGCGACACTAATGCAGCGATCAGAAAAACGATCGCTTAGTGACACTGGCAAAAGGGGGTGAAAGGGTTAACTAGGGGCAATCAGGGGGTTAAAACCTTTATTAGGTAATATATGGGGGTACCTGACGCTATATAAAAACCTGACGGGGAACCTAAATAACGAAATAACTAACTGGCTAACCAGCGTCACCAGTGACAGTTATACAGTGATCACTGGTGAAAGGGTTAACTCTAGGGGCAATCAGGGGGTTAAAACCTTTATTTAGGTTGTAATATGGGGGTACCTGACCTATAAACCTATTTATGAACCTATATAAACATGGCGGTTACCTAAAAAAAAAAAATGGTTACCTAGCGACACTAATGCAGCGATCAGAAAAACGATCGCTTAGTGACACTGGCAAAAGGGGGTGAAAGGGTTAACTAGGGGCAATCAGGGGGTTAAAACCTTTATTAGGTAATATATGGGGGTACCTGACGCTATATAAAAACCTGACGGGGAACCTAAATAACGAAATAACTAACTGGCTAACCAGCGTTACCAGTGACAGTTATACAGTGATCACTGGTGAAAGGGTTAACTCTAGGGGCAATCAAGGGGTTAAAACCTTTATTTAGGTTGTAATATGGGGGTACCTGACCTATAAACCTATTTATGAACCTATATAAACATGGCGGTTACCTAAAAAAAAAAAATGGTTACCTAGCGACAGCAGTGACACTAATACAGCGATCAGAAAAACGATCGCTTAGTGACACTGGCAAAAGGGGGTGAAAGGGTTACCTGGGGGGCAATCAAGGGGTTAAACCTTTATTAGGGGGGGGTGGGGGGCTACCTTGGACCTAAAACTAACTGCACTGACAGTTATTACAGTCACACTGACACTAAATGCAGTGATCAGTAAAAAAATGATCACTGCAATTAGTGACACTGTGACTGGGGGGGGAGGGGGTGATCTGGGGGGTGATCTGGGGGTGACAGGGGGGTGTTTTGTGTGCCTATGTGTACTGGTGTCAGTGTACTGTTGGTGCACTAACCTTTAGATGTTCACAGCTCGGCGTTCCGGTCACATAGACCGGCGCACCGAGCGTGACATCACTTCCTCTGCCTGTGTTTTGATTGACACAGACAGAGGAAGCATCTGATTCGCCAGGAGCGATCGCGAGGGGGTGGCCAGAAACCACTGGCCGTCCCCTCATCCCGGATCGCTCCTGAAGCGATCCCGACCGTCCCCGCCGGCCGGGGGGGGGTCCGATCGGACCCCCCACCCGCCGGAAGAATGGCACGTACAGGTACGTGGTTCTGCCTGTACGTGCCATTCTGCCGACGTATATATACAGGGGGCGGTCGGGAAGTGGTTAATCATTTTAGTTCGTTGGATATTTCCAATTAAATATAATTCAAGTCTCAGGAAACGAATATACCTGACAGTATTATTGTGGTTGTTGCGATCACATAAAATTTGTCTAAATTTGCATTTTTATGAGCCGTTTCCAAGCTCATGGAACAAGTGCTCGACTGTGATGTTTTTAATATAGTTACTTATTTTATTATTGATTTGAAAAAATGCTCTTCTAATAAATTAGCTTATGGGGAGAGGTGATTTGGGCTTTAGCATTGTTGAGGATGTGCTCATTAAAAAATTTATTGACACCACCAGCTGTTAAGGCTTATTTCCGGCCCCTATGTGGAGGCTGAGGGGACACCTAGAGCGCGCCGCTGCGCCGTTGAAAAAGTTCGACTGCGCAGGCGCAAGCCGCAGCCGATTATAGGTCGGACACCCACCTGTATAGGACGCTGAGAGGTGCGCGCGCATCTCTGGATTAGATATGCGCGCGCATATGGCTGCTGCGAGCGCGCGCATGGAGCGGCTCTCGCAGCCATTGGACGTACACTCATCCACGGCGGATTTGCCATGCGCGCGCGAGCGGCCACTGCGCACGCGCACACGGAGCCGCTTACACAGCTAATGGATGGACACTCATCCACAGCTAATGTGTGATGCGCGCGCATCGTACGTTTGTGATGACATGCGCGCGCACACAGAGAACCAGCAGGCACAAAAATCATTAGAGCCAGTGGATGCACAGTGAACCGCACCTGACAGACAGGGATCGGAAAGTGACATATGTAAAATACAATTATGACCCTCCACAAAAGCTGGGACCCTCAGAAAAACATCCAACCCAAGAATTCTAAAGGTAACATAAGGATGGCCACCCCTGTATCCGAGACACCTATATTTTATGTATATTGCGGATCACCACTGATACACTGGAGTCACCGTTTGGGGGCGGATCTAGGGATAAATCACTTGTACGGATACAGTGCTAAGTTGCCAGTAGTACTGTCTTTATATTACGATACAATTGCCAGCGACACCACCAAATTTCTTTCTCACATGCCGGGATGGGGGTATGTATACAATCAGGTGTATCAATTCACACATGATTGCACACAGCAGGTCACATGACCTGTTTACCACTCATGTGACTAGCTCCCTTATCACTATAAATTAGTTTGAGATGGGCTGTGTAGCCATACCCATGAATAAGTCCAAGCGACGAAACATGTCGGGAACGAGGCTACAGAGCAAGTAAAGATTGTATTTTTATTTTTATATATAACGCCACTTTGTTTTACAACCATACTACCACCAGGGTCTTTTTTGGTCCGCCGAGACCGCAGCATATACTTATATACCAGCATTGTTTGGTTTGCCGTGTTTTGGATTGAAGGCTTGATTTTAACCTTTGAAATGTGAGTGTGACCATTGAAGTGCTTTGTGAACAGTGAATAAATTTTATCATACTTTTTTACACTATGTGGAGTGTTTTATTCATTGTTTTGCATATGGAATCGCATTGAGAGTTAAACGGATTGAGCAAGCTGTCCTATACTAACCCCTGAAGTGGGTAAAACACGCTGCTGCCAAACACGAGAGTGTGAGGCCTTGCGAGCTGGTGAGTGG
>CM053027.1:296679848-296735918 GCA_028564925.1 Lithobates sylvaticus | reverse complement strand
TCATTATTAGAATATCATCAAAAAGTTCATTTATTTCAGTAATTCAAGTCAACAAGTGAAACTCATATATTATACAGATTCAACACACAGAGTGATATATTTCAAGCATTTTTTTCTTTTAATGTTGATAATTATGGCTTACAGCTAGTGAAAACCCACAATTCTGTATCTCAATAAATTAGAATATTACGTAAGACCAATAAAAAAAAAAAAAATTTTTAATACAGAAATGTTGGCTTACTGAAAAGTATATCCATGTACAGTATAGTATGCACTCAGCACTTAGTCAGGGCTCCTTTTGCATTAATTACTGCATCAATGCGACATGGCATGGAGGCGATCAGCCTGTGGCACTGCTGAGGCGTTATGGAAGCCCAGGTTTCTTTGATAGTGGCTTTCAGCTCATCTGCATTGTTGGGTCTGGTGTCTCTCATCTTCCTCTTCACAATACCCACAGATTCTCTATGGGATTTAGGTCAGGCGAGTTTGCTAGCCAATTAAGCACAGTGATACCATGATCAATAAACCTATTGGTACTTTTGGCAGGTGCCAAGTCCTGCTGGAAAATAAAATCAGCATCTCCATAAAGATGGTCAGCAGAGAAAAACATGAAGTGCTCTAGAATTTCTTGGTAGAGGGCTGCGCTGACTTTGGACTTGATAAAACACAGTGGACCAACACCAGCAGATGACATGGCTCCCCAAATCATCACGGACTGTGGAAAATCTTGCATTTAATTTATAAATCAAGGTCCCAGAGTCTGGAGGAAGAGTGGAGAGGCACAGAATCCAAGTTGCATGAGGTCCAGTGTGCAGTGATGATTTGGGGAACCATGTCATCTGCTGGTGTTGGTCCACTGTGTTTTATCAAGTTCAAAGTCAGCGCAACTTCCTTCTGCTGACCAACTTAACGGAGATGCTGATTTCATTTTCCAGTAGCACCTGACTACACTGCCAAAAGTACCAATACCTGGTTTAATGATCATGGTATCACTGTGCTTGATTGGCCAGAAAACTCGCCTGACCTAAACCCTATAGAGAATCTGTAGGGTATTGTCAAGAGGAAGATGAGAGACACCAGACCCAGCAATGCAGACGAGCTGAAGGCTGCTCTCAAAGAAACCTGGGCTTCTATAACACCTCAGTAGTGCCACAGGCTGATCGCCTCCATGCCACGCCACATTAATGCAGTAATTCATGCAAAAGGAGCCCCGGACAAGTATTGAGTGCATACTATGCTGTACATGGAGATACGTTTCAGTAAGCCAACATTTCTGTATTCATTTTTTTTTTATTATTGGTCTTATGTAATATTCGAATTTTCTGAGATACAGAATTTTGGGTTTTCACTAGCTATAAGCCATAATCATCAACATTAAAAGAAAGAAATGGTTAAAATATATCACTCTGTGTGTAATCATCTATATAATATATGAGTTTCACTTTTTGAATTGAATTACTGAAATAAATTAACTTTTTGATGATATTCTAATTGTATGAGATGCACCTGTATACAATTTAACCAGTCAGTATGTAAGTATATAATTATACCCTCGGCTTATATTCGAGTCGCCGCCATCTGCCTACCTGATCAGTGTGTCATGCAGACAGACGGCGGCCATTGCAGTGTTCAAAAGCCGCTTCTCCTCATCTGTGATAGGCGGAACACTCTATTTCCCAGCAGTCAGTGTTCCGCCTATCACGGACATCCTCTTATCCTCGTCCGTGGTATAAGGATGAGTGGATGTCCGTGATAGGCAGAACACTGACTGCTGGGAAATTGAGTGTTCTGCCTATCACAGACAAAGAGGAGGCGCGGATTTTGAATACTAGAATGGCCGCCGTATGTTTTTACATGCTGACCGGTGCAAATGCGAGGGGCACAGAGGCTGAAGATGGGCACAGAGGCTACAGAGGGACACCGACGCTGCAGAGGGACACCGACGCTGCAGAAGGAAACCGACGCTGCAGAAGGACACAGATGCTGCAGAAGGTCACAGAGGCTGCAGAACGGCACACGGAGGCATGCACAGGACACAGGTAGGCATACACAGGACACAGGGAGGTATGCAGCTGCAGATCGGCATTGTTGACCCTCTTTTCCACTTACAGTAGCTGCTGCATTTCTCACCCTCGGCTTATACTTGGGTCAATATGTTTTCCCAGTTTTTTTGTGGTAAATTAGGGGCCTCGGCTTATATTCGGGTCAACCTATACTCGAGTATATACGGTACTTCTAATATCTCTATATTCTCTAGACATTCGAACAGAAAAAATAACTCCTGATGAAGTAAACCAAGATTCACAAAATACGTTGAGAGCTATGGCGTTGCCCAGCAACTTTTCCTGGCTATGATCTCAATTTACAGGGTTGGATTTATTTATACTGCTGATAAATGCATTCTGTCTGTGTACATTAATTCAAAGCTTTTGGATAAGTGAACCCCCTTACTATAAAAGGAGAGACACAAAATGGCCATGGTGACAGTATATTAGAAGCTGCTGTAGGGAAAGGATAGAGAAAACAAGGTGCATAGGGATAGTTAGCAAAATGTAAATTAATTATTTTTCTATATGGGAAATAAACTTAATTGTTGCCTTTTTTGTTCTTATTATTGGGGGGGTTTGTCTTTTATTTCGTGTTTGCTTTGAGGTCAGTGGTCACTTTTAGCTACTATTCTGCCCAAGAAAAACGTTTGTGTGTTGCAAATCATCTTTTTAAAAATAAGATTTTGTTTCGGAGGGTGCTATTTTTTTTCGGTTTTCATTTCTTTTTTTATATTTTGCATATCATGTTTGTTGTTTTGATCAGGACCCATGACATGTGAAGGACCTAACCCACAGTCCCTTAAGCCATCCGTTAAACATAATATCTAACCCCTCCAAATCCCCTCACAAATGACATGACAAGATTTTTGGAGTAAATGGCCTTGACGGCCTTTTATTAACAATTACCTTAAAATTAAATAAATAACATTTTAAATAACTCTTAACCAACTTTATGTAATTTTGGGGTCTTAAGGGGGAACCCCACTGGTCACTGCGCCAAACTTCTTTTAACTTTAGGCCTCCGGTCGCAAGCCCCCGGACCCGGAGACGGTACTCAACTTTCGCAGTGACCTACCTTTAACCCCTTCCTGGTTAACCGCTCGTTAACCGGAAAGTACCTGATAAACCCCATCCACAGATGGGTACCAACCATGTTAACCCCATACCACAGATGGGTACCAACCATGTTAACCCCATCCCCAAATGGGTACCAACCATGTTAACCCCCATCCCACAGATGGGTACCAACCATGTTAACCCCCATCCCACAGATGGGTACCAACCATGTTATATATGCATATAACATCCATATTTTCCTCCTCCAAAGACCCAACTACTGCCCCTTTTATAATTAACCATACTCGGGAGAGTGGGTGGGAATCTTCTTCTCCGCCGCTCACTAATGACGTCACTCCCCTTCCTTCCTCTTTGCTTCCTGACTCGAGCGCCTCCCCTGCTTCCGCCACTCCCCCTTTCTTAAAGGGGAAAACTTTTTCTCCAAAAAGCATGACTGTGCTGTCCACACCTTTCATGCAGTCCCTACGCCAATCCTTTTCTCTCCTTCTGCTCCAGGACTCTCTCTAAAGTATTTTCTGCTAGGTTTTATGGGCAGGTGACCCTGCTTACAGTACTTAAAAATTATATTTATGCTGCAGTTACTTATACTTTTACTTAATTTACCAATATAGATGCTTGTTTGTTAGTTTTTCTATTTTGTGTTTAGATAATCAATATAGATAAATATCGTATTTACTTCTCTATTTGTGTTTTCCGCCTGTGTGCTGAGCCTGTTTACTTTCTAAAATATTAGTTATATTTTTTGCTCCTCTCTGGCCTTTTACGATTGTCTTTGTCACAGATTGACTGTAATACCTTTACAGTGTTTATAATCAATAATGTACTTTACTCTGCTCGTTTCAGAACTTGTGTGTTATTATCAATAGTTTATCTTTAAAGCAAATTAAACTTTAATTGCCATATCTAAAAGTTACTTTTGATTTCCCAAATGTTTCCTCTAATTTAAAAGTATTTTTCTCTTATGCCATCTACTGTTCCAAGGTTAATAATGAAACTTCCCTATAAACCCACACAAAATGATACAAGTGCACATAGGTTTATACTGAGCACATTTTATTGCATATAAAAGCACAGCTCGTTTCAATAGATCTTTTGTGTGGTATTAAGAAGAGTTAAAATTCATTTTTAGTTGTTTTGCTGTAATCCTGAAATTCTGAAGACAGTCTGTATGCAAAAATTATTTTGAAAACACTTTTACTAGCATTGCTTTGTATAGTGAGACCGCCTCTATGCACTGTAGTTCTTTTTGGTCTTTGTTGCTTTGCATTGGAAACTATCATCAGGCATGAAGAATGTCTCATTACTGTGGACAGAAGCTGGTTTATTTTATAGGCTTGTGTTTTAGACAGTGGAATATGGAGGTGGCAAATCTTTTGATGTTGTTTTAACGGCCTCCTCATAGGATGGTAGTGCTACCTGTAATACAAAGAAACAACATTTGTAGAAAATAAAGAAGCAGTATATTGACAGTTTTCTGGGTGTTTTTTTTTTTTTTTTTGTTATTGAAAAGTAGTAACTAAAACATTCTGAATGAAATAGAGCAGCTCGGAACATCTAAGGAGCTTCTAGATGTGTTTGAGCTCCTCTGAAATTTCCAGTGATGACCCATCCTGAATTGGACCTAACAATCACTGACACACAAATATTAACACAAAGGTTTTTATTAGGGCCAAGCCCTGTAAGAGAAGACTGGACAATGACAGGATCAACCATGTATTAACGTCGGAACAATTATAAGTACAGCCAGATAAATGACATTCATTTCCCAAGCTGTCTGTGAAACAGCCTGGCCAGGATGCACTAAGCAGGTGTAAGGGAACAATGTTAACAAAGCAATATCAGCACAAACAGAAGTAAATACTCTGGTAATGTAAGGTATTTGTAACCCAAAGGTAACATGAGAGCGATGCAACCCCTCATAGGCAGAAACTCAGTGACAGCAAACCATTAAGCTTAAGCACACAGAAATAGCTAATAGGTCTCCCACCACAATGATAGAGTATGGATGTCCTACCAACAGTCTGCCACTTGATGGCCACTAGGGATGAGCCGAACACCCCCGGGTTCGGTTCGAACCAGAACCTTCGAACGGACCGAAAGTTCGTGCGAATTTTCGAACCCTATACGTTATAATGGACGCGAACGTTCGAAATCAAAAGTGCTAATTACAACGGCCAATATGCATGTTAATGTCATAAAACAGGTTTGGGGACCCGGGTCCTGCCCCAGGGTACATATATCAATGCAAAAAGAACTTTTAAAAACTAACGTTTTTTCGGGAGCAGTCATTTTAATGATGCATAAAGTGAAAAAAAAAAAGTGACATTTTCCTTTAAATATGGTACCTGGGGGGTGTCCAAAGTATGCCTGTGAAGTGGCATGTGTTTCCCGTGTTTAGAACTGTCCTTGCACAAAATGACATTTGTAAAGGAAAAAAAAAAAGAAGCCATTTTAAAACCACTTGCGGCTTTAGGTTTGATCTTAAGTAGAATCTGAACAGGTACATTATGAAGTGTAGCTCCATCCCAAAAAAATCTATTTTTAATCTTTTTGGAGAACATAGGGAGGGGTTATCACCCCTGTAACATTTGCTGTCTTTGCACATCTGTTCAGAACATGTCACCTCACTTTCCGTCCCAATGACAAATGTTTTTGGAAAAGTGGGGTTTTAATTGAAACAAGGATTGGTGATAAAGTATCAGTAGAGAGGAGATACCTTTTTCCCAAATTAAATCTAACAGGATAGAATTTCCCTTCCTAGGGGTAGATTTCCTCTCACTTCCTGTTTTCTCTTTCCATTTGCAAGTAGGAGTCGTTTGTAAGTTGGATGTTTGAAAGTAGGGGCCTGGCGTATATACTCTGCAGAAATTTGCCCTATTAGATGTTGGTGTAGCCACAAGACTGGTGGGCACAGGAATGGGCCCTGCTGTGAGTTAATAGATCAAGATTTGTAATTGCATGCACCTGTTGAACAGGGCAGAAAAATTGGGGGTGGTGGTGGTGGTGGTGGTGGACGGTTTTGCCACAAGACTGTAAGCTCTCACAGTTACTCTTGGTGGGCGCAGGAATGGGCCCTGCTGTGAGTTATTAGATCAAGATTTGTAATTGCAAGCACCTGATGAACAGGGCAGAAAAATTGGGCCTTTGGCGGTGGTGGTGGACGGTGTTGCCACAAGACTGTAGGCCCTCATAGTTACTCTTGGTGGGCGCAGGAATGGGCCCTGCTGTGAGTTATTAGATCAAGATTTGTAATTGCAAGCACCTGATGAACAGGGCAGAAAAATTGGGCCTTTGGGCGGTGGTGGTGGACGGTGTTGCCACAAGACTGCAGGCCCTCATAGTTACTCTTGGTGGGCGCAGGAATGGGCCCTGCTGTGAACTATTAGATCAAGATTTGTAATTACCCGCCCCTCTTAAACAGGGGCTGAAAAATTGTGCCTTAGGCACTGGTGCTGGTGCCACAACACTGCAACCCCTCACAGAGACTGTACTTGGAGCACAGCAGTCACACGTGTTGCGAAGCATTTTTTTTAAAAAATTGTAAGTACACGCCCCTGTTAAACAGGGGCTGAAAAATTGTGCCTTAGGCACTGGTGCTGGTGCCACAACACTGCAACCCGGCCCTCACAGATACTGTACTTGGAGCACAGCAGTCACACGTGTTGCGAAGCATTTTTTTTTAAAAAATTGTAAGTACACGCCCCTGTTAAACAGGGGCTGAAAAATTGTGCCTTAGGCACTGGTGCTGGTGCCACAACACTGCAACCCGGCCCTCACAGAGACTGTACTTGGAGCACAGCAGTCACACGTGTTGCGAAGCATTTTTTTTAAAAATTGTAAGTACACGCCCCTGTTAAACAGGGGCTGAAAAATTGTGCCTTAGGCACTGGTGCTGGTGCCACAACACTGCAACACGGCCCTCACAGAGACTGTACTTGGAGCACAGCAGTCACACGTGTTGCGAAGCATTTTTTTAAAAAATTGTAAGTACACGCCCCTGTTAAACAGGGGCTGAAAAATTGTGCCTTAGGCACTGGTGCTGGTGCCACAACACTGCAACACGGCCCTCACAGAGACTGTACTTGGAGCACAGCAGTCACACGTGTTGCGAAGCATTTTTTTAAAAAATTGTAAGTACACGCCCCTGTTAAACAGGGGCTGAAAAATTGTGCCTTAGGCACTGGTGCTGGTGCCACAACACTGCAACACGGCCCTCACAGAGACTGTACTTGGAGCACAGCAGTCACACGTGTTGCGAAGCATTTTTTTAAAAAATTGTAAGTACACGCCCCTGTTAAACAGGGGCTGAAAAATTGTGCCTTAGGCACTGGTGCTGGTGCCACAACACTGCAACACGGCCCTCACAGAGACTGTACTTGGAGCACAGCAGTCACACGTGTTGCGAAGCATTTTTTTTAAAAATTGTAAGTACACGCCCCTGTTAAACAGGGGCTGAAAAATTGTGCCTTAGGCACTGGTGTGGTGGCATGGATCATTGAGGAGGAGGAAGAGGATAGTCAGTGAACATAAGAGGACAGTCACTCAGCATCAGCATAGGCAGTCTTGAAGGGATGTGACATTAAAAATTATTCGGTTATATCCGCCTCAGGTGCCTGGTAGCTGGTGGTGATCCAAGACTGATTCATTTTGATGAATGTCAGTCGATCAACCGAGGCGGTGGACAGGCGCACCCTATGATCAGTCACAAATCCTCCAGCAGCACTGAATGTGCGTTCGGAAAGAACGCTGGAGGCAGGACAGGCCAGTAGCTCAATTGCATACTGTGCAAGCTCTGGCCAGTGATCCATCCTCAGGACCCAGTAAGCCAGAGGATTTTCGGTGGGAAAGGTGTCCAAGTCTGACCTTGCCCCAAGGTATTCCTGCACCATGTATATCAGACGCTGGCGATGGTTGCTGGAACCGATCATACCTTGGGGCTGCGGACTAAAAAATTGTCTGAACGCATCGGTCAGACGTCCACCTTCCCCACCGCTCCTTCTGCCACTGACCGAAGCCTCAGCAACTCGTCGCCCAGGACCAGGAGTTTGTAGCCTCCCAGTTTCTGGGAACGCGTTGCACAGACCTTTCTGCAAGGCCTCCCTGAGATGTCTCATCCTCTGCTCCCTCTGCGACGGCAAGATAAGGTCCGCAACCTTACCCTTGTACCGCGGATCAAGGAGAGTGGCCAGCCAGTAATGGTCCCTCTCCTTGATCCGAAGAACACGAGGATCCTTCCGCAGGCTTTGCAGGATCAGGGAGGCCATGCAGCGTAGGTTAGCTGAGGCATTCGGTCCGGAGTCTTCTGGGTCACTGAGGATGACATGATCGCCAGCCACCTCCTCCCAGCCACGTACAAGTCCACTGGCTTGTTGGGACTGTACATCATCCCTAAAAGACTGCTGCTGCTGATGCTGAGTGCCAGGCTCCACCTCCATGCTCACACAATCCTCCTCCTCCTCCTCCTCCTCCTCCTCATCCTCTTCCTGTGTGATGGGTGGGACAGAAGGAACACTGTCCGGATAAAGGGGGCCTTGAGAGGCAAGGAAGTCCTCCTCTTCCTGCCTCTGTTCTGCCTCAAGTGCCCTGTCCATTATCCCACGCAGCGTATGCTCCAACAGGTGGACAAGAGGGACAGTGTCACTGATGCATGCACTGTCACTGCTCACCATCCTCGTGGCCTCCTCAAATGGTGAGAGGACAGTGCATGCATCCCTGATCATGCTCCACTGACGTGGGGAAAAAAAACCAAGCTCCCCTGACCCTGTCCTGGTGCCGTAGTCGCAAAGGTACTCATTGATGGCCCTCTGCTGCGTGTGCAGTCGCTGCAGCATGGCCAACGTTGAGTTCCACCTGGTGGGCATGTCAGATATTAGGCGGTTCTTGGGCAGGTTCAGCTCCTTTTGCAGCTCAGTCAGCCGAGCACTGGCATTATAAGATCGGCGGAAATGCACACAGACTTTCCTGGCCTGCCTCAGGACATCCTGTAAGCCTGGGAACCTGCCCAAGAACCGCTGCACCACCAGGTTGAGGACGTGAGCCATGCAGGGCACATGGGTGAGCTGCCCCTGTCGCAGGGCGGAGAGGAGGTTGGTGCCATTGTCAGAAACGACCATTCCTGGCTTAAGCTGACGTGGCGTCAACCACCTCTCGGCCTGCCCCTGCAGAGCTGCCAGAACCTCTGGCCCAGTGTGGCTCCTGTCCCCCAAACACACCAGCGCAAGCACAGCATGGCATCTTTTTGCCTGCGTACTTGCGTAGCCCCTTGTACGCCTACGGAGCACCGCTGGTTCCAAGGACAGAGCACTGGAGGAAGAAGAAGAGGAGGGGGTGGAGGAGAGAGGTGTGTCACAACCAGTAGCAGTAGTCGCGTTTTGGAGGCGTGGTGGCGGGACAACCTCCAACACTACTGCACCTTGTCCTGCATCCCTCCCAGCTGCCAATAGAGTGACCCAATGGGCCGTGAAAGAAAGGTACCGTCCCTGTCCATGCCTGCTGGACCATGAGTCAGCGGTAATATGCACCTTACCGCTGACCGCCCTGTCCAGCGAGGCATGGACATTGCCCTCCACATGCCGGTAGAGAGACGGAATCGCCTTCCGCGAGAAAAAGTGGCGTTTGGGAACCTGCCACTGAGGAACCGCACATTGAACAAACTCACGGAAGGGGGCCGAGTCTACCAACTGAAAAGGCAGCAGTTGAAGTGCTAGCAATTTAGCAAGGCTAGCATTCAACCGCTGGGCATGTGGATGGCTGGGAGTGTACTTCTTTCTACGGTCCAGCAGCTGGGGCAGGGAAATTTGCCTGCTGCATTCGGACGTCGGTGTACTGCAAGTACTTGGTTGTGACACACCGAATTCTACACCTTCAGTCCTCTCAGAGCAGCTTTCAGAGAGGACTGAAGGTGTAGTGGGGATGGAGATCCCAGCTGAGGAGGAGCAAGGAGAGGTCCGCTTAGTTCTTTGGTGTGGGTCTTTTATGTGTGCCTGCCAACGAGCTGCATGGCAGGTCGCCATATGTCTGGTCATGCTTGTCGTGCCCAAGCGGCTGATGTTTTGGCCACGCGAGATACGCTTGAGACAAATATTGCAAATAGCAGTGGTGCGATCTGCTGCACTCGTCTCAAAAAAGGCCCACACCAAAGAACTTTTCTGATAACGTGCAGAGGCAGCGCCCTGCACAGGCGGAGCTCTGCGGTGTTGTACAGTTGCTGTGCTGGCCTCTACCTGGCCTCCAGGGGGCATCCTGCCTCGTTGGACATGTGACGCCGCATCCTCCTCCTCCTCGTCCTCCTCCTCATCCTCTCTCCCTTGAGGCACCCACGTGGAGTCAGTGACCTCATCATCCCCTCCCTCTTCACCACTAGAGCAAACCTGGCAGTAAGCTGCAGCTGGTGGAACTGTACTGCCAGATTCCTCAAGCTGGGTATCGTCATCCGAGCCTTCGAATCGTTGGGCATCCTCCTGGAGCATGTACCCAACACTGTGCTCAAAGAGTTCGGGGGACTCCTCAGGAGGACATGGTGGGTCTAGGGAAGGGGTGGCTGATGATGCTCTGTCAGTACCCTGAGCCTGGGTGAGAGAGGATGAGGAGGATGAGGAGGGCTTGGTCATCCATTCTACCAAGCCTTCAGCATGATGCGGCTCCACATGTCCAGCTGCCGAAAACAAAGACGCGCGTGTCCCATGGCCACGTGCTGATGACGATGCACGACCACGTCCACGTCCACGGCCACGTCCACTAGAAACAGAGCCTGCCTGCCCTGTGTTCTTGGCTCTGCACGCTCTGCCTCCCCTTGGCGGTCTTCCAGCCATTGTAGTCGGTAGTCCTGTGGGTGCTGCTGAGAAGAAAATATAGGAGCTCTGTGTGATGCCACTAACACACTAGAAGTCCTATGGTGCTTCTGCAAAGAAAATAGAGGAGCTCTGTGTGATGCCACTAACACACTAGAAGTCCTATGGGTGCTTCTGCAAAGAAAATAGAGGAGCTCTGTGTGATGCCACTAACACACTAGAAGTCCTGTGGGTGCTTATGCAAAGAAAATAGAGGAGCTCTGTGTGATGCCACTAACACACTAGAAGTCCTGTGGGTGCTTCTGCAAAGAAAATAGAGGAGCTCTGTGTGATGCCACTAACACACTAGAAGTCCTGTGGGTGCTGCTGAGAAGAATATATAGGAGCTCTGTGTGATGCCACTAACACACTAGAAGTCCTATGGGTGCTTCTGCAAAGAAAATAGAGGAGCTCTGTGTGATGCCACTAACACACTAGAAGTCCTGTGGGTGCTTCTGCAAAGAAAATAGAGGAGCTCTGTGTGATGCCACTAACACACTAGAAGTCCTATGGGTGCTTCTGCAAAGAAAATAGAGGAGCTCTGTGTGATGCCACTAACACACTAGAAGTCCTGTGGGGTGCTTATGCAAAGAAAATAGAGGAGCTCTGTGTGATGCCACTAACACACTAGAAGTCCTGTGGGTGCTTCTGCAAAGAAAATAGAGGAGCTCTGTGTGATGCCACTAACACACTAGAAGTCCTGTGGGTGCTGCTGAGAAGAATATATAGGAGCTCTGTGTGATGCCACTAACACACTAGAAGTCCTGTGGGTGCTTCTGCAAAGAAAATAGAGGAGCTCTGTGTGATGCCACTAACACACTAGAAGTCCTATGGGTGCTTCTGCAAAGAAAATAGAGGAGCTCTGTGTGATGCCACTAACACACTAGAAGTCCTATGGGTGCTTCTGCAAAGAAAATAGAGGAGCTCTGTGTGATGCCACTAAACACACTAGAAGTCCTGTGGGTGCTTATGCAAAGAAAATAGAGGAGCTCTGTGTGATGCCACTAACACACTAGAAGTCCTGTGGGTGCTGCTGAGAAGAATATATAGGAGCTCTGTGTGATGCCACTAACACACTAGAAGTCCTGTGGGTGCTTATGCAAAGAAAATAGAGGAGCTCTGTGTGATGGGACTAACACACTTCAAGTCCTATAGGTGCTTCTGGAAGAAAATATAGCTCTGTGTGTGTGATGGGACTAACACACTTCAAGTCCTATAGGTGCTTCTGGGAAGAAAATATAGCTCTGTGTGTGTAATGGGACTAACACACTTCAAGTCCTATAGGTGCTTCTGGGAAGAAAATATAGCTCTGTGTGTGTAATGGGACTAACACACTTCAAGTCCTATAGGTGCTTCTGGAAGAAAATATAGCTCTGTGTGTGTGATGGGACTAACACACTTCAAGTCCTATAGGTGCTTCTGGGAAGAAAATATAGCTCTGTGTGTGTAATGGGACTAACACACTTCAAGTCCTATAGGTGCTTCTGGGAAGAAAATATAGCTCTGTGTGTGTAATGGGACTAACACACTTCAAGTCCTATAGGTGCTTCTGGGAAGAAAAATATAGCTCTGTGTGTGTAATGGGACTAACACACTTCAAGTCCTATAGGTGCTTCTGGGAAGAAAATATAGCTCTGTGTGTGTGATGGGACTAACACACTTCAAGTCCTATAGGTGCTTCTGGGAAGAAAATATAGCTCTGTGTGTGTAATGGGACTAACACACTTCAAGTCCTATAGGTGCTTCTGGGAACAAAATATAGCTCTGTGTGTGTGATGGGACTAACACACTTCAAGTCCTATAGGTGCTTCTGGGAAGAAAATATAGCTCTGTGTGTGTAATGGGACTAACACACTTCAAGTCCTATAGGTGCTTCTGGGAACAAAATATAGCTCTGTGTGTGTAATGGGACTAACACACTTCAAGTCCTATAGGTGCTTCTGGGAACAAAATATAGCTCTGTGTGTGTAATGGGACTAACACACTTCAAGTCCTATAGGTGCTTCTGGGAACAAAGTATAGCTCTTTGTGTGTAATGGGACTAACACACTTCAAGTCCTATAGGTGCTTCTGGGAAGAAAATATAGCTCTGTGTGTGTGATGGGACTAACACACTTCAAGTCCTATAGGTGCTTCTGGGAACAAAATATAGCTCTGTGTGTGTGATGGGACTAACACACTTCAAGTCCTATAGGTGCTTCTGGGAAGAAAATATAGCTCTGTGTGTGTAATGGGACTAACACACTTCAAGTCCTATAGGTGCTTCTGGGAAGAAAATATAGCTCTGTGTGTGTAATGGGACTAACACACTTCAAGTCCTATAGGTGCTTCTGGGAAGAAAATATAGCTCTGTGTGTGTGATGGGACTAACACACTTCAAGTCCTATAGGTGCTTCTGGGAAGAAAATATAGCTCTGTGTGTGTAATGGGACTAACACACTTCAAGTCCTATAGGTGCTTCTGGGAACAAAATATAGCTCTGTGTGTGTGATGGGACTAACACACTTCAAGTCCTATAGGTGCTTCTGGGAACAAAATATAGCTCTGTGTGTGTAATGGGACTAACACACTTCAAGTCCTATAGGTGCTTCTGGGAAGAAAATATAGCTCTGTGTGTGTGATGGGACTAACACACTTCAAGTCCTATAGGTGCTTCTGGGAAGAAAATATAGCTCTGTGTGTGTAATGGGACTAACACACTTCAAGTCCTATAGGTGCTTCTGGGAAGAAAATATAGCTCTGTGTGTGTAATGGGACTAACACACTTCAAGTCCTATAGGTGCTTCTGGGAACAAAATATAGCTCTGTGTGTGTAATGGGACTAACACACTTCAAGTCCTATAGGTGCTTCTGGGAACAAATATAGCTCTGTGTGTGTGATGGGACTAACACACTTCAAGTCCTATAGGTGCTTCTGGGAACAAAATATAGCTCTGTGTGTGTAATGGGACTAACACACTTCAAGTCCTATAGGTGCTTCTGGGAAGAAAATATAGCTCTGTGTGTGTAATGGGACTAACACACTTCAAGTCCTATAGGTGCTTCTGGGAAGAAAATATAGCTCTGTGTGTGTAATGGGACTAACACACTTCAAGTCCTATAGGTGCTTCTGGGAAGAAAATATAGCTCTGTGTGTGTAATGGGACTAACACACTTCAAGTCCTATAGGTGCCTCTGGGAACAAAATATAGGAGCTCTGCCTGCCTGCCACGAACACACTACAAGTCCTATAGGTGCTTCTGGTAACAAAATATAGGAGCTCTGCCTGCCTGCCACTAACACACTACAAGTCCTATAGGTGCCTCTGGTAACAAAATATAGGAGCTCTGCCTGCCTGCCACGAACACACTACAAGTCCTATAGGTGCTTCTGGTAACAAAATATAGGAGCTCTGCCTGCCTGCCACTAACACACTACAAGTCCTATAGGTGCTTCTGGTAACAAAATATAGGAGCTCTGCCTGCCTGCCACGAACACACTACAAGTCCTATAGGTGCTTCTGGTAACAAAATATAGGAGCTCTGCCTGCCTGCCACTAACACACTACAAGTCCTATAGGTGCTTCTGGTAACAAAATATAGGAGCTCTGCCTGCCTGCCACGAACACACTACAAGTCCTATAGGTGCTTCTGGTAACAAAATATAGGAGCTCTGCCTGCCTGCCACGAACACACTACAAGTCCTATAGGTGCTTCTGGTAACAAAATATAGGAGCTCTGCCTGCCTGCCACGAGCACACTACAAGCCCCTCTTTGTCAATCAATCTTTGTAACTGAATCTATCTAACTCAATCTCTGCAAGTGAATCTCTCTAACTATCTAAATGCAGCAGAGTGTCACAGAAACAGCCTGCTCAATCTGCGCCGGAACAGCATGTGACCGGCGCAGACGGCGTGGCGGCGTTTTTATAGGGGGGGGCGTGTACTACAGCCCCTGAGCTGTAATTGGCTACAGGCGTCCTGCCTGTAGCCAATTATGGCTCTTCGAGTTTCCGGGGCTGTGATTGGCCAAGCATGCGGGGTCACAGTGCATGCTTGGCCAATCATCAGCCAGCAATGCACTGCGTCGGCCGCGCCGGCCGCAATGCATTGCGGGGCCGCGCGCAACCCACGAACGTGGTGCGAGCGGCCAAAATAGTTCTGGGCTCGCCGAGCGAGCGAAACGCCCGGTGCTCGATGCGAACGTGGGTTCGCATCGAGCACCGGGCCCATCCTTAATGGCCACTAGGGTTGCCACCTCATCCCTTTAAACCCAAACACATATTAATTACACAGGTTTTGTGGCTGATTAAGGTGATAATTAAACTCACTTTATCTGCATTAAATTAGCCTCTGAACCTGTGTAATTAATATGTGTTCGGGTTTAAAGGAATGAAGTGGCAACTCTAATGGCCACATTTGTAGGCTAGGTGGAGGCAGATGGCCATAGGCCACACTCTCCCTAGTAGTCTGGGCACTGCTGGTCTATGGGGGTTCAGGAAAGACCATAATGCCATGGGCCTTCCTTCGAAAACCTGCACATTTCCTCTGCTCTAGCTGCTCTGGTGGTCCATGTGTATCCTTTGCATTTAGTAGGTTCCATGTAAGCAAAAGCAAAAGGGCTTTTTTTGTATTGATTATTGGCCACATTTTTTCCCTATCATCAGTAGCGTCAAAGAAGTCATATACAGTATCTGAGTACACCCCTCACATTTTTGTAAATATTTTATTATATCGTTTAATGTGAAAACATGGAAGAAATGACACTTTGCTACAATGTACAAGTGTACAGCTTGTATAACAGTGTAAATTTGCTGTCCCGTCAAATAACTCAACACACAGCCATTAAGGTCTAAACTGCTGGCAACAAAATTGAGTACACCCCTAAGTGAAAATGTCCTTATTATGCCCAAAGTGTCCATATTTTGTGTGGCCACCATAATTTTCCAGCACTGCCTTAATCCATGATGACATCACGGAGCTGGTGGATGTTAGAGACCTTGAGCTCCTCCACCATCCATTTGAGGATGCCCCACAGATGTTCAATAGGGTTTAGGTCTGGTGATATGCTTGGCCAGTCCATCACCTTTACCTTCAGCTTCTTTAGCAAGGCAGTGATCATCTTGGAGGTGTGCTTGGGGTCGTTATCATGTTGGAATACTTCCCTGAGGCCCAGTTTCCGAAGGGAGGGGATCATGCTCTGTTTCAGTATGTCACAGTACATGTTGGCATTCATGATTCCCTCAATGAACTGTAGCTCCCCAGTGCCGACAGCACTTATGCAGCCCCAGACCATGACTCTCCCACCACCATGATTGACTGTAGGCAAGACACACTTGTCTTTGTATTCCTCACCTGGTTGCTGCCACACACGCTTGACACCAACTGAACCAAATAAGTCTACCTTGGTCTCATCAGACCACAGGACGTGGTTCTAGTAATCCATGTACTTAGTCTGCTTGTCTTCAGCAAACTGTTTTCAGGCTTTTTTGTGCATCATCTTTAGAAGAGGCTTCCTTCTGGGACTACAGCCATGCAGACCAATTTGATGCAGTGTGCACTGTATGGTATGAGCACTGACAGGCTGACCCCCCCACCCCTTCAACCTCTGCAGCAATGCTGGCAGCACTCACGTATATTTCCCAAAGACAACCTCTGGATATGACGCTGAGCATGTGCACTCAACTTCTTTGGTCGACCATGGCAAGGCCTGTTCTGAGTGGAACCTGTCCTGTTAAACTGCGGTATGGTCGTGGTCTTCTTTTTTTCAGATCCTCAAAGAGTTCTTTGCCATGAGGTGCCATGTTGAACTTCCAGTGTCCAGTATGAGATAGTGAGAGCGATAAAACCAAATTTACCACACCTGATCCCCATTCACACCTGAGACCTTGTAACACCAACGCGACACATGACACCGGGGAGGGAAAATGGCTAATTGGGCCCAATGTGGACATTTTCATGTCATCGTGACATGCCATCATGGAGGAGCGGAAGAGGAATCCAGTGGCAACCTGTGAAGCTCTGTTGAACTTAATGCCCAAGAGGATTAAGGCAGTGCTGGAAAATAATGGTGGTCACACAAAATATTGACACTTTGGGCCCAATTTGGACATTTTCACTTAGGGGTGTACTCACTTTTGTTGCCAGCGGTTTAGACATTAAAGGCTGTGTGTTGAGTTATTTTGAAGGGACAGCAAATTTAAACTATTATACAAGCTGTACACTCACTACTTTACATTATAGCAAAGCGTGATTTCTTCAGTGTTGTCACATAAAAAGATATAATAAAATATTTACAAAAATGTGAGGGGTGTTCTCACTTTTGTATATATTTGAGTAAAATTACAGTGTCTGTCCTTATTTTAAACTGAGTAGGAACCTGTAAAACAAGCTTTGTGTAAAAGAGGTAATTCTAGCTAAGGGTCTGAGCTCTGAGTGTGCTTGCCTACAGGTTCCAGTAGTAAAAATATGACCCTGGTCCTATCAAATCTGGACATTTCAAATTTTCCAGTAGATTCATTTTAAAGGCCATGTCTGCTCTGCAAGTTTACAAACTTGGTTTTGGAATTACTGTGTAATGAAATATTGTCACAAATGTGATGTGGCAGCTTCTGTTCAGATTAGATATGCTTGGGGGTAGAGAGTGTGTCTATAATGAAAATCAATACTAACTCTAAAAGTAGGCGGAGGTCTAAAAGAAATATGGAATATAGAACCAAAATGTTGATTTAATAATATATATATATATATATATATATTTATACATACACACACATACGTTTGACCTGGGTGACAATTTAGAAACACAAGGTGTCCTTTTTTATATATTCAGGCCAAAGAAAATTATTTCAGCACCTTTCCCTTGTGTCGATTCTGACCCATTGAAACATGTTATGGTTAAAAATCCTTACGAAAGCTTCTGATCAAAATATCTATTTCCATTCATATTCTTACTACTTCTCAGAAAATGAGAACTGCCAGCGAATTAGGTGATCTCCCTGCCCAGTATTCAGCATAGAATGGAGGCCTCACACAGAAGTGTTCCCTTGAGTAAACTTCCCTTGAGTAAACTTCTCCACAAAAAATCCATGATGATGTTTCTTACAATTACCATCTTTCTACCTTTATACTATTGTAAAGTCACTGGTAGACGGGTAAGCTTGCCATCTTACCTTTGTGAAATCTTGTTGTTGAGGCACATCTTTCTTCTTTGCCGGAGGATTCAGAGACTTGAAGACTTTCCAGACACAGGAGATCATAAGTGCCTGTAGACATTGGGTAGAACCATTAAACTATCACTCTACACGCTATATAAAGGATGTGTGTCTAATAAATTTAGACTATGACTTCTTTTTACCTATTGCCAACTGCACTATGGCAAAAACAGTGTATGACTTGCTGCAAACTGGCACATTGACTCAAAAAGACTTGTGTTACTTTACCCATAAACAACTTTCCCATCCAACAAAATGCAGGTAGTTTGTGTAACTAAATAAATACATTTCTACCAGAACAGAATCTTCTCTTTAAGAAGATATTTTGCTATAGCCTTTATCAGTCACTTTTTTTTAATCAAAACTACTTTCAAAATAAAGTAAATAAAAAATAAATGTCTTTACTTTGTAAGTAGTTTCATTAGGCTTATATTTATCCAGAGATTTGTGACTGGTTTGCAGTCTGAATTTTGCTCTCACAGGAAGTACATTTATGGGTTTACTGAATGTAGTGTCCAAAACCTTGTAGTGATCATTATACAATTAGCTATTTTTTTTAATAATGTGCAAATTTAAAAGAATTATATGTTACTTGCAAAGAACTAGATGATCAGCTCAGCTTGATGTTTTATGTCTCTTTATTGCCCCTTTACTTATTAGTTGTTTATTTGTCATTTTTGT
The DNA here is from genome assembly GCA_028564925.1 of Lithobates sylvaticus. Classification (NCBI taxonomy): domain Eukaryota; kingdom Metazoa; phylum Chordata; class Amphibia; order Anura; family Ranidae; genus Lithobates; species Lithobates sylvaticus. Next base: position 296,717,092 of record CM053027.1, on the reverse strand, counting down.
TTTTCTGAGTTATATTCCATTAAAAATGAACACTAATAGTGTTTGTGTAGTTAAGATATAAACGCCCATGCAAATGATTAAAAAGTTTCATGTGTCTCTTTGCATACTTTACTGTCTATAAAATTAATAATAAACTTAAAATGTAATGAACAGTAATGGTATACTGTTGGTGAACGATGTATAAATGTGGAAGACTGCCCTCTGTATCGTTTACCCCCACCGCGCCACTGGTGTGCGGGCTATAAAATTATAAAATTATACTGGTGAAGGTATACAAAATATGTGCAGGTTTAAAAATAAAATGAATAAATTAAACTAAACAGCAGCTACTTAAAATATATAAAATGTAAAGTCTGCAATTTAACCTAAAAATTCAGCATAAATAGGGTAAATTAGTAGCGCTAGTGTAAAAAATATTGAATAAATAGTGAATATATACTATGCAAAAAATAAATACATATTGTGCAAATATATAAAACAGTGCTATATAAATATCAAAGTGCAAAACTAGTGATATATGGTTGACTCAACATATAACTTAATAACAACAGTACATCTATTTCCCTTAGTGACAAGTGAAAAAGTTCATAAACATATAAAGTCCAGATTGTAAAAAATTCAAATAGGTGATTTTTCAAGTGTCTTCAAACAAAATTTTGTTTGAAGACACTTGAAAAATCACCGATTTGAATTTTTTACAATCTGGACTTTATATGTTTATGAACTTTTTCACTTGTCACTAAGGGAAATAGATGTACTGTTGTTATTAAGTTATATGTTGAGTCAACCATATATCACTAGTTTTGCACTTTGATATTTATATAGCACTGTTTTTATATATTTGCACAATATGTATTTATTTTTTGCATAGTATATATTCACTATTTATTCAATATTTTTTACACTAGCGCTACTAATTTACCCTATTTATGCTGAATTTTTAGGTTAAATTGCAGACTTTACAATGAACAGTAATGGCTAGGAATTTGAGATTTACTCATTAGTACCTGTATTTTAATCGTTTTCATGGTTCAAAATGTTCATCTATCACTATTATACACTATTCCACGATTATATCCTGTTTACAGGGCTGTGTTAATGAGTGGACACACATGGGCACTGCCCAGGGGCCCCAGCTGCATGGGGAGGCCACTGCACTTTCTCCAAAGCAGCTGGTCCTTGAGCCCACGCTGCCCCAAAATTGGGGGCCCCATGATGGCACTGAGAGTGATGGATACACAGGGGAGGCAGGCTGGCAGCAGTACGCCGTGCTGTGCAGAACAATACCTATTATTTCACAGCCAGCAGGAAGAGGCAGGGCCGCAGCGCCAGTGATGTTCCAACCCCACCCCATGCAGCTTGAATGCTCGGGACTCGAAGACTGCATAAGTAGCATTGTGAATGGTGCCATGGGGAGCCCAGCTGTCCAGCACTGTTTGCACCGAAGGGCTTGGAATGCCCGGAGGGATGCTCCCTCCTCCGCCCCTCCCCCTGCCTGCTTGATTGGTATAGGTGAGTCCGGTGCTGGAGGTGGTCACATAGTCAAAAAATTACATGCACTGTATCTCCACTGGCAAAGGGGGTACTACATGGATGGAATAATGGTGCTTGGGGATATCAAGGGTGTATGGGGAAAACAATGCTAAGGGGGGGTCTGGGGTGTATAGGGGGTAGCAATGCTTGGGGTAGCTTGGGTGGTTATAGTGCTAGAGGTATCAGGGATGTAGAGAGGCCACAGTGTAGGGGGTATCAGGGATGTAGTGGGGTCACTATACAAGGGGTATCTTATGGTATATGGTAACAGTGCTGGGGGGAATATCTAGGGTGTAGAGGGGTCAGAGTGCTGTGGGGATATCTGTGGTGTAGAGGGATCAGAGTGCTGGGGGGATACCTGGGGTGTAGAGGGGTCAGAGTGCTGGGGGATATCTGGGTCTGGGGTGTAGATGGGTCAGAGTGCTGGGGGGATATCTGGGATGTAGAGGGGTCTTGGGATAAAACAGTATTATGAAATTATACTAAAATGTGCACATGCTTCGAATCTCTCTGTTAGGAATCCAATTATTTCCTCATTTGGCCTATGGAAGCACCCCACATGACTTATCAGCATAAGGATTGGCTCCAGTAAGTTGATTGGAATCCCTCTCCACCCAACATGATCAGCTGTGTCTTCTTGGGGGGAGTTGCGCCAGCAGGGATAATTGAGAACCTTTTTCTTCTTCTTTTTTTAAATCATATGTGACTGCAGCAGCACCCAATCAGCTTCGTGCAACCATGGGAATACATAGTCAACTTCCTGCAGTGGTGTCTGCAGTCGATGTAACAGGTTTCCAGCTTGACCACCCTCTGATCTCATAGTGCAGTATGGAGCAAGCAGCAGATGTCATGTGATCACAGTATACAGCAAAGAAAAAAGGTACAATGTATTTTGCTTCAGTATTTCCAGTGTGCAATGTACTGCTGCTTATGGTAATAGGGGTGATGTATGTGAAATACTGTAAAAGGGTTTAATGGCACTTTACGAAAACTAGAGTCAGAATTTGAGATGGCTGGATGAGTGCTTGTGACATTTTAACTAATGTGTCAACTAATTTTGACACAGGGAAGCTAGAGCAGCTGAATCACATGTCCAGATCAGATTTAAAAAGGGTAAGTACATAGAGTTGTGTGAAAAAGTATTTGCCCCTTCCTGATTTCTCACACTTAAATGATTCAGATCATCAAACAAATTTTAATTACACAAAGATAACCTGAGTAAATTCAAGATGCAGTTTTTAAATTATTATTTAATTTTGTAAGGGAAAAAAGCTGTTCAAACCGGCCTGGCCCTATGTGAAAAAGTAAGTGCCCCCTCCCATGCTGAATCATGAATGAACTGTGATTAACCACAATTTTATGGAAAGCTGAGTTAAATTTCACTTGCCACTCCCAGGCCTGATTACTGCCAGACCTATTGAATAAAGAAATCACATAAATAGAAGCAGTCTGACCAAGTGAAGCACGCTAACAGATCACAAAAAGCCACACATCATGCTACAATCTAAAAAAAAAAAATCAAGAACAGATTAGAAACGAAGTAATGTACAGTTGCAAAAAAAAGTATGTGAACCCTTTTGAAATGATATGGATTTCTGCCCAAATTGGTCATAAAATGTGATCTGATCTTCATCTAAGTCACAACAATAGACAATCACAGTCTGCTTAACCACTTGCCTACCAGGTACGAACACCCCCTTCCTGACCAAGCCATTTTTCAGCTTTCAGCACTGTCGCATTTTGAATGACAATTGCGCGGTCATGCAAGGATGTACCCAAATAAAATTTTTATAATTTTTTCCCCACAAATAGAGCTTTATTTTGGTGGTATTTGATCACCTCTGCGGTTTTTATTTCTTGCGCTATAAACAAATTAATAGGGACAAGTTTGAAAAAACACAATATTTTTTAGTTTTTATTATAATAAATATCCAATTTTTTTTTTTTAAACACATTTTTTTTTTCCTCAGTTTAGACCGATACGTTGTCTTCTACATATTTTTGGTAAAAAAAAATCGCAATAAGCATCTATTGATTGGTTTGCGCAAAAGTTATAGCGTCTACAAAATAGGGGATAGATTTATAGCATTTTTTTATTATTATTTTTTTTTACTAGTAATGGTGGCGATTTGCGATTTTTATTGTGACTGCGACATTGCGGCGGACATATCGGACACTTTTGACACATTTTTGGGACCATTCACATTTATACAGCGATCCGTGCTATAAAAATGCATTGATTACTGTATAAATGTGACTGGCAGGGAAGGGGTTAACACTAGGGGGCACTGCAGGGGTTAATATGTTCCCTATATGAGTGATTCTAACTGTGGGGGGAGGGGACTGACTGGGGGAGGGGACCGATCGGTGTCCCTATGTACAAGGGACACACCATTGGTCTCCTCTCCTCTGACATGACGTGGATCTGTGTGTTTACACACACAGATCCACGTCCTGCTCAATTACCGGGCAATCGCGGGTGCCTGACGGACATCGCGGCCGCCGGGCACGGGCATCGGCTTCCCAGCTACGCGGCGGGCACGCGCGCGCCTCCCGCGGTGCGCGCGCGCCCCCTAGTGGCCAAAAAGCGAGCGCCGTCATATGACGGCGGCCCGCCACAAGAGCTGCACCGTCCCGCCGTCATTTGACAGTGGGCGGTCAGCAACAAGTTAAACTAATAACACACAAAGAATAAAATGATACCATGTTTTTATTGAACACACGATGTAAACATTCACAGTGCAGGTGGAAAAAGTATGTGGACCTCTAGACGAATGAGATCTCCAAGAGCTAATTGCCTGATGTGAATGATGCCTCGCACAAAAGAGCTCTCAGAAGACCTACGATTAAGAATTGTTGACTTGCATAAAGCTGGAAAGGGTTATAAAAGTATCTCCAAAAGCCTTGCTGTTCATCAGTCCACGGTAAGACAAATTGTCTAAAAATGGAGAAAGTTCAGCACTGCTGCTACTCTCCCTAGGAGTGTGCATCCTGTAAAGATAACTGCAAGAGCACAGCGCAGACTGCTCAATGAGGTGAAGAAGAATCCTAGAGTGTCAGTTAAAGACTTACAAAAGTCTCTGGAATATGCTAAAATCCCTGTTAGCAAATATACAATACGTAAAACACTAAACAAGAATGGATTTCATGGGAGGATACCACAGAGGAAGCTACTACTGTCCAAAAAAAACATTGCTGCACATTTACAGTTTGCACAAGAGCACCTGGATGTTCCATAGCAGTACTGTGGACAGATGAAACCAAAGTTGAGTTGTTTGGAAGGTACACACAACACTATGTGTGGAGAAAAAGAGGCAGAGCAGACCAACATCAAAACTTCATCCCAACTGTGAAGTATGGTGGTGGGGGCATCATGGTTTAGGGCTGCTTTGCTGCGTCAGGGCCTCGACGGATTGCTATCATCGAAGGAAAAATGAATTCCCAAGTTTATCAAGACATTTTTCAGGAGAACTTAAGGCCATCTGTCCACCAGCTGAAGCTCAACAGAAGATGGGTGTTGTAACAGGACAACAACCCAAAGCATAGAAGTAAATAAACAACAGAATGGCTTAAACAGAAGAAAATATGCCTTCTGGAGTGGCCCAGTCAGAGTCCTGACCTCAACCCGATTGAGATGCTGTGGCATGACCTCAAGAAAGTGATTCACACCAGACATCCCAAGAATATTGCTGAACTGAAACAGTTCTGTAAAGAGGAATGGTCAAGAATTACTCCTGACTGTTGTGCATGTCTGATCTGCAACTACAGGAAACGTTTGGTTGAAGTTATTGCTGTCAAAGGAGGTTCAATCAGTTATTAAATCCAAGGGTTCACATACTTTTTCCACCTGCACTGTGAATATTTACTTGGTGTGTTCAATAAAAACATGGTAACATTTAATTATTTGTGTGTTATTAGTTTAAGCAGACTGTGATTGTCTATTGTTGTGACTTAGATGAAGATCAGATCACATTTTATGACCAATTTGTACAGAAATCCATATCATTCCAAAAGGGCTCACATACTTTTTTTTTGCAACTGTACATGTATAAGTCTAGGAATGGTTTCAAAGCCATTTCTAAGGCTTTGGATCGCTAGTGAACCACGGGAGAGCCATTATCCACAAATGGAGATAACTTGGAACAGTGGTGAACCTTCCCAGAAGTGGCCGGCCTACAAGAATTACTCCAAGAGCATGACGACGACTCATCCAGGAGGTCAAAAAAGAACCCAGAACAACATCTAAAGAACTGCAGGCCTCACTTGCCTCAGGTAAGATCAGTGTTCGTGATTTAACAATAAGAAAGAGACTGGGCAAAAATGGCATCCATTGGAGAGTTCCAAGGCCAAAGCCACTGCTGACCAAAAAGAACACAAATGCTCATCTCACATTTACCAAAAAACATCTTAATTATCCCCAAGACTTTTAGGCAAATATTCTGTGGACTAATGAGACAAACGTTTAACTTTTTGGAAGGTGTGCGTCCCATTACATCTGGCATAAAACGAATACAGCATTTCATAACAAGAACATCATACCAACAGTTAGACATGGTGGTGGTAACGTGATGGTCTGGGGCTGCTTTGCAGCTTCAGGACCTGGACAACTTACCATAACTGATAGAACCATGAATTCTGAGCTCTACCAGAAAATACTGGAGAATGTCTGGCCATCAGTTTGTGACCTCAAGCTCAAGTGCACTTGGATTATGCAACAGGACAATGATTTGAAAACACAATAGCAACTCCACCTCCAAATGGTTCAAACAGAGCAAAATGTAGGTTTTGGAGTGACCTAGTCAAAGCCTGGACTTAAATCCAGATGAGATGCTGTATCATGACCTTACACAGGCCGTTCATGCTGGAAAACCCTCCAATGTGTCTGAATTAAAACAATTCTGCAAAGAAGAGTGGGCCAAAATTGCTCCACAGCAATGTGAAAGACTCATTGCCAGTTATCGCAAATGCTTGATTGCAGTTGTTGCTATCCAAGGGTGAAATAATCAGTTATTAGGTTTAGGGGGCAATTACCTTTTCACATAAAGCCAGGCAGCTTTTTTTGCCTTAATAAATGAAACCATCATTTGAAAACTGCCTTTTGTATTTACTTGTGTTATCTTTGTGTAATAATACAATTTGTTGATCTGAGTCATTTAACCACTTCACGACCGCTCACTGTATATATACGTCATTTTTTTGAAGAGGTAACGACAGCAGCTGCTGCCACAACCCAGGTATCCCTCTTCACAGTGAGCGGTCCCCTTTCCGATAATGGTGGTCATCGCGGCGGATTCGCCGCGAGATCACCGTTATCGGCGGCGGGAGAGGTGCCCCCCCTCCTGCTGCTCTCCCGTGCCTTCCGCCGCTTACCGGAACCGTCGGCAGCGGCGGAGGCGATCGGGTCCGTTCCCTGCCTGTGCATAGAGATGAGTGATGCTACGATGGCCGCCACTCATCTCTATACCATAGGAGGGCGGAAGCGACGTCAAAAACGTCACTTCCGCCCATACGTCTTAAAGGGGAATTTACAAATGTCATTTTTTTAAATGACATTTTTTTTTTCATTGAAGTCCAAATATGAGATCTGAGGACTTTTTGACCCCAGATCTCATATTTAAGAGGACCTGTCATGCTTTTTTTTCTATTACAAGGGATGTTTACATTACTTGTAATAGGAATAAAAGTGATCAATCTTTTTTTTTTTTTTTTTAAACAGTGTAAAAAATAATACAATTAAGTAAAATAAATAAGAAAAAAACAAAAAATTTTTTTTTAAAACACCCCGTCCCGACGAGCTCGCGCGCAGAAGCGAACACATAAGTGAGCAGCGCCCGCATATGAAAACGGTGGTCAAACCACACATGTGATGTATTGCCACGATCGGTAGAGCGAGAGCAATAATTCTAGCCATAGACCTCTTCTGTAACTCAAAAAATGCAACCTGTAGAATTTTTTAAATGTCGCTTATGGAGATTTTTGAGGGTAAAAGTTTGACACCATTCCACGAGCGGCCGCAATTTTGAAGCGTGACATGTTGGGTATCAATTTACTCGGCGTAACATTATATTTCACAATCCAAAAAAAAATTGGGCTAATTTTACTGTTGTCTTATTTTTTTATTCAAAAAAGTGACTTTTTTCCAAAAAAAGTGCGCTTGTAAGACCGCTGCGCAAATACGGTTTGAAAAAAAGTATTGCAACGACTGCCATTTTATTCTCTAGGGTGTTAGAAAAAAAACAATATATAATGTTTGGGGGTTCTAAGTCATTTTCTAGCAAAAAAAACTGTTTTTAAACATGTAAACACCTAAAATCCAAAACGAGGCTGGTCTGGAAGTGGTTAAGTGTGACAAATATGCAAAAAATCAAAAATCAGACAAATACTTTTTCACACAACTGTTTATATTTTTTTAACCACTTTAGGTCCACCCTATAGCAGTTCCACTACTACAGGGCAGCACCTGTGTGCCGGATCATGTATATATATGTGATCCAACGCAAATCCCTTCCTTCCTGATTACACACAGCAGAAGCCGATTGGCGGGTGCAGGGAACTTGATATCCTCTGGCACCCACCGATCATCAGGCGTAGGGCCAGAACTGCGATCTGCCTATAGAAACAAGGCAGATCACCGTTCTGACAGGAGGGAAGGGATGGAGTCTGTGTCCCTCCCCCAATCTCTTCCCTTAGTAAAAGCATCTCACACAGTATAGTAAAACACTGGCTAGATTCTCTTTGGTCGCCCCTGGTGTTAAACCCTTCCCAGCCAGTGTCATTAGTACAGAGACAGTGCATATTTTTTTTAGCACCGATGACTGTATTAGTGTCACTGGTCCCCAAAAAGTGTCAAAAGTATCAGTTAGTGTCAGAATGTCCACCACAATATTGCAGTCCTGCTATAAGTCGCTGATTGCTGCCATTACTAGTAAAAATAAAAAATAAATATCTCATAGTTTGTAGGCGCTAAAACTTTTGCTCAAACCATATATCTATATATACGCTTATTAGGATTTTTCTTAGCAAAGAATATGTAGCAGAATACATGTTGGCCTAAATTTATGAAGAAATTGGATTTTTCCAACTTTTGTTATTGGAAAAGTTTTAGAGTAGAAAGTAAAGTTTTTTTTTTCAAAATTGTTGGTCTTTTTTTTGTTTATAGCGCAACAAAAAAATGAAAGGTAATCAAACACCACCCAAAGAAAGCTCTATTTGTGGAGAAAAAAAGGACATACGTTTCATTTGGGTGTTGCATGACCACGCAATTGTCAGTTAAAGTATTGTAGTGCCGTATCACAAAAATGGCCTGGTCATTTAGGCCTCTTTCACACTTGTGCGACTTTTGCATTGATTTTGCCGCGATTTCAAGGAATGCCTGTGTAAGAGGCATCAAAATCGGACCAAAGTAGTGCAGGGACTACAGGGGGTCCCCGGGTTACAAACAAGATAGGGACTGTAGGTTTGTTCTTAAGTTGAATCTGTTTGTAAGTCGGAACAGGTAAATTTTTTAAGCGTAGCTCCAGCCAAAAAATTATTTTTTTAGTTTTTTAGATAACTTAGAGAAGGGTTATCAATCCTGTAACATTTGTTTTGCTGTCTGTGCCCCTGTTCAGAAGATTTCACCTCACCTTCTGTCCCAATGACAATTGGATTTTGAAAATTTTAGGTTATTAGGGAAGCATGGACTTGTGATAAAGCCTCAGTGGAGACACCTTTTACCCATAATAACTCTTACAGGAGTGAATTTCCCTTTCTAGGGGTAGATTTCCTCTCACTTCCTGTTGTCTCCCTCCGTTTGTAAGTAGGAGTCGTTTGTAAGTCAGTTGTTTGTAAGTCGGGACCCCCTGTACTTTGAAGTCGGAACGACTTGAAGTTGTATTAATATGAATGGCTGTCATTGGAAATCATGGGGAATAACTTGTCATGCTACTTTGCAGTCCCAAATCGTGGGACAAGTTGTATAAGTGTGAAAGGGGCCTAAGGGGGGTAAATCTTCTGGAGGTCAAGTGGTCGAAAAGGGTATGCGGGATAAAGAGGTAAAGGAAGTGGGAATATTTCCGAAATTAAAGATTGTGTTCAAAATGCAATAACACTGTTTAACGACTGTGCATGTTTTATGTGCTCTACTGTAGCTCATCAGAGAGGCTTCTCCAAGGACCACTGGCACTGCTCTGGTGATGTTGCCTGGACAGTTTTGATTTTCAGCGTTTCCAAAACCTAATTAACTTTAGGTTTTAAGTACATAACCTTATTTTTTTTCAGTAATCTTCATCTTCTGATGACCTTTTAATAGTATTTTGCTAGACAATGCACCGTGTTTATTCCAGTGAGTGCTGGAAACTCTTCTTGTGCTAAGCAGCAGAGAGTTTATGGAGCAGGCATGGTATATATTCATCTTGCTAATTACATCGCACTGAACTGCTGAATCGTCTTTTTTTTTCTGCTCACTCGGTTTGATTAAAAAGCTTTCTATAAAGTTTAGACATGTGTACTCAAACAGAGAAATGTTACCTTGTACAAAATCACAGCAGCGTGGAGCAAAGTGAAGATGATCAGTCTGGTGGTATATTTCTGAGAGGGGACTTTGTTCAACAAAATATAATTCTGAGAAGATAAAGAAAAGTGCTCATTACTATTTTTACCCTGAACCTAATTGCTAATGGGTGTCATAAAGATAAACACAGAACATAAATATAGCTATACTAGCACAGGCAGCTGGTGTACTCTATATAACATTTTTTTTCCAAGATCATGGCCTATTCTGATTTCAGTCTTAATAAAAGCCCTAAAATTAAAGATAATTAGTCCAACCATATACTATATAATGTCGGTCTGTAATACGGCTTCTCCAAGATTGGTGGCAGCTGGCAGGGTGCGTTAACAAATAAGCAATAAACAGTGACCCAATCTGATCTCCCATTAGGTCTTCACTGCTGTCTAGGAACCCAGTGGTGAACTTTCCCGGTATTCTCAGCAAGTATACGAAAAGGCTAAAAGCTTGTGTTTTCAGCAATGATAATTGTCACCAGCTTAAGAATTCTTTATCTCTTCCTAAGGAAAATCAAAAAAAGGGAGCAGGAAAAAGTAGCCAGGGAATGTCATAAGCCAGCAATTTATATTATTTGTTTCTTTTTATATGTCATGACCAGGGTAGATAAGATGTACACCCCCATGACCTCTGTATGCCTTACCCAGTGACCTATATACACTTACATAGGTGTATGTGCATATATCTGTACCACTACCCTTACCATAACCGGTAACCCTCTCCAAACCCCCATAAACACAACGGGACTCTGATTTGGATTAAATGGCCGTCAGGCCTAAACTTTTTATTAAACAAATATATTTTCTTTTAAATAGATTTAATAAACTTTGTTACCATAAACATTCCCAGCCTTTCAAAGGGGCATGGGTACATATCAACATAACTGGTCACGGCTAACCACTCCCACTTTAACCTCTTGACCTCCAGACGGCAACCCCTGTCTCTGAGGCTATAACCAACTGTACCGTGACCTACCCTTATTCAACTTTTCGAGGTTAACCCCTCGTACGTAACACCACTCCCATCCCATGGATGGGTACAACAGGTTTTACCTGTACTTTACTTCCTCTTCCGAAAGCCCCAAGAACCGCCAACCGCCTCTTACCCTTACACCACTTGCCCCTATCCCCCTAAAAACAGGGAGGGTGGGTGGGGCTTCCTTCCTTCCCCGCTCCTCGAATGATCACGTTGTGCGGCGCTCTCTCGTCAGAGCGCCGTGACTCCGCCCCCAGGCTCCTCCCACCCCTCGCCTTAAAGCGGCGCTTATGCTTAAGACGGCGACTGTGCAGTCAAGCACAGGTCATGCCGTCCCTCCGCCTACCCCCCTTTGGCTGTGGGCTCCGGGACTCACTTGACCTCTGTATGCCTTACCCAGTGACCTATATACACTTACATAGGTGTATGTGCATATATCTGTACCACTACCCTTACCATAACCGGTAACCCTCTCCAAACCCCCATAAACACAACGGGACTCTGATTTGGATTAAATGGCCGTCAGGCCTAAACTTTTTATTAAACAAATATATTTTCTTTTAAATAGATTTAATAAACTTTGTTACCATAAACATTCCCAGCCTTTCAAAGGGGCATGGGTACATATCAACATAACTGGTCACGGCTAACCACTCCCACTTTAACCTCTTGACCTCCAGACGGCAACCCCTGTCTCTGAGGCTATAACCAACTGTACCGTGACCTACCCTTATTCAACTTTTCGAGGTTAACCCCTCGTACGTAACACCACTCCCATCCCATGGATGGGTACAACAGGTTTTACCTGTACTTTACTTCCTCTTCCGAAAGCCCCAAGAACCGCCACAGCCCGAAAGGGGTAAAGCCTTACCCTTTCGAGCACCTCCACACGCGCAGCCCCAACTGAATGCCCTCCTGAAGGCCCAACGCCCATAAATCGGTCCCCACGTCATTCAAGTGGACGCCATCACTGCGCAGGTACCGCCAGGTATCGATCTCTAGTTCCCTATGGCGTATCGCCAGGCCCCCATTTCTGATGAAAAACCTGCTCACCTCCTTATTTACTTTGACCCTGGCCCGGTCCACCTTTTTATCTGATAGAGCCCATCTCCATGCCATCCTGCCCACCATGTCAGACCAGACCATGACCATGCCCGGGTAAGCTGATTTTAATCTCAGGAAATCACACTTGATATCCCGGATAAGTTGCCTCATGGACCTCGCCCCCATGTCGTTGCCCCCCACGTGTAATAGCAAAACATTAGGTGGTCTGTCAAGGTTTGCGAATCTATGAACCTCCCCTAAAACCCTGTTCCACCGCATGCCGGGGACCCCGATCCACCGAACCTGTGCCTCCTGTCTGGGAATACGAAGTTGCCTGCCGTTCGGCCGAATGTCAGCTCTCTTAGCACCCCAAAAAACAAAAGAATGGCCCAGTATCCACACCAGGCCTACTTCATAACCTGCAGATGAAAAGAAAACAAGGGGGGGGGGGGGTGGGGTTAAAATAACTGAAAAAACAACCTGAACATCCAACCTGCCCCCCCGTGAGACCCCCCCAAATGCCTGACAGCAGCAGCCTAAACCAGCAACTGCGGGCGGACATACAGTTTAAAACGGTCTGACTCCCACCTTCCAATCCTCCTGACCGCCTCAGCCCCCAGGCCCGCCCTGAATGCCTCCGTAGCTGCCCCAATTCTAAAGGAGTGGGAAGAAAAATTCTTCGGGTCGAAACCCGCTTCCACTACACATTTACGAAAAACGGAGATAAACTGGAACTTGGATAGCGCGGACCCATCCAAGTGCATGAAAAAGGGGCCCGCGCCCCGTGGTCGATTTACCAGAAATCTGTCCACAGCCCTCACTGGGCAGATGTCGTCCTCTCCGATCTTGGCTACCTCCACCCGAACCCCTCTGCCCTCCTGATCTGTTTTAGACCGCCTAACCCAGATCCTGACCACCTCCCGGCCTAGCTCTACATCCCCCATTGCCAAACCCCCCATCGCACGTTTTGACGGGCTGAAAAGTTCGCTGATCCTGAACGCCCCAAAGAACGCGAGGGCGAATGCCGCCCGGAACAACGCCTGTTCGTACGCTGAACTGCAAACACCTACTACTGCCTGGCACAAACCCCGAAGTAGGCAAAAGGAAACCGGCCTTCTCCCATCCCTGCTCTTGTGTACCCTCCGATAGCCTTTTATCGCTTGCCTCACCCAGAATTCCTTCGTATAATCCTGTTGTCCCTGCCATTTGAACAAAAATGCCAACCCCGCCAGTTTTCGATCAATCGTGGCCCCCGATACCCCCTTTTCCATAGCAATGCTGAGGAAGTAAAACACCGCTTGAGCCATGCCCGCATCTCCCGGGGCCATGCCGATTGCGTTCAGACAAGCCGACCACTCCTGCCATACTTTCGAGTAGGCACCCCATGTAGCCTTACTCACAGATTGCTGGATCCACCTTGCCGCTACTCCATTACTATGCTCCACAACCACTCGGGGCAGTCGATCCCATGACGCTCCGCCTCCGGTGCCAATCCCCGAAACCTGTCCCACTGAAAACGAGACAGAGCGTCAGCGAGTGTGTTCTCCACCCCAGGCAAGTGCACAGCATAGATGAAAGCATTCACCTGCAAACACCGCAATACCAAGTGTCGTAGCAGCCTGAGAACTGGCCCGGAGGCCGCCGTCAGCCGGTTGACCACCTGTACTACTCCCAAGTTATCGCAGTTAAATCTCACCTTCCTGTTACGGAACGCCTCCCCCCAAATCTCCACCGCCACTACAATGGGGAATAACTCCAATAAGACCAGGTTCTTTAGAAACCCAGCCTCGGACCACTCCGCCGGCCATTGCGCCGCGCACCATTGTCCCTTAAAGAAGGCCCCGAAACCCGTGGATCCCGCCGCATCTGTGAATAACTCCAGGTCACCATTACTTATGGGGCCAGACATCCAAAGTGCCCGGCCATTGAATGACTCCAAAAATTCTTGCCAAACTTGCAAGTCCTCTCTATGTTCCCGATTAAGGGTCACAAAGTGTGTCGGACCCTGGATGCCCGCCGTAGCGGCCGCCAGCCGGCGGCAAAAAACCCGCCCCATCGGTATGATCCGACAAGCGAAGTTAAGTTTTCCTAGCAACGACTGCAACTGACGTAGTTGCAACTTTCTCATTCCTATGGTCCCTCGTATTTCCTCTTGCAGCCGTTCCAGCTTGTCCGCCGGCAACCTACACTCCATTTTTACGGAATCTATCTCGATCCCCAAAAACGTAATGCACTCCTTGGGCCCCTCTGTCTTTCCCGGGGCCAGCGGTACCCCAAAACGCTCCGTCAGATGTTGTAGAGTTCCCAAAAGCACCGCACATACGTTGGTGCCCGCCGGGCCAACGCATAAGAAGTCATCCAGATAATGGATGACCGAGTTGACGCCTGACAAGTCCCGAACGGCCCACTCTAAGAAGGAGCTAAACTGCTCAAAGAAGGCACAGGAAATAGAACATCCCATAGGCAGGCATCGATCCACGTAAAACCCCCCCTTCCACGAACATCCCAGCAGTCGAAAACTGTCCGGGTGCACCGGCAGAAGCCGAAAAGCCGATTCAATGTCCGCTTTTGCCATCAACGTGCCCTGGCCACACCGCCGAACCCACGCAACGGCCGCATCAAAAGAAGTGTATGACACTGCACACTCCTCCGGAGCAATGGCATCGTTAACGGAAGCCCCTTTCGGGAACGACAGATGATGGATCAATCTAAACTTGTTGGGCTCCTTTTTTGGCACCACCCCCAGCAGCGAGACCACCAGATCCGGAAGGGGCATTTCATGGAAAGGGCCGGCCATGCGTCCCAATGCCACCTCCTTTCCCAATCTTTCAGTAACTACAGCTGGGTGCAGTAAAGCGGACTTTAAATTTTTTGCCAGGGGCGGAACTGATTTAAGTGAACAGGGGATCTTGAAACCCGCCGAAAACCCCTCCTCTAACAAGCGCGCCCCCGCCCGGTCGGGGTATCTCTTAAGGAAAGGCAGCATCCTTTCCACCCGCACCGGGGTCGTCCCTCTTATTTGCAAGATCTCCGGGACGCCCTTTCCCTTTTTTAAAGCATTTGGACAGAGCATGTGCTCCCCCGCAGCCGGAACATGTGTGTTTGAAACGGCAGTTTGCCCCAAACTTGCATGAGCCTTCATTAAACTGCCAGCAGAAACCCCAAGGTTTTCCGGTCGGTTGTCCTGAGGTTGCTGAACCTCCGACCCCTGGCTGAAAAAACTGGTTAGGAGCCCGCGCCGCCGTCATTAGCTTCATCCATAAGCTGATGTCCTTATGGTCCCAGCGAAGCGACGGTCGGACTGCCGTCCGTTGTCTGAATTGCTCATCATAACGTAGCCACGCCGACCCTCCGTACGTTCTGTGCGCTTCGCTGATCGCCTCCAAGTACACAAATAGCGCCGAGCAGTGTTCCTGGCGCCTTCTCACCCACGACGCTCGCCAATATGGCAAATGCCTGCAGCCAATTGGAAAAAGTCCAAGGTATCAACCGATACCTGCGCTTCTCCTCGTCCTCCTTCTTCCTCTCTTCAGGCTTCAACCTGTCCAGGTTGAACTTCTCCAGGGGCAATAGGGTGAAGAGCTCGATATACTCACCCTTCCAAATCTTCTCTTTCACCTCCGGCTTCAGATGCGCTCCCAACGGGCCCTCAAAGCAGACGTAGACCTCGCTCTTCGCCGCATCTGCCAACCGCACGGAGTCCGCGCTCTTCTCCCCCGACTTAGTTGTTTCCCCGTCCACCTGAGCAACCGCCGGCGTTGCCGGCACCTCGGTGATCGATGACTGCTCCGGGGCGGGCGAAGGTGCCTGCGCCCCACTAACCCCTACCTGCGGGACAGAGACCGGCCCCGCCACCGGAAGCCATGCTTGCGCCGGCCCGTTCGCTCCCCCCTGCTCAAACCTTTGAACCAGCTCCTTGAGCCCCAACAACAGGCCCCCCAGGCGTTCCTGCCCTGCCCGCGATTCTTGTTCCCTTGGAACCTGGATGTCCTCCACTACGCCCCCGGCCCTCTCTCTCCCCCTACCGGTGCCTAAACCCTGCGGACTACCCCGTTTCAACAAGTCATGTAAAAAAGATGAAATCGAAGCAGAAGAATCACACTCACCGGGCTGCCCAGGACCGGGCCTCACAGCCGCCTCCCTCGGACCCAACGCTGATGGCTGATCGAGTTCTTCTCCGCCCTCGGACTCCGACAATTCACCTTCGGATCTTCCTTCGCCAACCACCTGCTGGATGTGTGGACTGCGACTCCCTGATGGGCCCGCTTCCGCGGCCAATGGTCTGCGGTGCTGTGAAGTCCCTGCTGCCTCGCCTTCCATCCCTGCTCTCCCGCCGCGGTGAGGGGCTCCTGCGTCTCCGGTCTATCCCTCCGTCTCCCTGGCTGCCCATCTGCCCGCTACCGGTCTGCCTGGGACAGGGGGGCGTGACAGCTGACTGTACCCCCACCCGCTGTGCAGCCTGACCCCGCCGTCCACTGCCTCCTGTCTCTCTTGCGCCCAATGGCCGCCCCGTGCCTCGGCGATGAAATGGGGGCGCCGATCCATGTGTGGTGCCTGGCTCCTCCTGGACACTGCTCTGTCTACGTCTGGTTACCCGGGGACTGGGGGCCGTGCCTGATGTCCGGACCCCCACCCGCTGGACCTCCTGCCCCTGCTGACTGCCTTGGCTTTGTACCTCTTCCTCTCTTGGGCCTGTGGGCCGCCCCATGCGTTGGCGCCGAGCCGGGGGGGGGGGCGATCCCTGCGTGTTGTCTGACCCTCCTAGTGCTGCCTCCTGGCCTCTCCTCCTCACCCCACTCCTGGTGCCGTACCTTCCTCTCCCTGCCCCGGCGGGGGTGGAGGCTGGGGATTCCTGACGCCGAGCTCCGGTCTCCTCCACGCCGTGGCCTCCGGATGTCCCTGGAGCCGCTCTCTGAGGGCCCCCCGGGCCTGCCTCCGGGCTGTACCGCTCGGGCGGCTTCGATCGTCGAGCCCGAGGTGTAGCTTCTGCTCCCCTGCCGGCCGCTGCGTCTTCATCTGCCGCCATGGCCGCGATCTGCCCCTGTAGCCATGCGGCGCCCTGAGTGGCGATCGCCACGCGCAATTGCGCCAAGAAGCCTTCGTTCGCCGCCATTACTGCTGCTGTACACGGAGCGGGAGGGTACGACTGCTTCCTTCCTTCCCCGCTCCTCGAATGATCACGTTGTGCGGCGCTCTCTCGTCAGAGCGCCGTGACTCCGCCCCCAGGCTCCTCCCACCCCTCGCCTTAAAGCGGCGCTTATGCTTAAGACGGCGACTGTGCAGTCAAGCACAGGTCATGCCGTCCCTCCGCCTACCCCCCCTTTGGCTGTGGGCTCCCCCCGGTGGTCTTTGACAGCACTTCCCAACATAACTCTGTTCCAATTCTTCACTGCGGGCCTTTTACCGTACTAGGCCTATGGCCGTGATAACACCAGCCCGGAGACAACCCATTACCCGCTGTGCCACCATTACCATCTTCAGCTAACCTGTGTTAACTGCACACACCAAGGGGGCCCATATCACCAATGAGTCCCCCACACTTCCATCTCATAGGTTAGTTACCACCATCAAAGACCACCACCGCCAGTTGTCCACTGCCATGACATGTCCTGCTGAAATAAATAAAATTAGCGAAAAACAGGATGGGCGGGTGAGAAACTTGTCCTCTCAACGATCCCCTGCAGTGTTGCCCGTGTCACCCCTCCTGACCCTTAAATAAACAAAACCCCTCCTATCGCTAAACTTTTCCTCCAATCTGCTACTCCCCACTTTTTCTGAACTAACTTTCTTTAACCCTTGCTGTTCCCTTATCACTCCTGTCATGCCGGCCCTCTGCTAGTTCCTTTCCCACCATCTCGCTCCAGGCCTCTCTCTTTAGCTGCAGTACATCGTAAAGGTGCGCTATTTCACAGGCAGGTTTAGGGAATCCCCTATGCATTGTATTTCATAGGGACACGGGCGTCTCCGTGAAGCAGAATCCACTTGCTCAGCAGGGGATCTCTCTGCCAAATCTGCTGGGCAGGCTGATGACAGGTCCATGTCAGCTCCATTATGCAGAGTGGACACGGACATAGTCACGCTCTCCTCTATAGGGCAATCAGATGGAAATGGAATTCCTGTCCGTTTCCATCCGATGCCATCTTATCCGATCCACCAGGAGGATGGGGAAAAGGTCCGCCATCTGTCTGTTTTCGGTGGACAGGATCAGATCGAATGGCGGCAGGAGCAGGTGTCAGCGGACATCTTCTGCTCCATAAAAGAGACTGGAGTGTCTGATCAGGTCAGCCTTAAAAACTGAGAGGTGGACCTTGAAAAACTGAGAGGTGGACCTGATTGGATCGCCCATGTGAAAGGGGCTTGCATCGTTTATCCTTTAAGTGCTGCTCCCCTTATTTTTTCTTTATTTTGACATTGGTACAGTGGCGTATCATCCATGTGTACAGTGAGTTCACTGCACATGGGCCTCCGAGGGGAGGGGGGCCCATTGTGACTCACCCTGCACACATGGATGATTGTCCCTTGGTTCACAGCCGGGGATGATCGGTTCAGCGGGAGGGACAGCTGTAAGCACTGATCTGCCTGCATGACATCCCCTTCTCCTCCTCTCCCTCCCACGGCTATAGGTGCTTACAGCTGTCCCTCCCGCTGCACCGATCCTCCCGGGCTGTTCTCCGTGTCCTCCTCCTCCCATTCTTCTCCTCCGCTCCCCATGTCCTCTCCCAGCCCGCTATGTCCTCTACTCCCCTGTTCTCCTCCTCCTCCACCCCCCGTTCTCCTCCGATCCGCTGTGTCCTCCTCCTCCTCCGCCCCCCCTCGTCCCCTGCAGCCAGCTTCTCTCCTCTACTCTTCTCTCCCACGGGGCTACGGGGGATGGAGAGCGGAGGAAGGGTCCTGTAAATATGTCATTTACTGGCCCCTTCCTTTTCTGAATTAAACACAAAGAGCAATCGTTACCGAACGCTCTCTATGACCTGTAATAACTGAGCAGATTAACCTGTGTGTTACTCTGCTTCAGTTTATGAATGGACAGGAGCCTCTGTCTCCTGTCCATTTATCTTCAATGCTGAGAACGGGACTGGGGAATCTGTATCTTCAGTCCCTTTCCCTGTCTCAAAGGGGAGATGTCAGGGGTCTCTTTAGACCCCTGATATCTCACCAAAGACCATGGACAAGGCTGATTAAAAAAAAAATATATATATATTGCAAAAAGTATTAAAAAATGTAATTGTAAAAAAATATAATTTTCAAAAACATTTAATAAAAAAACTACTGACACCACCCCCTCCCTGCCCTGCCTACACTGCCCCCCCCCCCTCCCAATTTAAAAAAAAAAAACAAATAAAATTGTAAAAAAAAAATACATAAAAATAAAAAACTGACACCATCCACTGCTCTACTGACACCAACCTCTGCCCTATTGACACCGTCCACTGCCTCATACCCTGCACCCCCACCTACTTCCCCAGAAGCACTGTGAAAAAAAAAAATATTAGGAGAAATATCTAAAAAAAAATTAAAAATTAAAATAAACAACAAAATCTTAAAAAATAATAGATAATTAAGATAATGAAAAAAAAAAAAGACTGACAACGTACACTGCCCTACTGACACTGTCCCAACCCCCCCCCCCCCCCCAAAAAAAATCATTGGGAAAAAAAATAATAATACTAAATAAATTGTAAGAAATTATTTAAAAAATGTAATTCTAAAAAATAATTAAAATAAATAAAATTCTGACATTGTCCATTGCTCTAGTGACACCATTGGCACCACCCACTGAATGCCAAAAAACTATTGTAAAAAATAAGAAAAAAAGAAAAAAATACTGACAAGGTCCTACTGACACAATCCTGAACATAATACCCACCACTGTACACTACGTGCTCCTCACCTGCACATTCTACCCACCAACATACACTCTGCACTCCTCACCTGCACATACTACCCACCTCCATACACTCCGCACTCCACTTCTGCACATAAAACCCACCTCCATACATTCCACACTCCTCTCCTGCACATACTACCCACCACCAAACACACCCCACTCCTCTTCTGCACATACTACCCACCTTCATACATGCCAGACCCCTCTCATGCACATACTACCCACCTCCATACATTCCACACTCCTCTCCTGCACATACTACCCACCACCAAACACACCCCACTCCTCTCCTGCACATACTACCCACCACCAAACACACCCCACTCCTCTCCTGCACATACTACCCACCGTCATACACTCCGCACTGTACATTCCCTAGGTAACACTGCCCCCCCCTCCCAATTTTTTTTTTAAAAACAAATAAAATTGTAAAAAAAAAATACATAAAAATAAAAAACTGACACCATCCACTGCTCTACTGACACCAACCTCTGCCCTATAGACACCGTCCACTGCCTCATACCCCGCACCCCCACCTACTTCCCCAGAAGCACTGTGAAAAAAAAAATATTAGGAGAAATATCTAAAAAAAAATTAAAATTAAAATAAACAACAAAATCTTAAAAAATAATAGATAATTAAGATAATGAAAAAAAAAAAAGACTGACAACGTACACTGCCCTACTGACACTGTCCCAACCCCCCCCCCCCAAAAAAAAAAAATCATTGGGAAAAAAAATTAATAATACTAAATAAATTGTAAGAAATTATTTAAAAAATGTAATTCTAAAAAATAATTAAAATAAATAAAATTCTGACATTGTCCATTGCTCTAGTGACACCATTGGCACCACCCACTGAATGCCAAAAAACTATTGTAAAAAATAAGAAAAAAATACTGACAAGGTCCTACTGACACAATCCTGAACATAATACCCACCACTGTACACTACGTGCTCCTCACCTGCACATTCTACCCACCAACATACACTCTGCACTCCTCACCTGCACATACTACCCACCTCCATACACTCCGCACTCCACTTCTGCACATAAAACCCACCTCCATACATTCCACACTCCTCTCCTGCACATACTACCCACCACCAAACACACCCCACTCCTCTTCTGCACATACTACCCACCTTCATACATGCCAGACCCCTCTCATGCACATACTACCCACCTCCATACATTCCACACTCCTCTCCTGCACATACTACCCACCACCAAACACACCCCACTCCTCTCCTGCACATACTACCCACCACCAAACACACCCCACTCCTCTCCTGCACATACTACCCACCGTCATACACTCCGCACTGTACATTCCCTAGGTAACATTACTGCATTCTGCACTATGTAAGTCATCTCAGACTCTATTTAACCACACCCCATTTAGCCACGTCCAACATTTAGCACAATTTAAGCAACGCCACATTTTTTGTTCTGTGCCTAGGGCCCACTTTTTATCCCACTCATTTCATGATACGCCCCTGCATCGGTACATGTTCTAACTGCTAGTATCCAGTTCTTCTTGCCATTTGTTTGACAATCCCCTGTCTAGTAACCTTAAAAATTGGATAAATGTATTTGCAGGGTTGCCTATTAGACTTCAATTGGGTTCACGGAGCATTGGTAATTTCCAAACTTTTTTGAAAACATCCCATGAACCAAACCCAAGCACATTCTGCTCCTCACTGTTCACTGACAGAAGGTTACATCTTTGGGAGGTATCTTTCTGCTGATTGAAAAATCGAAGATAATCTGCTCTGAGGTGAAATAGCAGTAAGTAGAAATCAGCTACTGATCAGCCCAGGTGACCATATGAGGATCATTCATACGTTATTGACCATTTAAATTCTAATGGTCCTGGCAGTGTGGTAAGAGGCTTTTTTAAATGGTGATTAACATGCTGGAAGCAGGGCCGTCTTTAATGCGGGCCAAACAGGGCAGCTGCCCTGGGCCTTGTCATTATTGGGGGGTCCAAAGTAGCTGCCCCATGAGCCCACGCTGCCCGCCAGTGGGGCCCCAGAGGAAGTAGGAGCTGTGGCACTTTGTATAAAAGACCGGGGAGTGTTGTTTTTAACACTCACACCGACTCCTTAATCAACTCCAGCAAGTTCTTAGCTAAGGCAGATGTTCTCTAGCTAAGAACGGTTGCTCGGGAGTCAGGTTGTAAGCACTGCCTATCCCGTCCTGTCACTACCTTTCCCCCAGCCCCTCCCTCACTTCAACGCATCCGCATGTCCAATCACACACTGTGCTGCCATTTGGGTCCGCCTTACCCCGCCCAACTCCAACTCCCTACATTGCCCGCAGTGTGCTGTGAAAGTATAGCTGCCTAAGCGGCCCAGGGGGAAGCAGCCTGAGGCATAATTGGTGAGCAATCCTTTTGCATACAGAACAGCCCCCACCCCTCCCTGCACCACCACCTTTTGTTCTGCCCCACCACCTATTGCTCTGCCCCCCCTTCTCCCTCCCTCTCTACTTTTACTCTCCCCTTCTTACCCCCCACACACACACTCTTTCTCCTCTTTCACCCCCTCCTCTTTCCCTCTGCCCCCTCTTTTGCTCCATCCTCTCTCTCTGCCCTTATCTCTCTTACCTCCTTTCTCTCTCCCCCCCATTCTTTCCCCCCCTCTCTCTCTTTCATCTACCTTTCTCTCATCCTCCTTATCTCCCCCACCCCCTCTTGCTCCCCCCTCTTCCTCCCTCCTGTCTCCTCTCTTTAGCCCCCTCTATTTTTTTCTCCCATCACCCCCCCATGGTCCCCCCAACAGTCTCTCCCCTTTTTTCTCAGTCCTCACCCTCCTATCTCTCTTCTTTTGCCCCCCTCTTTTTTTCCCCTTCTCTCCCTCCTCTCCATCGTCCTCTCCCTCCCCCCATATATTTTCTCATATTTTCTCTCTCACCCCCCCTCTCTTATCCCCCCTTATCTTTCTCCCCTCACTCGCTCCTCTCACTTTATCTCTGCCCCCCTCTACCTCCCCCAGCTTTTTTCCTCCCTGTCTCTCTTGTTCCCAGTTATCTCTTTCTCATCCCTCCTTTCCTTTCTTCCACTTCCTCTCTCTCATCCACCTTCTTTCCCCCTCACACTGCCCCTTCTTTTCTTTTCCCCTCTTTCTCCCCTCTCTCTCTCCCCACCAACCCCCACACTTTCCCCATCTTCCTCCCTCCCTCTTTCACCCTCCTCCTCAGCACCCCCACCCTCTTTTGCCCCACTTTCTGTATCCATGTCCCCTCTCTCCCCCATACTCTTTTACCCCTGTCTCTCCTCTCTCCCTTTCTCTCTCTCTGTCTCTCTCCATTTTTCCTCCTTCCTCTCTCTCCTTCTCTTTACTCTCTCTCATATACTCCCCTTTCCTTCCCCAGTCCTGTACTGGCGGGGGGGGGGGGGGGGTGCCAACCTTGTTCACCACCTCCCCACTGCAGCATTTCAGCCTGTCCATTGTTGGCTAGCCTTGGAATTAGAAGCGATATAACATCAAATCTCATGATGTCTACGATATGTATGTCATCTTAAACTGTATTTAATGATTTTTACCACTTTAACCATGACCCCTTTTCACCGTGGCACACATAGCATTGCCTCTAGCAACGAATTAGTGAGCAATAGTGTGTGCTGTAACCTCTAGCAACCAGTCAGTGTGCAGTAGTGATATGTTGTAACCTTTGGCAACCACTTGCAGTAGCTGCCTGATTTTCTGCAGTAAACTGATTTTGAGCCTTGCTGCTATCTATTGTATGTCTCAGAGCACGAGGGTAAGCTCTAACACGGGGCAAAAGGGGTTTGTTTTTTAGGATGTTAGGGTGGAGAGCGAAATTGCATGGATGGGGGGCCCAAGAAAATGTTTGCCCAGGGTCCAGTTAATATTAAAGACGGCCCTGGCTGGAAGCACATATTCTCCTACTGGAAAGTGGAGGACACTTGGTAAGAACACATGATCTTTTTTGACACTTGGCAAGAACACAAGATTGTTTACTAATATGCACTCTTTTTGCTGCTTTTGCACATTTTTATAATATTGCAAAATGTTGTGCACTTTACTTGACACTCTACATGAACGTGGCACGTTTTTAATCTATTATGGGTTTTGCACTATATTATATTTTATTTATTTATTTGTGCTTTTTGTATACCTCTAATTTTGTATTTAGCACTGCTTAAAGTTTCATATTTCTGTTGACTGTTTAAGATAGCAGGCAGTGTAGATAACCCCTCCCTATTCCTTCTTAGACCATATATTGTCCATTAATTGTTGGAATTCATCTGTTTTACTCTGATCAACTGAGTGAAGATACGCTATATTACCAAAGGTATTGGGACGCCTGCCTTTACACCCACATTATTATTATTATTATTATTATTATACAGGGTTTACCGTATTTATCGGCGTATAACACGCACCGGCGTATAACACGCACCCCAAGTTTAGGAGGGAATTTTAAGGAAAAAAAGTTTTAGGAGAGAAGTTTAGGGAAAAAAAAAAAAACTTACATTTAAGCGTCATTTGCAGCTTGCCCAGCGTCATTTGCAGCTTGCCCAGCGTCATTTGCAGCTTGCCCAGCGTCATTTGCAGCTTGCCCAGCGTCATTTGCAGCCTTTCCCAGCGTCATTTGCAGCCTTTCCCAGCGTCATTTGCAGCCTTTCCCAGCGTCATTTGCAGCCTTTCCCAGCGTCATTTGCAGCCTTTCCCAGCGTCATTTGCAGCCTGCCAAGCGTCATTTGCAACCTGCCCAGCGTCATTTGCAACCTGCCCAGCGTCATTTGCAACCTGCCCAGCGTCATTTGCAACCTGCCCAGCGTTATTTGCAACCTGCCCAGCGTTATTTGCAACCTGCCCAGCGTTATTTGCAACCTGCCCAGCGTCATTTGTAGCTTGCCCGGCGTCATTTGCAGCTTGCTAGTGTCATTTGCAGCTTCCTAGTGTCATTTGCAGTTCGCCATCATTTAAATTTCCCGCCGCGAGAAATACCGCGCATGCGCGGCCGAAAAAGACCGAACCGCGGCCGAAAAAGGCCGAAGTGCGGCCGAAAAAGACCGAGCCGACTGTTCAGCTCCGCTCGGAGTCCCGCCTCCCAGCTGTTTCGGAAGCGAGCGCAGGGAGGCGGGACTACGAGCGGAGCTGAACAGCCGGCTTCGGTCTTTTTCGGCCGCGCTTCGGCTTTTTCCGGCCTCTTTCGGCCGCGCTTCGGCTTTTTCCGGCCTTTTTCGGCCGCGGTTCGGCCTTTTTCGGCCGCGGTCGCCATTTTTTCGGCGCCGCAACCGATTTTTGTCATTTTTTTTTTGGGTATCGGCGTATAACACGCACCCACGACTTTCCCCCGATTTTAAGGGGGAAAAAGTGCGTGTTATACGCCGATAAATACGGTATATAACGCCAACAGTTTGTGCAGCGCTTTACAACATGGGGGCAAACAGTACAGTTGCAATACAATTCAATACAGGAGGGATCAGAGGGCCCTGCTCGTTAGAGCTTACAGTCTAGAAGGGATACACTATATTACCAAAAGTAATATAGGCATGCTTAGTGATTGTAGTGTCCTCGTCCTCTTTGCTACTCTGCTCTCTCCTCTGCTCTTCTACACTGAAGCACCAGGCTGGGGAGAAGGCAGGCACAGCTGGTTGTGGCTCTAAGTCATGTCCTAGTAGGTTCAGCCAGCTTTCAATCCCAGCAATATTTTTGGGATCCTAACTATATTTGGCCTGGCTTTGCTCTGTCAGCTGACCATGGCAGTAGCCTGCTGTTGCCTGACTATTGGTCACTTAAACCTAAAGCAAATATACCTGTACTTCTGTGATCCAAAAGAAATTATAGCCAAAAAAAGGTTTAGCTTTTACCTGACCTTTTTTTGTTCACACAACACATTAGTCACAGGAGTTCATCACATGCTCAACAGCACATTTATGGTGGTAGTTTACTTTACAACTACCCATACCTATAAAGCGCTGCGTAAACTGTTGGCGCTATATAAATTGTGTATAATAATAATAATTTCAGGCAAGGAATTTTGTTAAAATTACTGACACGGGCACCAAATTAAGTTAGTTCTTACTACCGCCAATTTAGGAACCAGAACAATGTTTTAAAGACCTGCCACCAGTTCAAAGATTAGGAAATTGGCAGGAATTAAGACCAGCTTTGAGTTGGTGTATGGGTACAGTATATGCCAGTGCTCAGAGTGGGGCATGTCTGTGCTGGGGAACTATTATGTATGTGACAGCTTCTCACACAGTGCTGTATCCCCAGCTCCATTCAGCTGTTGGCTGGGAGATTACTCGGCTCAAAGCTAAAAGTGAACAAAGGAAGGCAGGGATAGTAGCAGTGCTGCTATAGAAATGTGTAGCGCTTACTCCCGTAGGAGCCGCGGAATCTTGGGATTTTTCCTCACACAGCCAGGCAACAGTAATTTTTTACACTCGCTCCAGAGGCTTAATAATCACTCCAGGAGATTTGTTTTTTGTTTATTTTAAAGGGATGAACTTGGATGGGAAATAGGGTTACATGAGATGCCCGAATTGAAGAACTGCAAACAAACAATTGAGGACCTGCTAATATCTCTGGCTGCTATGAACTAACTCAAACTGTGCTGCCCACCTGTGGGAGTGATGGTACAGCTAAAGTAACCTCAATATTTTAAAATTCAAGTACTGAAAATTCTGGTTTGTCAGATTAACAATTGAAAAAATTGATGAAGCACTGTTAGTAGCCATCATATATTCGTTCTGACCCTTTTCATTTTTCGGAGCAGTATTTTAATGTTTTGGCTGAAGCTGTTGGAAAGCTGCTAAAGATATGACTCTTACCAGTCACATGGTGCTTTACACATGGTTGAGCCCTTCTTGGTTTGTTGCACACAGAGACAGGAAATTACATCATAACCAAGTGGTTCCACTAGAAGGAACATTTCATTGAACCAACATAAACATAATACTACCACAACTGTAGTGAAGTACCCATTTTACCCACAATGCTCAAATGCATGTAAAAGCTCCTTTATCTCCATTACCAACCATGAATCAGTTGTTGCATAATGATGATGATGAAGATGATGATGGTGATTATGAACAACAATAGTAATCATTATAATATAAATATTGCCTATTCATTAAACATAATAAATTTGCACACTGGCCCATTGGTATCTTTGCAACAGCTTTGTTATATGGTGCACAACTGATGGTTCAAATTATGGAATTTATTTACCAGTTTGTTTTTACCTGTTACCTTGGCCTTGGCTTGTGCTTTCTTTCGAATAACCAATGAAAGAAATGGTCATAATGAAATTAAGATACAACTTCTATATTAGATTGTGAATTTAGAGTGAACCCAAATTAGGGTGTAAATCACAACCCCCCCCCCCCCCTCTTAGAAATAAAGTAAACTTTTGCTTGTTACTTACCATGTAGCTTATAGCCTTGAGATCGAGGTAGGTTGGCACTTCAACAAAGCAACTACAAAAAGTCAACAGTCTAAGACACATTTCACAAACTTTCTGTACTCCAACTGGAGTGTCAGGATCGAGAATTACCTGAAAATAATAGACAGGAGTTTTATGAATGTAAGTAAAGGCAAAATATTTAAGCGCTAATAACAGTACTGGAGAACATCACGTACCATCTTGTCTTCAGTGATAGATGTTTGGCTGGAAGGCATATCGGTGTAAAAACTACAGAACATGAGAAAACTTAGGATCAAATCCATTGTCTGCAAAGCCAAAAATGGAATAACCAAAGATCTTTGATTCTAAAACACAGGAAAAAGAAGGAAAACATAAATACGGTTATGCGTTTGTTTTAATGAGACTCCCATTGTATACTGTATAATATGAGTATATTAGCAAACAAAGCTGCCCCTTAAAGGTGTTCTATAACATTCTGAAACTAATTTCTGTTTTTATACAACGAACATAACTTGATGCTGAGATTTAATTTACTGTATAAAGATTTTCAGACTGGCAAATCCCAAGATCATGTTGCCAATTTTAATGATTGCAGAACCAGAGATAATTATGCACCTAGACACTAACAGATGTGTTCAGACACGTATACATCGAGATCTGAGACTCGTGATAAACCCTCTTTAACTCAATTCAATGTATTTTTGAATAAAATTTACATTTTAGTTAGGTGAAATGAACTATGTAGCAGAAGAGATTTTCTAAACATTTAAAATGTAGGTTGCAAAGTACATCACAACAGAGCTTACCTTAAGGTGACACTAAACTCTGGTTTAAAAAAATATATTTTCAAGTATGCAGTCTTAGAAAATTGGGGATAGACTATAGACTGTGGACTATGGGATGTGTAATATATATATATATATATATATATATATATATATATATATATATATACATACACACATACAGTATCTCACAAAAGTGAGTACACCCCTCATATTTATGTAAATATTTTATTATACCTTTTCATGTGACAACGCTGAAGAAATTACACTTTGCTACAATGTAAAGTAGTGAGTGTACAGCTTGTATAACAGTGTAAATTTACTGTCCCCTCCAAATAACTCAACACACAGCCATTAATGTCTAAACCGTTGGCAACCAAGGTGAGTACACCCCTAAGTGAAAATGTCCAAATTGGACCCAAAGTGTCAATATTTTGTGTGGCCACCATTATTTTCCAGAACTTCCCTAACCCTCTTGGGCATGGAGTTCACCAGAAGGTTGCCACTGGAGTCCTCTTCCACTCCTCCATGATGACATCATGGAGCTGGTGTTAGAGACCTTGTACTCCTCCACACCACAGATGCTCAATAGGGTTTAGGTCTGCGGACATACTTGGCCAGTCCATCACCTTTACCCTCAGCTTCAGGCAAGTTAGTGGTTGTCTCTGAGGTGTGTTTGGGGGTTCATTATCATGTTGGAATACTGCCCTGCGGCCCAGTCTCTGAAGGGAGGGGATCATGCTCTGCTTCAGTATGTCACAGTACATGTTGGCATTCATGGTTCCCTCAATGAACTGTAGCTCCCCAGTGCTGTCAGCACTCATGCAGCCCCAGACCATGACACTCCCACCACCATGCTTGACTGTAAGCAAGACACACTTGTCTTTATACTCCTCACCTGGTTGCCACCACACATGCTGGACACCATCTGAACCAAATAAGTTTATCATGGTCTCATCAGACCACAGAACATGGTTCCAGTAATCCATGTCCTTAGTCTGCTTGTCTTCAGCAAACTGTTTGCGGGCTTTCTTGGCATTATCTTTAGAAGAGGCTTCCTTCTGGCATGACAGCCATGCAGACCAATTTGATGCAGTGTGCGGCATATGGTCTGAGCACTGACAAGCTGACCCCCCCACCCCTTCAACCTCTGCAGCTTTACTTGCAGCACTCATACATCTATTTCCCAAAGACAACCTCTGAATATGGCGCTGAGCACGTGCACTCAATTTCTTTGGTTGACCATGGCAAGGCCTGTTCTGAGTGGAACCTGTCCTGTTAAACCACTGTATGGTCTTGGCCATTGTGCTTCAGCTCAGTTTCAGGGTCTTGGCAATCTTCGTATAGCCTATGCCATCTTTATGCAGAGCAACAATATTTTTTTTCAGTTACTCAGAGAGTTCTTTGCCATGAGGTGCCATGTTGAACTTCCAGTGACCAGTATGAGAGAGTGAGAGCGATAACACCAAATTTAATACACCTTCTCCCCATTCACACCTGAGACCGTAACAGGTGTTTTTTGGTATTTTTTGTTCGATTTTCGGATAGTGTGTACGGGCCATAAGTCTCAGTAGAAATAAAGAATGTTCCACTTGTTTTCTCTCTTTTTTTCTTTCTAATACTTAATTATCTCCCTTCTTGTTTTTGTTTTGTTTTTCTTTTCTTGTATATCTTTTTGGACAGCCCTTTTCTTTCTTCTTTTTTTTTTTATGGGCTATTTTCTTTGTTCTTTGGAAACACTGGGTTGCACATTGAATATATTTTCAAAATGACCTGTGTTATATGTATCCATGTTTTCAACCCTATTGAAGAGTTGTCCCATTTGTGTTTTATTGCTGTAATATTGTATCTGGAAGGGATTATGATGTTTTGTGCTCTGAGCTCCCCAAGTGTCTCCCCTAAAAGATTGTTCAATAAAACCTATTCTATAAAAAAAGAATGTAAATCACAGTTCTAATTCTTCCACACGCCATCTAAACTAAAATAAAATGCCTTTTGATAAACTTTACAATTAGATATGGTGTTTGATCCAACCTTTGCATGTTCGCAAAACAGCTTAACTATTTGGCCAGTTTACCAGCCCAAACCGTCGGCTGCTTCTGAGGCAGAAAGTCATTCATTTATTGGTGGTAAGTGTTTTTTTTTTTTTTTTAATCCCTTACTAAAATATCTGAATATGATGATGGAGCAGTGGACACATTCACAGTTTTATATATATATATATATATATATATATATATATATATATATATATATACAGTATCATAGAGCTTGTGTTTATCGTATCATAGAAAAAGTGTTTTTTTCTTCTTTTACAGTTTCTTGTTTTATGGTTTATGGTTAGTTTATTTGCCAACAATGATTAGTAAAGCTCTTAACATCAATTTAAAGTGTAAAAACATGATTCACTTACCACTATAACTCCATATAAAAAAGTACTGCTGATCAGAAGTAAGACCGCAAGCAGAAGATAACTTGAGATTATATCTGATGAAAAAAAAAAAGAGAGTATAAAAAAGACAAAGGCGTGTTCCAGTTGAGTACTATTTTTAAACAGCTATTGATTAAATCTCAAACACTTATTTGTATGTATATATCCATGCAGTTGTATGCAAGCCTCTGCGGTTCTATTGGCCAGCTCTCTTGTACCATGTGTAATATGCTTTAAAGCCTTTTTTCTATAGAATTTTCTTGGCAATTCCTTTATAAGGTTGGTTGCTAGGTCTTTCCCCAATCCCCCCAAATTGCTCTGATTAAAACGGACATGTACAGTGCCGTGGCACATGTGCATAGCCAATTTGTGCACACATACTAGGGCTGATTTAAACAGGAGCCAATTAACTCACTGCATGTCTTTAGAATGTGGGAGGAAACTGGAGAACCTGGAGGAAACCCAAAAGAACACAGGGAGACCATGCAAAAAGGAGTGCATTTTTTTTATTTTTTATTATTATTCAACTAATTCCCATTCCAAGGTGGATTACTTCAGGTAGACACTACTTTGGCACACAAACATCAATAGGTATTACCTTTTTTAATATCACCATATATTAATTCAGGATTTTAAATACATCATATCTCTCAGCCAAGAGATCTGGTTAATACGTATTGTGTCTTCTTCCAAAGAATACTAAAGAGACAGAGCTTCGTAGACTCAAAAAATGCAATTTTTTTTATATATGTATATTTTAAATCAGTGGACCATAGTATTAATACATATTATTATCAGATGGTCCAGTCTTCTACAGACTATCTTCCATTAATCATCATATTAGTCAGCACCATTGCACCATTCACAGTATGTCTATTGTAAACAAAATGTTTTTGTGTGTTGCCTCAAAAGAGAACCACAATAACTTATAGGATATAGGTTCAAATTAGAAAATGATGTCCCAGCTCACCAGCACCTTAGTAGAAGGTCTTCATGCAACTCATTGGAAAAAGTTGCACGTCGTCTGATAAGTATGTTGTATTAATCTTGGTCAGTCCAGTAATTTTTCCTATTATACATACTGAATTTGACATGCATATCAGTGCAAGCATTTGCAGTGCTTTCTTAATATCAATTGTTCATATCTTTTTCACATCAGCGAGCTGTGTGCTGTTATCTGTACTATTATACTTCGCTACTGTGGGTCCCTCCCTCCCTGGTTTTTCGCTGCAAGCTGTGTGCTGTCATCTGCACTGTGCCACCCCTCCATTCTTCCCCTGATTCTGCTGTAGGTGGTCTCCTCTCTTTCTCACTGTTTCTCTTCTTCACCGTGACTTTTTCCCAGGTTCAGTGCCACAGGCTATGTTCTGCATGGTGTTTGCATGTTCCCCTGATGCTTGCAAGGATTTTGTCTCGGTACTCTCGTTTCCTTCCATGCTCCAGAGAAATGCTGATTGGTTAAATGGCCCTAGTATGTGTATGTGAGATAGGGACCTTTAGATTGAAAACTCCTTGAGGGCAGGGACTGATCGTTCATGCTATATAAATACCTGCAATAAATACATTTGCTATATTTTATATTTCCATTATGGCTTCTTCTACTCCTGGCTCTTTGCACCAAGCTATATGCTGCCACTCTTCCTCTGAGTCATTTTCCTTCTATCCCTGTGATATCATCCACACTGTACCACTTTTCCTCTGGTGGCCTCCCACCTAAATATATGTACCACACTGTATGTCCTCTATGCCCTCAGCAAACCTGCTTCACCAACCATTTGTACTGGATTTTCTTGGCAATCACTGTGGCTGTAGGGGGGCCTGGCAATAAGTAATGTAATGCAGTAGGCTGAATCGCACTAATGTGTCACTTCAAAAACGTCATACAGGCAGCAAGAGTCACAAGGAGAAATCTGAAATTACTTTACAGTGTGCATGAAAAACATCAGGTATTCAGTATTTCCTATATAATTGCACACACTGATAACATTGACATGGAGGAGGAAAGCAGAGAGAGGGCACAGTTAGGTACCTGCATGTTAGTCCTGAGGCCATTTTATTAAGGCCAATTTTATTAGGTTTACAAAACAAGAAAATGCACAATTACACAAAAGTATATTCAGTGCAAATGAAAATACACTATATTGTCAAAAGTATTGGGACACATGGTATAATGGAAAATGACCAGAGAGAAGATCAGGTATCGATAAAAGCGGAAGACAGTGATCACAGAGGGGAGAAGCATGGGCATGGATCTATGAGGATGAAAATGGCAAGAAAGGAAACAAAGGATCTCCTATCTAGGGCAGTCTAAAATAAACCTCGTAAAATATCCAAAGTTGTTAAAATGGCCACAGGACATGGGCCCACTAGTGAGACAGTACTGTTTGAATATTTTTAGGTTTCTAGAGGAGAAGTTACCTATTCCAAATATCTGCACCACAAGCTCGCTCATCCATGTCTTTATGGACCTTGCTTTGTGCACTGGTGTGCAGTCATGTTGGAACAGGAAGGGGCCATCTCCAAATTGTTCACACAAAGTTGGGAGCATGAAATTGGCCAACATGTCTTGGTATGCCGACGCCTTAAGAGTTCCTTTTATTGGAACTAAGGGGCCAAGCCCAACCCCTGTAATACAACCCCACACCATTATCCCACCTCCACCAAATGATTTTGACCAGTGCACAAAGCAAGGTTCATAAAGACATGGATGAGCAAGTTTGGGTGGAGGAACCTGACTGGCCTGCTGGCCTTGAGTCCTGACCTCAACCTGATAGAACACCTTTTGTTTATTAATAAACATACATACAAACAAATAACCATATTTAAATCATATAGGGATAAATACTCCCCCCCCCCAAATAAAAGAAGAAGAAAATACATTCAATTACATACTGTATATTATGTAAAATTAATCCATAAAGTTTTGAAAATAGGAAAGCACACAAAACAAACAAACCTTGCACCTCTCGGACTAAAATAGTTTAGCATGTAGTAAACATAATATAATATTACATAGAAACATGGATACATTTTACATGTCAAATTGTTAACATGCATAGAGGAAGCATCAGACTATAGCAACTTCCTCTATGCAGCATCAAATTATCTTTCTTTTACGTGCTCATTTCTTCTCTTCTACTCCTCACCCCTCCACCTCTGCTCTTTGCTCCCATCTATCTCCTCTACCTTCACTCCTCTCCACTAGGTAAACCATCATATAGTTGATTACTAGGTTCTATCCAACATGACCATATTTTACCAAACCTTTGGGGTGTACCTCTATGCTTATATGTTAATTTTTCTCTTTTAAGTATATAGTTAAGTTTCTCAACCCATTGTTACTGGGTTGGAGGATCAGCAGATGACCATTTTTGTAAAATAACTTGTAAAATAACTTTATGTGCTAAATATAAGGATCTTATCCACATAGTATGCATCTCTACTGGTAACGCTCCATCGAGTATTATTTACAGTAGTGCAAGTTTGGGCATAATAATAAATTTAGGGCTATAAATATTTTTTCCCAGTAACGATGAAGCTTTGGACATCGCCAGAGCATGTGGATAAGAGATCCATTAAATAGAGAGCATTGTGGGCATAACGGTGTTATATATTTTCCCCAAGCATAGAGTTTTTGTGGGGTGTAATGAGCCCTATATATGATAAAGAGCTGAAATAACCTTTGGGAGGGTGAGAGAGATGTCCTGGGAAGTGTTTCCAGGGCACGTGTCCAGTCCTCCTCATCTAGATCCTCTATGTCTCCTTGCCACCGGGCAAAACTATTTTTTTGTTTTCCAGTATTCTCTATTATTTGTAAATTAGAATAAAGGTCTCCTATTAATCCTCGTTTCGTGCAGGTAACCGAAATTGCCTTTGATAGTATTTTAGAGTGTTTATACTGTAATTGGATTTTTGAGCTTTGGATTTGTAATCCCCTTCATATAACTGATACAAAAATATTATGCCCGCTTTTTTTCAATTAACTGATAGCGGTCTTTTAATATATTAAAAGGAAGTAAAAAATCCCCTTCATATAACTGATACAAAAATATTATGCCCGCTTTTTTTCAATCTAAGAATCCTGAAAGTCTATTGAATTCATAAAGGTAGTAGTTATCCCATATAGGCATATGTTTTGTATAACCCTTATGCTGAGTAATATTTCGCACTTCTTCCCATACCCTATGAATCAAGTAAAAAGTATGGGAATTTTCTTTTATTATAAAAGTGGTGAGCTACTATTAATTGAACTAAAGGGTATTTTTTTAATTGGTATATTATTATCTTCTGTGTGGAGTCCTGAATGTCCACTACCTCCCAGCCGTGGCAATGTTGTAATTGTGATG
This sequence comes from Lithobates sylvaticus, assembly GCA_028564925.1. Classification (NCBI taxonomy): domain Eukaryota; kingdom Metazoa; phylum Chordata; class Amphibia; order Anura; family Ranidae; genus Lithobates; species Lithobates sylvaticus. The sequence goes on along the minus strand of CM053027.1, from coordinate 296,682,135 downwards.
CAATAAAGTATAATCTTGCATTAGGTATCGCAATTCCCCCTTATCTATGGCCTGTTGTAATGTTTCAAATCTAATTCTAGGTTTTCCACCCTTCCACACAAAATCCCTAAAAACCGAGTCGATAGTCCTAAATAATCGTAACGTCAACCATATGGGGCAATTATGCAATACATATAGCATTTGGAACATCCATGCCATCTTCACCAAATTCGCTCTTCCTACCATGGACAATGGGATTTTACTCCATGTTTTGCTCAGTTGTCTAAATTTGACAATAAGAGGGAGTATATTTTACTGTATCTGTATATTCTGTAATATTCGGTGTAATTATCACTCCCAAATGAATTGCCGGCTCCCGTAACACAGAGAACAGTCATTCATTGAAAGTCATTGATAAAAAAAAGTCATCGATAAAAAATAAAAAAAAAGCGTGGGGGTCCCCCCAAATTCAATTACCAGGCCCTTCAGGTCTGCTATGGATATTAAGGGGAACCCTGCTTCAAATTGAAAAAAAAAATGACGTAGGGGTCCCCCTAAATATCCATACCAGACCCTTCTGGTCTGGGATGGATTTTAAGGGGAACTCCGGCCCAAAAAAATGGCGTGGGGTCCCCCTCAAAATCCATACCAGACCCTTATCCGAGCACGCAACCTGCCAGGCCGCAGGAAAAGAGGGGGGACGAGAGCGGCCCCCCTCCCTCCTGAACCGTACCAGGTCACATGCCCTCAACATTGGGAGGGTGCTTTGGGGGTCTGTGATGTAGATAAGGACAAGGGTTATCTTCCCCACAACCCTGGCCATTGGTTGTGGGGGTCTGCGCACGGGGGGCTTATCGGAATCTGGAAGCCCCCTTTAACAAGGGGACCCCCAGATCCCGGCCCCCCCTGTATGAAATGGTAAGGGGGGTACCCCTACCATTTCACCAAAAAAGGGACAAAAATTGTAAAAATGACAGGAGACGGTCTTTGACAATTCCTTTATTAAAATCTTCTTTCTTCTGGTCTTCCTTCTTCCTTTCTTCATCCTTTGGTTTCTTCATCTTCTTCTTCCATCTTCTTCTTCCTCCGATTCGCTTCTTCTTGCTCTGGTCTTCTTGTCCGGCATCTTCTTCCACGGCGTCAGTGTCTCTTCTTGGACCGCTCTGTGCAATGGGAGGCTCCCGTTGTGTGAGGCTTCGCTGCGTCTGACTGGTCTTTTATAACGGCCCCCGCCCCCTTCTGACTTCATGGGGAAAGCCATAGGGAAGTCCCCATGACGTCCCCGTGCATCAGAGGGGGGCGGGGTCACCAGGTGGCCCCGCCCTCCGTTATAAAATAGCTGTCAGACGCAGCAAAGCCTCACACAGCGGGAGCCTCCCATTGCGCGGAGCGGCCCAAGAAGAGACGCCGACGCCCATGGAAGAAGATGCCGGACGAGAAGACCAGAGCAAGAAGAAGCAGATCGGAGGAAGAAGAAGATGGAAGAAGAAGATGGAAGAAGATGCCGGAAGGAGAAGATGAAGAAACCGAAGGATGAAGAAAGGAAGAAGGAAGAAGACCAGAAGAAAGAAGATGAAAGAAGATTTTAATAAAGAAATTGTCAAAGACCGTCTCCTGTCATTTTTACAATTTTTGTCACTTTTTTTGGTGAAATGGTAGGGGTACTTTTGTACCCCCTTACCATTTCACACAGGAGGGGCCGGGATCTGGGGGTCCCCTTGTTAAAGGGGGCTTCCAGATTCCGATAACCCACCCGCCCGCAGACCTCCACAACCAATGGCCAGGGTTGTGGGGAAGAGGCCCTTGTCCTCATCAACATGGGGACAAGGTGCTTTGAGGGGTCACAGACCCCCAAAGCACCCTCCAATGTTGAGGGCATGTGGCCACTCTCGTCCCCCCTCTTTACCTGCGGCCTGCCAGGTTGCGTGCTTGGATAAGGGTCTGGTATGGATTTTGAGGGGGACCCACGCCTTTTTTTTTTTTGGCTGGGGTTCCCCTTAAAATCCATCCCAGACCTGAAGGGTCTGGTATGGATATTTAGGGGGGCCCCTACGTAATTTTTTTTCAATTTGAAGCGGGGTTCCCCTTAATATCCATAGCAGACCTGAAGGGTCTGGTAATTGAATTTGGGGGGACCCCCACACTTTTTTTAATTTTAATTTTTAATTTTTTTTATCAATGACTTTCAATGAATGACTGTTCTCTGTGTTACGGGATCCGGCAATTCATTAGCCGCGAGTGATTTTAAAAAGCTTTTTTTCCTGCAAAAATGACACTTTGTGCAGGGACAGTTCTAAGCACGGGAAAC
>CM053027.1:296661563-296679379 GCA_028564925.1 Lithobates sylvaticus | reverse complement strand
TCCTGAAAGTATATAGTTGTGTCCCCTTTCAAAAGTTTAAGCATAGGCTGTGTCTTTCTTTGATTTTTGAAAGCTTTTTATATATTGAGAGCACTTCTATTTAAAAAAAATAAAAAAAAATAAAAAAACATAAATAAATAAAACTTATTTTGGGTGACAAGCTTCACATGATTTGTGAAGGCGTGCTTTTTCCACGATTGGCACACGATTCTGTCATGCGACAATCGCAAATTGTAAGATGTGAACGGGGCCTAAATGCCTGTGCCCCATCCCAAAAATATAACACCTTTCCATCTTATAACAGTACCCTCTAGTCGCCACTTTGAGCTTCTTTTGTTCTGCAAAGGAGGTTAAAACAGACCCTGGGAGGTGCCACCATAAATGCAGTTATCCTTCAAGCTGATAACATTCACAAACATAAAAGCACAAAAAATGGTCTATAGTTTGATATTTACTATGTTATTCTTAGAGCTATCTTTCAGATAAGATTGTAGGCTCTCACAAGCAGAGCTCCCTAACATTTTGTTTTGAATTGTATTGTAACTGTGCTTTCCCCCTTTATTTTGTAAAGTGCTGCGCAAAGTTTTGGCACTATACAAATCCTGTGTAATAATAATGTCATTTCACATGTAGTTACTGCAATCTTTGCAGTTCTGCTTGGTCATTTGATGTCATTTCTCTGAAAAATATTTTAAAGTGGTTTACATGATTTTTGATTCTAAAAAAAACACACATTGCTAAAACTCATCTTTATAAGTTGGCCATACAAACCAAAATACAACTGTTCAATTCTTGTTTATTGTCTATATCAAAATGCATATCTTGTCTTAGACTGAATATAATAGATTTATTTAAAATTTTTGACAACGTCGATCAAAGTACAGTTGTGTGCAACTTGTTCATTGGTCAAGGTCTTTTTGATTATTGAAATCTAAATAAATAATCCAAGCTTTTTTTTAATCAACGAAAAATGGCCTGGGCATATGTGTTGGCTGAAACAATTACGTTTTCTTTGATCGGTCAATTCCAATTGGGTCTTCCAAATCAAAAATTGATCTACCAAATCTAGTGTGAAAATCTTTGTGTGTTTTGCCAGCTTTCCTGTGAAGATGTTCTGAGCTAATCTCTGTTGGTTACCGTACTTATTAGATTTTTTTCAGCCTTATGCGGCGTACACACGCTCGGAATTTCCGCCGAACTTTCCAGTGGAGGTCCGCCGGACTTTCCGAGCGTGTGGACTTGCCCACACACGCCCGGACTTTTCCGGTGGACAATCCGGGGGAAAAAGTCTGCGGAACTTTTGGAAATGAACGGACTTGCCGACACAGGATCGGAAAGTCCGTTCATTTAGAACCTAACTGCAGGTAGACATGACTAGCGAAGGCAGTAAATGCCGCCGCGCTAGCCCTGTCACCTGGCATGGATTTAAAGGGAATCCCTACACTGAAAAAACGGCGTGGGGGTCCCCCCCAAATCCATCTCAGACCCTTATCTGAGCACGCAGCCCGGCCGGCCAGGAAAGGGGTGGGGACGAGCGAGCGCCCCCCCTCCTGAGCCGTACCAGGCCGTGTGCCCTCAACATGGGGGGTGCCCTAGGGAAAGGGGGGCCGTGCGCCCCCCCCCCCCCCAAAGCACCTTGTCCCCATGTTGATGAGGACAAGGGCCTCTTCCCGACAACCCTGGCCGTTGGTTGTCGGGATCTGCGGGCGGGGGGCTTATCGGAATCCGGGAGCCCCCTTTAATAAGGGGGCCCCCAGATCCCGGCCCCCCACCCTATGTGAATGAGTATGGGGTACGATGTACCCCTACCCATTCACCTAAGGTGTAAAAGTGTAAATAAAAAAAACACAAATTTTTTAAAAATATTTTATTGCACTGCTCTGGGGGGTCTTCTTCCGTCTTGGGGGGTCTTCTCGCCGGAATCCTCCGCTCCCTTCTGCTCTTTTACCTAGCTTTTTCACGAGCGGAGGAGCCCGGCTTTCTTCTTCGTCGTCCCCGCCGTCGTCTGGGGGTCTCGTTCCGCCTTCGGGGGTCTTCGGGTGTCTTCGGGGGTCTCTTCTGTTCTTGCCGCTGTCGCCGCCTTCTGCGCCGTCTTCTTCTTCTTCCGATGTTGACTGGTCACTGTCTCTGGCCGGAATGGCAGAGACACGCACGTTATGACTTATATAGGGACAAGGGGGCGGGGTCACATGCTCATGTCACATGGTGACCCCGCCCCCTATGACGTCACAATCCCGGAGGATGCTGGGACTGTGACATCATAGGGGGCGGGGTCACCATGTGACATGAGCATGTGACCCCGCCCCCTTGTCCCTATATAAGTCACAACACTGCGTGTCTCTGCCATTACGGCCAGAGACAGCAACGAGTCAACATCGGAAGAAGAAGAAGAAGAAGAAGAAGAGAGAAGAGGAAGAAGAAGAAGAAGAAGACGGCGCAGAAGGCGGCGACAGCGGCAAGAACAGAAGAGACCCCGGAAGACCCCCGAAGGCGTAACGAGACCCCGAGACGACGGCGGCGACGACGAAGAAGAAAGCCGGGCTCCTCCGCTCGTGAAAGAGCTAGGTAAAAGAGCAGAAGAGAGCGGAGGAGTCCGGCGAGAAGACCCACGGAGCAGTGCAATAAAATATTTAAAGCGGTAGTAAAGCCGCTGAACTTTTTTTTTTTTTTTTAACACCTGTAAAGGAAAAGGCATAATGAGCTAGTATGCACCGCATACTAGCTCATTATGAAATACTTACCTTAGAACGAAGCGTCGGTAACTCACCTGGTCCACGCCGAGGTCGCTGACATGTTGCCTCGGCGTGTCTTCCGGGTATCGCGGCTCCAGCGCTGTTAGTGGCTGGAGCCGCGATGTCGTCACTCCCGCGCATGCGCACGGGAGATTTCTTCCCGGCAGGGTTCGGATTCTGCCGGCCCTTCAGCAGAGAATCCCCCGTGCGCATGCGCCGCTGCAGTCAGCGGCGCATTGCACGGGCACGGGGAATATCTCCTAAACCGTACAGGTTTAGGAGATATTTTTTTTACCTACAGGTAAGCCTTATTATAGGCTTACCTGTAGGTAAAAGTTATGTTTTTGACTTTACTTACACTTTAAAAAAAATTGTGTGTTTTTTTTATTTACACTTTTACACCTTAGGTGAATGGGTAGGGGTACATCGTACCCCATACTCATTCACATAAGGTGGGTGGCCGGGATCTGGGGGCCCCCTTATTAAAGGGGTCTCCCGTATTCCGATAAGCCCCCCGCCCGCAGACCCTGACAACCAACGGCCAGGGTTGTCGGGAAGAGGCCCTTGTCCTCATCAACATGGGGACAGTGTGCTTTGGGGTGGGGGGGCCGCACGGCGATGCCTCTTTTTTTCTAAATATCTCCTAAACCATGTAGGTTTAGGAGATATTTATTGGACCTACAGGTAAGCCTTAATCTAGGCTTACCTGTAGGCCAAAGTGGTTTGTAAGGGTTAACAACCACTTTAAAGACTCCCAGAATTGATGTCAGTGGACACAATAAAATCCCCAGCACTGATGTCAGTGGACGCAATAAAGACCCCCAGCATTAATGTCAATGGACGCATTAAAGACCCCAGGAGCATTGATGTCAGTGGACACAATAAAACCCCCAGCATTGAGATCAGTGGACGCAATAAAACCCTCAGCATTGATTTCAGTGGACGCAATAAAACACTCAGCATTGATTTCAGTGGACCCATTAAAGACCCCCAGCATTGTTGTCAGTGGATGCATTAAAGACCCCCAGCATTGATGTCAGTGGATGCATTAAAGACCCCCAGCATTGATGTCAGTGAACGCATTAAAGACCTCCAGCATTGATGTCAGTGAACGCATTAAAGACCTCCAGCATTGATGTCAGTGAACGCATTAAAGACCCCAAGCATTGATGTCAGTGGATGCATTAAAGACCCCCAGCATTGATGTCAGTGAATGCATTAAAGACCTCCAGCATTGATGTCAGTGAACGCATTAAAGACCTCAAGCATTGATGTCAGTGAACGCATTAAAGACCCCAAGCATTGATGTCAGTGGACGCAATAAAACCTGCAACATTGATGTCAGTGGACGCATTAAAGACCCGCAGCATTAATGTCAGTAGATGCAATAAAACCCCCAGCATTGATTTCAGTGGACGCAATAAAACCCCGAGAATTGATGTCAGTGGACGCAATAAAACCCCCAGCATTGATGTCAGTATTATTAACCCCCTCCCCCCACATTGGTGGTCAGTGGCATTGCAAGGAATGACCAAGTGGCAAGTTTAACCCCTTTCATGACTACAAATGTGGGGGGAGGGGCTAATAATACTTACCACATTTGCAGAATGGGGAGGTAGGTTAAAATGTCACTGCCATGAGGACAATGCAAGGTGGAGGATGGGGGGGGGGGTAACTTTCACTGCCACTGACTCCCCCCATCCCCCACCTGCATCGGTGGACACAGCAATGTTAACCCCTTCCTCACTCCCAGCCTTCTGCAGTCCCATTTCCCCGGTGTTCTGGCAATTAGCTTACCCCAGCACACACTTGCTCCTGGTCAGCTGACATCTCCCTCCAAGGGCTGGCAGGTGGCCAGGCAGGCGGGCAGCAGCCGGCAGGCGTTTAGACATGTGAGCGGGCAGGTGAGCGGCAGGGGGTTTAGGCATGTGAGCGGGCGGGTGAGTGGCAAGGGGTTCAGACATGTGAGTGGAAGGGGTTCAGACATTCAGACATGTGAGCGGGCAGGTGAGCAGCAGGGGGTTCAGACATTCAGACATGTGAGAGGGCGGGTAAACGGCAAGGGGTTTAGACATGTGAACGGATGGCAGACAGCAGGGGCTCAGAGTGGCAGGGGGCTCAAACATGTGAGCAGGCGGGTGAGCGGCAGGGGTTCAGACATGTGAGCGAGCGGGTGAGTGGCAGGGGGTTCCGACATTCAGACATGTGAGTGAGCGATGAGCAGCAGGGGGTTCAGGCTTGTGAACGGGTGGCAGACGGCAGGGGTTCAGAGCATCAGGGGGCTCAGACATGTGAGCGGGTGGGTGAGCGGCAAGGGGTTCAGACATTCAGACATGTGAGCTGGCGGGTGAGCGGCAGGGGTTCAGACATTCAGACATGTGAGCGGGCGGGTGAGCGGCAGGGGGTTCAGACATTCAGACATGTGAGCGGGCGGGTGAGCAGCAGGGGTTCAGACTTGTGAACGGGGGGAAGATGGCAGGGGTTCAGAGCGGCAGGGGGCTCAGACATGTGAGCGTGCGGGTGAGCAGCAGGGGGTTCAGACATGTGAACGAGCGGAAGACAGCATGAGTTTAGAGTGGCAGGGGGCTCAGACATGTGAGCGGCAGGAGGCTCAGACATGTGAGCGGCAGGAGGCTCAGACATATGAGTGGCAGGGGGCTTAGACATGTGAGCGGGCGGCATGGGGGTTCAGACGGGCAGTTCAGACATGTGGGCGAGCGAGCGAGCAGGCAGTTCCGGCAGGCGGGATCTCCAAAGCTAGCCGCATCCCCATCCTGCCCACACAACGAGAGCCTGGCTGAAGATCCAGTCCCGCAGCTGGAGAAAGGGGGGAGCAAAATCCTTCCTACAGCAACCATTCCAGCCTGCACTGTGCTGTTCGGAATGACAGGAAGTCCCCTTTCCTTCTCGGGCTGTCCCTTACTCGCGCAGCCGAAGAGGCACCAGTTGGGGCACCTCTGGCGCCCCCTACCGATGTGCGCACTAGGCGGCCGCCTACCTTGCCTATGGGTAGCGCCGGCCCTGTTCACACTTATGCAGGTTGCAGTTTGCATATTCCAGGTGAATTTTGCATTTTTCAATATACGCTTTTGATATATTGAAGTCTATGGAACAAAAAAACAGAAAAAAGTCCCTGGCCCTTTCCATAAAATCCACAGATGTGAACTACATCCACAGGAAACCATGTTAAATGGACTGTAGTGTGTTCCTGCAAAACTGAAATGCACTAAAAAATGCATAGGTTGAACCAGGCCTTAGTCAGTGAAATGCACAGAGCATACCACTGTATACGATGACAGCTTGATTTGTCTGTCAGCACTTAGCAAAAAAAAAAAAAAATATATATATATATATATATATATATATATATATATATATATATATATATATATATAATAATAATAGCATATATTCACTAAACAACTTTGGAATTCAACATTGGTTCACAGAGCAATTACTGTATACTAGTGTTTCCAAATCAGGAATTTTAAATTATTTGGTTTGAGTTTAAAAAACAAATCTTGTTTTTTATATGAGCCAGGAATATGAGTCAAGCACAAGCAAAAAGAAATTGCAGTAAATATAGCAGAAAATATGTGAGAGATAACCAACAGAGGCCATGGCCCAAGGCAGCATGCTTGCCAGGGACAGCACACAGCCACTAAAAAATGATCCTGACTGTCAGTAACACATAATAAATGGTTGAAGACTGCCAGTGCAATTCAGCTGGGTCCTCTCTGTGGCAAGTTCTGGACAGTTTGCACATTTTTGTTAGTGGAATAAAGTACTGTGTACAGATCTCCCAATCTCAGTTCATGTACATAGAATCAAACTGCCAGAAGCATAGGGGGACAGTTTGCCCTATTCTTTTGCTCAAGTATACTGGTGCAAAGTAAGCACGCTATCTTTTTCAGCCCATCATCGCCACGCGGTCCTTAGTGTGCCTGATGTGAACATGACTTCTGATGTTGTTTGTGTAATATTTAATTATTGCCAGATGAACTAAAGTGGTTGTAAACCTTAGCAATGGAATCTGAGCAAAGCACATAAATCTGTAGTGTTCCTAATGTTAGTGGCAAATCGCCCCTCCACCCCTGCCCCCATGCTTCGGCATATATGCTCTTTTTTTTTTTTAACTGTGGTGGTGAAATCACCTCCAACAATGCTGGAATCGCTGATTTACGTATCATGAGAGCAAACGCTGTTTCCGTCAAGATAAATAAATCAGTGCGTCAGCTAAATGGCGTACCTAAAAAGAAAATAATGGTTAACAATAAAACACAGCAAACAGTAAAGTATAAAATAATTACATACCAGAAAAGCAAACATGATAAAACATAGTAACAATAAAACATTGCAGTTATAAAATACAGAAAAACAGAGCAGAACAATAGAGAGAGAACAATAGAGAGAGAAAAGAGAAAGAAGAACAATAAAATGACAACTATTTTTGGCTTTTTTATTTAATTCTTTTGTTTTGTATTTTCTTTTTTGTACACTTTTATTTGTAACTGTAACGGTTTGGTTCCAGGTTTGGGTCTCTCAAAATGCAATGGCATCTTTGGAGACCCTGTGAAAATGTGTCCTAGTCTATGCAGTGCTGTAACCTACGCTAATACTCCACTAGTGTGTGGTAGCGTTCAAAACATTCACTGATGCAAAGACCAGGTTAGTTAGGACAGGAGGGACAATAATAGCGTGTGACACGCCTATATCCGCGTTTTCTACAGACTCGACATTTTCTTTGGGGTGATCGTTGGGTAGAGGTACCAGCGATGGCATACGGAAAATGTCTCTCATGCAGCTGGCTCACTGCATTTGCGTTGGGAAGTTGAACCACTGCACCCTCAGGAAACAGAAGGGCTGTGATGATCTCTTCCTGAAATTTAAGGAAGGATCCAGTTCGTCCTGAAGCCTTGTATAGCACATAAGCATTCAGCAGGCCAATTGGAATAAGTATACAGACACAGTAAACAAGGCTGTAAACTGTTGGTTACAAGGGGCCGAATTTTGTAGAGCCGATCGTATTCAGGGTCACCCCGAGGACAACAGAATTCATTGTCATTAAAATGCATGAACCACAAGATCTTCTTGTATCGTGTCCTGGTCATGGAGGCAGAGAACACAGGCATATAGTGAATTGGGTCAGTGGACCAATATGACCGCAACTCACTTTTTTAGTTATGCCCATGAGAGGGCTAGGCCCAGGAAGGTCTTAAATTCAGAGACCGTAATAGGTCTCCAATCTCTGGCAACTGGGGATTAGCGGCGTTGAATTGACCAGCATACAAATTGCTTTGGTCCACAAAAGATCTATAGAGATCTTCCATGAAAAACAGTGAATAAAATTCAAGTGACGTAAAATCAACTGTTTCCACCTGAATTCATGGTTGGCCAGTGAATGGGGGAAGTACGGTTGCTACAGAAGTGGTGGGCTCCCAATTTGGATTGCAGCAGGAAGGGCACTATGGGCTGGACAGGCCTGTCTTTGTTTTTTTTGGTGGCTGCGGGACACTACTTGTGATAGTCACCTCACCAGCTTGAACTGCACTTATGGGTCTCGCCACGCCACCAAGTGTTACTGCAGTGCTGGATATACGACAAGGATGTACTAGGTCGCTGGTGTTTGCCAGTTCACCAGAAGGATGAGCGCCACTACTACTGGCTCTCTGCTCCATACGAGAGCCCTGCGGTTCTTGCACCTCAACAACCGCAGAAGAATGGGGTCGGGTACGCCTGACCTTAGCAGGGACCACTACTCCGTCGTCAGAGCTATCTGTCAGGGTGCCGCGGCTGTCTACAGGATCGTATTCTGAGCCTGAATCTGTCAGATGGGTAACTTCCTCTTCACTCTCATCTGTCATGCTAAGAAACATGTAGGCTTCTTCACTAGTGTACCTTTGATTGGACATTGTGACCTCTAAGTTTACTGGTACAACTAGTGAAACTCACAGGAAAAAAAAGCACCTGATTGTTAACGACTGCTTCAAATGCTACCAAAAAAACTGATAGCGTTCGCAGGGATCAGGCCTGACTCTACGAATGCTGCATTTATGTGTTTAGTGTTTTGTAAGTGACAGTGATCGATTGATACTGCACTTGGGTGGGCTGGGCTGGGCTGGGCTTGGCAGAGGGGCTAAACGCAGGTGCTAGCAGGTATCTGGGCTAATCCCGTTACTGCTGCGGGAACCCTAAACTACTGGGGATACTAGTATAGATCTCATCAGATCAAAGATATTGATCCGTTCAGACACTATACTACTCAGGGAGGTGTATCGTGCATGCGTGGGTGTAGCGCTACTGGCACTAATCTGACGCTGCCTGGGGTAACGCACACCCTAACTGATGCTAAAACATAAATGATGTCACCCGCCGGGTAATCAAGGGGTTAAACCTTTATTAGGTAATATATGGCGGGTACCCTGACGCTATAAAAAAATAACTAACTAACCAGCGTCACCTTTGACACTAATACAGTGATCACTGGTGACAGGGGGTGATCAAGGGGTTAAACCTTTATTAGTGGGGGTAGGGGGTACCCTAAAGCTACCTGGGCCTACTACTAACTGCCCTAATGCGGATTAGTGTCACAAATGACACAAGTACAGTGATCAGTGAAAAAATCTGAAAACTGCACTTGGTGACACTGTGACATTGAGTGAAGGGGTTAACTGGGGGGGGGGGGGGCGATTGGGGGGTGATCAGGTGGTGACAAGTGTACCTACATGAACTGGTGTTAGTCTAGTGTTGGTGCAACTCACAGTTAGATATCCTCTCTCCTCTCTCTAGAACCAAAAAGAATTCCATGAGGGGAGATGACATCATTTCCCCTGCCTGTGTTTACACTTACAGGCAGGGGAAGCATTTCATTTGTCAGAAAAGATCAGCAGGTCCAGGCCAGAAATTATTGGCCTGGACCTGAAGATTGATTGCTTCTGTAACGAATCCTATCGTCACGGGCACAGCGATTCTCTCAGTGGTGCCATTCTGCTGCCGTATAATGGTGTGAGCCAGTCGGGAACTGGTTAAGGACATAAAAAGGTCATGTTGGACCTGAGTATAGAACTGTAAGCTCTAACCAGCAGGGCCCTCTGATTCCTCCTGTATTGAATTGTATTGTAACAGTACTGTCTGCCCTTATGTTATAAAGTGCTGTGCAAACTGTTGGCTTTATATAAATCCTGAATAAAAATAAAAATAATAATACAGCTTAGTAAGAGCCTGACTTGCAGTACTTTTCATAGAAGTCTATGGTACAGACATGTGCAGCATAGAATCTCCAGAACCAGGTGAATAGTGTTGGATCCAGCTGTAGGGCGCATCATTGAGACCTGGAGATCAGTTGATAGAAGGTTAGTTGTGATATACACAAAACTGCTTAGGACTCCTGTGGGTAACAAACTCCTTTGGATAACAGATGCACAACAGTGCAACTCTCTTTTAGGCTGGGTTCACACCAGTGCGAATTGGATGCATGGAAATCCGCATCCAATTTTCACAGGAGGAGATTGTGACAGGCTTTCTATGGAGTCGGTTCACACATCCCCACATCGGCTTTAGTGTGAATTGCACAGTAGTCCTGTGCGTCTTTTGGTCTGTTTCAGGTCCGAATTCAGCCCAAAATCTGAAATCGGATCTGAAATGGTGAATTGAGACGCACCAGACACCTGCTGTGAGCCGCTGCATGCTGTAGTGTGAACCCAGTCTTAAAAAAGACCAGAGTTCAAAGGTGGAAAAGTTGAAGAGAACATCTAGAACTGTCAATTATGCCTAATAAGTACCTTGAGAAATCATTTTTTGTGTCTTGAATTCTTTCTAGTCACTACTACAGCCTTAAAACTGTACAGTATATCTGCTGTGTGAGAGGCACTGCTGCCTGTGCTGTGACCATCTATTAAGATTTGGAGTAAGATTTGGCAATATCACTACAGTACTGCTTGCTGGGGAGGAATCTGTAATTGTGGGCCTGCAGTGCTTGCATTAGTAAAATAGCATTTTACTTTTAGGCCAAAAAGTTAAATTTTGGTCTCATCTGACCAGAGCACCTTCTTCCACATGTTTGCTGTGTCCCTCACATGACTTCTCACAAATTGCAAACGGGACTTCTTATGGCTTTCTTTCAACAATGGTTTTCTTCTTGCCACTCTTCCATAAAGGCCAGGTTTGTGGAAAGCACAACTAATAGTTGTCCTGTTTACAGATTCTCCTACCTGAGCTGTGGATCTCTGCAGCTCCTCCAGAGTTACCATGGGCCTCTTGGCTGCTTCTCTGATTAATGCTCTCCTTGCCCGGCCTGTCAGTTTAGGTGGACGGCCATGTCTTGGTAGGTTTGGACTCTAATAGCGATAAAGTGTGGGCAATGGTGCCAGTACAGGATTTAATGCAAGTGAGCTTAACAAAGTTTCATAATCGACCTACAAGGATGATATCAGACTAGAATATTAGGCCTCCTGAAAGTCAGGAAAAGGCCTTGTTGTGGACCATGGCAAGTTACCTGCATAATATCTGTGTGACCTAATTCTTCAAGGGGATGGGTTAGCGTGTTAAAAGGCTTTAAAAATTCTATATCCTTACATTGTCATGTCAAGTCATTCCCATTCCATTACCACACCCTTGCTTTTGTTGCTTTTTTGCTATCATTTTCAGACATGCTTATTTAATCTTTAGTATTGTGTATAAACCAATATTTGAATTATCAGTAAAATTTTTCTAAAAGCAGAATTTTGCACCTCCTGTATTACTGGAAAAATAAAACCCCCAAAAATTTAAAAGTGAGGTATTACAAGAAAATATTAGACTAAAGTAGCAGTAAAGATTTACACAGCAAGGTAAGAGTAAAAAAAATAAAAAAATGAAGGCACTGTGAAATCACAATAGCTGCTTTAATGTTACAAAGCATTGTTCCGTATAAACAACGATTTCTTTTTACTGCCTTGAACATGAATAATATCCTGCCTTTCACTGAAAATGAGCTCAAAGATACTGATGAACAATAGAAAGCCAGCGTATAATTCTCTTTAACTAAAAAAGAATGACCTCATCTAGGTCAGTTCATAGCACAAAAGTCATAAGTACCATTTAACTTGTATTACTTACACTTATTTTTATAAGTGTTTCTAGAAACATCAAGTCAATTCACCAGATGTTAGCAATAACACATTTAAAAGTGAAGAGACAATATGGTCCACGTGAGTAGCTTGTGGCGCCCTCATTTATAGCTACAGTATCTGACAGGGGTACATGGCTTTGGTTATCAGTTTTGAGAAAGGTAGCCAGTCTTAGGCCTCATGTACACTGCTGCTGGTAAACGAACATTCAGAGGCAGTTGGATGCTTTTTTCAGCTGCTCCTGAACTCATCCAATGTTATCTTATGTGTACATGTACACAGGTTCGTTTAATGTTGTTTTTAGGCAAAAAAATGAGTTCAGACGCTGAGTTTAGAGGCATTTTAAGCGCCAAACGCTTCTAAACGTGGCTAAGCGCGGTAACTTGTGTTTAGTCGCGTCTCATTTACAGGTGTTTTTCATTTTTGGCTATTTTGGAAAAAAAAATTCTAAATGCAAACACGGCAAAATGCAGCAAAACACGGCATGTAAACATGGCAAAACTGACGTTTTAAACATGGGTTACCATCTGACAAGTTAAATCCTTAAGGAGAGGTTGTAAAAATGTCCCGTGTACATTAAGCCTTAGGGGATTCTTTTGGTGAGGATTAACGTCAATTTAAATCAACGAAAAATAATAATTAAATAAATAAATAATTAAAACCCAACAAAAAAATATTGTAGATTAACAATCTTTAGATATGGTGACTACGTTTTTCAATTTTTTTCACTTGTTGAACCTGCCAGTAACACACTTTCTGTCCTATGGAGAAGCAACATTGTCACTCTGAGCAGGAGATAATGATGTTTAAAGCTGATCCCCACATTTGATTTCTATTTCAATAGTTTGTTTTGGCTAAGTTGATCCAAACAAACTATTTACTGCACTAGCAGGTATGCTGGATTAGCAAATATAGCTTCAGCTAGGTACCGTATACAGCACTGTGTTCCAGTGGTGGAATGGGGACTTCCTGTCTCACTTCCAAAACAAAATAGAGCCATTCACAAGAAGTTTTGTATTCTATGAATGGATACAAGGCCTACTCTAACTAGCTGAGGTGGAGAGGTGAATGGATATGTAGTGCTACTCCCATAGGAGCTGCAGGAATACTGTCCAGGTCTTCCCCACAGGCTTGGCCCTACAGCCAGGCACACAGGCTCATTCACACAATTCTTCAATGACCAGCCTAGGGGTGTTGGTTGTGGTGTTTTTATTTTTGGAGAACTTGGATAGGGTTGAGGGACTTTCAATGGGATACTCCAAAAACAAGAACTATATACAACTTGAGGCCTTTGGTATTCTTCAGGGCAAGCTATATTAAAGTCTGTGCTTGTAACAAACAGTAGACTTCAATTGTAAGGTAACAATAGTAGCAGTAGTAGTGGTAACTGTAAACTCCTTTCTTAGAGCCACAAGAGCAGAGATCCTTTAAGTAGATAATTTTTAGGACAAAGCTCTTCAGAATACCAGCTGGTGTCCCCTTAGACGCACAGCTGACTTTCTCTAGCACCCAAAAGGTAGCAAAAGCACAAAGGTCCCCAAGATCTCACAAGTGTCTGTACTCACACAAGGCCCAAGGACAGTAGGTTGCCTCCTTCCGACTTCCAAGTGAAACATTACTCTGGTGATAACAGACCAGATCTTCAGCGAACATCCTCCACTATGTTCCTAAGTTCTAGTATAATACAATGCAGCAGTCAGGACTATGCGGTTGATTTACTAAAGGCAAATATACTTTGCACTGCAAGTGCACTTGCTCCAGAGCTTAGTAAATCAGGTAAAGCTTCACTTTGCAAAGACTACTCAATCACATGCAAGAAAAATAAAAAAACTGCATTTTTTTCTTGCATATGATTGGATGAGAGAAATCCTCTCATTTCAGAGCTTCCCCTCAGATCTAGAGCAAGTGCACCTGCAGTGTACATGCAGTGCAAAGTAAATTTGCCTTTAGTAAATCAACCTCCCTGTCAGTGTACCACCTAGCATGAAGTGGTCAGTATCAGAGGCATAACTAGAACCTTCAGGACCCGGTGCAAGAAACTATGAAGGGCCCCCCTGACCCCAGTTACATCTGAGGCCAGGGTTTTCAGTTCTGGGAGAGCATCCATAGACATCCTCCCAGAACCCTGCCACCTGCATGCCCCCTTTCGGACTAAGCTGATCACAGATCATGGTAAAGGGCCAATCACAGTGGTCCTTTACCATGTGATCAGCTGCTCACATGTAAACAAACTTACCAGTTATTGGCAGTCCTTTCCTCCCACGCTGTGTCTGTGTGAGGAAAGGAGAGCCGTTAACCGGCAAATATGTCAGTACAATCTTTATACTGATCATCAGGGCACACCGCCTTTAAGTGTCTATCATTGCCACCTATCAGTGCTCATCACTGTCATCTATCAATGCCAATCAGTGTCGTCTATCAGTGCCCCATATCAGTGCTCATCAATGCTGCTTATCAGTGACCATCAGTGCCACTTATCAGTGCTGCCTATTAGTGTCACTTATCAGTGCCTCCTCATCAGGACTCTGAGCTAAGAGCATTTCTCTCATACAGCCCAGAGCCTGCACTGACAGTTCCCCCTCCATCCACCCTCACGCGGATGGGAGAGGAGAAAGCCGATCTGCTCCTTCTCCTCCCGCCCCTCTCCTTCTGATAAAATTCAGCTGCTTAGCTTCACACTTCTCACCATGCACATACAGGGGGAGAGGGGTGGGAGGAAAAGGAGCAGATTGTCTGAGCTGAGAGAGACGCTCTCCGCTTAGAGCCCTGAGGCCAGCAACCCCACGTGGGCCCCCCAACAGTGGTGGAACGCCAGGGCCTGGATGCAAATGCGACCTTTGCGACCCTGGTAGTTCTGCCATTGGTCAGTATGACCCCATGCACATTGTAGTCAGTGCATCCCCTTCATTGTGATCTATGTGCCCCCCCCCCCTGTAGTGATCATTGTATGTCTTCTTTATGGTGGTCAGCACGTTCCTTCTTAAAGTGATATGCAGAGAGCCTGAGTCAGCCCCTCCTGCCCCCTCCACAGCCCAGCGCTCTGGTGAGCGCTGGAGGGGCAGAGCAGAGAGCCGGTGACTGACAGCCACGGCTCGCTGCTCCAACTGCTCTGCAGATCTCAGTGCAGAGCCAGTGGGAGACAGATGCAGCATCAAATCAATGCTGCATCCACTTAGGTGAGTGTGAATGTTTGGTTTAGTCCATACTTCTCTTTTGACTGTGCTCAGGCTCTGCCCTCTTTATTGTGATCAATATGTGACCCCTTTATGGTAGCCAGCATGTGCTAAGTCTCTGTCTCCATTAATGTGGCCAGCCCCTGTTAGTAATGCACAGATCTCATGCCATTTCCTCATGGCTCCTCTGAGACTCTTTTAGAATGATGTGCAGTGTAGTGTATTAATCCACCTGGGTGCAGAGGTGTATGTGTTTAGCAGTGCCCCCAACATCATCCCCTAAGTGGTGGTACCCAGTGTGCAGGATTTGGTCCAGACCAGGAAGGTTTACAAAAATGTGATATTTGCAATACTTGCATAATATGCCAGGGAAAACAATCTTTCAGTTATTTTCTTTTTCCTGTTTTAAAATAGAGAAATTAATGTAATAGGTCATATCTGGGTGAGTATTTCCCATCTTCATTTTCAGAAAATAAGTAAACCAGAGAGATTTACTTTGTATGTTTATGAAAGACGTTATGTGGAATGCTAGGGGATTCCTGTGCTGTCAGTCATAATTATGTCAATTACTGACAATTACAAATGACAGTAACAATTATTTCCTTTGAGTAACTATGCTTCATGAAAGAAGCATTCCCTCAGGTTAGCTATAGACATCAAAGAGATTCTAGCTAACTATTTACCTATTTCTGTAGCTATTAAATTGGTAATTACAATGCTCTTGTTGGAATTTTTCAAAATCACTGTAATGGGAGCATTGCTCCTGCAGAGTCTCTATAGATTTGCAAGATTTACCTCTAAAGAGGAACCTTATATTGCAATAAACCCCAAAACCGCAATTACCCAGCCATGGGTACCATATTCGTAGTAGCTGCCTGTCATTTATCCAGAGGATTACCAGTGGGAGAGCTACTGCTTCAATTACACGATCAAACTTATAATGTTTACAAGAAATCCTAGTTACTGCTGAGTACTGCTACGATGGTTGTTGTTTCTGTTGCTGTAGAAAATCATGGCTTGCTACAGTTAAAAGAAATGTTAAAGGATATTTTTCAAGCTAACAACATTTTCAGAAAACACAAAAAATATCTATTGATCATGCCAAAAATCCAGTGTCTTTGTCACTTCCTGTGAGCTGCACCAAAGAATACCTTCCTTCCTAGGATGGCAACCATGGCTCCTCTGTAGATACAGTGGAGGTGTGAAATAGCCACTCAGAGACAGGAAGTGTTGTTTGCAGGATTACCAGGTGAAAATACAGCAAATGGAGCTTTAAAAAAAAATTCAGGTTTAGGGTTTTTATACACTTTTATGTTACATTTCAAAATGGCTGACAAATTAGCTAACAGAAAAGTTTATTTTTAATAAAACACGAGCATTCCTCTAGCACGTCACTGCAATGGAAATCTAAAGTCACTCAGACCTAATTAATTCTGTGTGAAAACTCAGGCTTACCAAAACACTGGTATCTTAACACACACACACATATATATATATATATATATATATATATATATATATATATATATATATATATATATATATATATATATATATGAGAGGAGCGAGGCTTCCGGTGGCCACATCGCTGGACTGTGGGACAGGTGAGTGTCTGTTTATTAAAAAGTCAGCAGCTACACTTTTTGATTAATAAAATGAAAAACAGTGGAACTCCGCTTGAAGTACTTGTTTACTACACAGTTCCACATTTACCATTTTGATGTGCAAATAATTTGAAAAAATATATATTTTATTGAAGAATAGAAATTAACAATTTTCAAAAGGCTTTATTTTTATATAGATCTCCTTTTTACTTCTGCAGTGTTACAGGAACTTGTAGCCTATTCTAGAAATTGTATTGTACAGTAGTGCAGTATAACAGAAATATTGCAGCCACGCGACTAGCATTTTCAGAAGGCGGTCAGTGGTTGATAGCCATCATCTTTCTCTCATGACAGGTTTGCTTTACTTTCTAGCCTAGCCTGTTCCTGGTAGTTCACGATATACTGTAACATTCAAGTATAAAGGCTGGCATTTGTCTCTCCGTGTGTAAGACATATTGCAGCCTGTGGCTTTCTCTAATGAGGGAACCTATGTTAGTTCTTGGTGTTCTTGTGTAAAGATTTTTACTGCTCAACTGTATTACAGATACAGATTATTTTATTAATCCCAACAGGTAAATTATTATTACATATATTGTCAAACCACAGAGGTCCAAGCAACATTTTCATGTATTAAATAAGTAAATACGGTAGGTAAAATTGGGAGAGGAACCCCTATTAACCTTGTCACGTCAACATAATAGTGGAAGCCAGTTTTCAACGTGTCTCTGTTAACTAGGAAAACTGAAACAGAAGTACATTTGACATTTTTGTGCCAAACTTCTGGCCAACAGCAAAAAAAGTTACTGTAGCTGGCCTTAACGTTACAGGGTAACCAAATACATTGTGTGCTTTTATCTAATTATACTGGTGTTAACAGTAAAAACCTTGCAGAGAAGAATCGCTCCAAGGCAGGTCTATAAAGAGACTAGTCTTCAAGATGGAGTCCAAATTATCTTCCAATATTAGATACGCTGAGAGGGATTCATTAAACTGATATTATGTTGGAGAGCTTTCCTCCCCAGGCAGAGAAAGTGTTCTTATTCTTGTGTTATGCTGTGTGACCTGCTGATCTCGCTGCCTTTATTTATAACTCCTCTATTCCGGGCTATTTCAGCAGTTACATCTCCATCAGGCAATCAGTAGAACTCAAAGGCAAACCAGCTATCCACTCTGTTAAGTCGTTTTGGAATTCTAAGCTTT